>JACDOX010000013.1:5831885-5970731 GCA_014549065.1 Cardinalis cardinalis | reverse complement strand
CGGCGCGGGGTCCGCGCCGCTCGGTGAGAGGCGGGGAGGGACCCAGCCCGTGCCCCGGAGGCTTTTCGCTCGCAGCAGCCGGAGGGGGGGACTATGGACTGAACGCATCGCTGTACCATGGAGTCGGGCATCCGCTTAAGCACGCTCTGCCTTCTCCTCTGCCTGGGGCCAGGTAGGCGGATGCTGGACCCGCCGGGAGAGCGCCCGGGAGCGGGGCCGGCGGAGCTTCGCCGCGGCGATGCTCTGGCCCCTGGGCAGCCGCAGGTGCGGAGAGCGGCGGAGGGGCTGGGGGGCTGCTCGGGAAGTTGCGGTGTCGGCGGGTGGGTGACGGCACTTTCCGGTCAGTTTCAGGCTTTGGCGTGGACCCCTCGCTGCAGATCGACGTGCTGTCCGAGCTACAGCTGGGAGGCTCCACGGAGGGCGTGCGCCAGGTGCCGGGGCTGCACAACGGGAGCAAAGCCTTCCTCTTCACAGGTACGGCCGCCCCGGCCCCGCAGCCCCCGCCGTGGCCGTCGGGCCCCGGCGCCGCGCACGGGGCGCGTCCCCCCAGGTCCCCCCGCCGCCAGAGGCTTGCTCGCTTTGAGACCTCGGGATTCCGTACCTTCCCCTCCTGCTCGCTTTTCTTCCACTCTTCTTTTCCGCTCCCCTCTCATTATTTCATAAAATTTTTTTCTCTCACCCCATTTTTTTTTCTTTGACTGGTAGACGCTTAATTAAAGTACAGCAGGAACGGGGATGGCAGATGGCATGTTTGTGAGTCGTGGGGTGCGGTGATGAATAATAGCACCACCCACTCTACCGCTTTACTTGGGAAACGCTAAACATATCCCAGTTACAGCTAAGGAAAACCTCACTGAAAGTTTTATGTGAGTCGAGCAAAATGTTGAAATAAAGTGCCCCGGAGGAGGGAGGCAGATGACTTGAAATAAGAAAAACCTGTTTTTTTGCCGAAGGAAAGTGGCCCTTTGGCACTCCTGTGACATACCCCTCCTGAGAAACAATGAATGAATTTTGGTCTCATTTAGTGCCTGTGATTGTTTCTTTGTTAATACTGGGAATAGAAATAAAATAGTTGTCTTCTGTCTTCCAAAAGTACATTTAGGAGTTTAATTAGCGATTATTAAAAATTATTAAGTTTTCTTATATTGTAATTCATAAAAGACTGTGAAATAACTCTCAATATCTTGTTGAATGTATTTGCATTGGTTACTTTCCATATGCTTGCTCATTGTCAGTATGTTTTTGAATTACACTTTAATAACATACTGATATGTTAAATGAAGCTGAAATCAACAATATTTTTAGAAGAAAAAAAAGTCTATCTTAATTAAACAAAAAGAAAGCCTAAAACTGGCCTTTAGAAGCAAGTCTCTTCTCTGAAAGATGATTAAATGCTCTTTATAATCTATGACTAAGCAAGAAGAAAGAGTGTGGCTCTACATCTGATGAAAAACAAGCACATCTCCACCTCAGCTTGCACTTTCAAGATAGAGGAACTTCATTGTTGGTGTCTTGTGTCACACCAGGAGTTTAGTTTGGATCTGACGAGATTTCTAGTGCAACAGGCAAGAGGCTGTGTTTCACATACACAAGAGTTATGATCCAAGGGAGATAAGATCTAGAAAGRGAATTTCTTTTTCATGTTTGCATTAATGAGATAATTTATCAGGAAGCTAATAGTTGCCAAAGGCTTTTTTTTTTTTTAAGGTGACCTCTCTAGTGGTGTTCTTCCCTGGAGCTGCCAGCATGTGTCACTATGGACATGAATGTGGAGGCACATGGGCATATGCCTTAAGAAACACTGGCAAATGCTGGCTTTAAACATCTGTGATGGGCTTGTGGCTGCAGAGCAGAGACCTCTGTGAAGGAGTCTGCTGCTTAGCATGGAAATGCATTTGTGTGCCAGTGGGATTGGTGGTGTGTCCTAAAATAGGTGTAATTTTTAAGTTCTGAGTTGAAGCCCCATTGTGGTACAGTGKATTGGGGTGAAGGAGTGGGGGGAAGTTAAAACTCACTTTGTCTTCAGTGGTTGAAGGATTTGAAGTATGGAAGAATAAGACTTGCTGGTATATTTTCCCAGTGTCAGGACAAAAAATTACTGAGTTACTAAAGAATTACTTTTTTTCAAATTTTTCCCTCATTCTTTGCAATTACAAGTGTACRTAGTTCCCAAATGGCTTAGCAGTTTATTTGTAACAAAAAAAGACAGGAGTTTTAWATTTTCCCAGCAGCCTTTTTATTTTGTTGAGAACAATTGGAGGAATAACAAGGATGAAAACACTTGTGTCTAAATGGTGGTTGAAGTCACTCAGTGTCCCTTAGGAAGTCTTCAATGCCCTGCAGGACTGGAGATAATTTTCCCTGCTACTGCATAAGATGACTACTGATTTTCTTATAGTAAATTGGGTCCTTACTGAGAAGAGAGATTTTCATTTTTGAACTTGCATTTAGAAATAGAGAAATTTCCTTCCTTGATCAGACCACTGGGTCCACTTAGTCATTTTTGTTCTGCTCTTAGAACTCGCACTTTGGGAACGTTACTGCAATGTGTGCCTCTTAATGTATGTATTTGCAGTGTGTGAATTTCAAATAYGTGTGTGTGTTGTCTTGAAATTTGGTTTGTTTGTGTGGGTTTTCCTTATTCCAGCTGAAGCCTTAGTCCTAGACAGAAAAGATTTTGTGAGAATGATGCAAATTACTTTAAATGAGCTGTGAACTTACTCTGGAAGCTCCAACTTGTGATCCATCCTTTCTTTGCCTCTTGGTTTCTTCAGATAGTGAATCTTATATCATATACGTATTTACAACACTTTAGTATGTTGCCTTTTTGAACGACCACATTCTCTAAAGCCTTACTTTRTATAAGCTTAAACCATTCAGAAGTCCTAAATGCTGTTCTCTATTTTAGAATGAAATTATGAATGTGGCATGTTGAACTGCCAACAGGTAATAGACAATTAAAGATGTATGATGGGAAAATTATATATATAGTTAAAGCAGAATAGTCTCTTCAGTTTCTAGGCAAAAAGTCAGTTTTGACTGCTTAATTAGATGTAGCATCAATTTTCAATATAGGGGTTTAGCATCTGATTGGCTGTTCTGGCAAATTCTCCCTTGTRCAAGTGACTTTTCAAAGGTACTTGTATTTCTAGGTCATATAAGACAGTAAGCAGTTACTCTTTAAACGTAATTTTAGTCTGCCACTGTCCAGTCAAGATAATTTAGATTATACAGTCTTGTGTCATACCATGATTTAGAAATAATTTTAGCCATTTGAAATCTGCTGTTACTTGGACATTTTTGTTTTTGTGTGTGTACTTCAGCAGATTTAGGTGCTGGATTCTAAAGYTTTTTAGGTGTATGGTGCTCCTTGGTTGTCATGAATGGTAACAACAGAATGCCACTGTAATCTGTGTCTAGTTAGCTKCAGGGACTTCTTTTTCTGGAAATGTGATTTGCAAAGTAATTGTAAAATGTTCCAGTGTAGCTTGTGGGAAGATACAATTATGAATAGAAAACAGGAGGAAGTCTTCAAAAATGTTAGTGTTGCTGTATATGAACATCTGCCAGCCCTTTCTAGCCAACAGCAGATATTATTATGTCAAAATATGTKGAGAGGAAAATTATTCCTCTGCTGGTCAGAGCAGCAGAAGTCAGAATATCTGTGTCACTGATGTCTCTCTCTTGGCAATTGTTTATGTAAGTCAGTGAAATTCTCAACACCTTTGTTCCTCCCTTTGCAAAACAGGGATGACACTTGGGTAAAGCCCAAACCAGATGGGTGGACTGAAGTGTAATTAATGTTGTTAAAAAGGGCTTTTGGAGAAATACACATTGTCATTCTTATAGTTCTTTTCTGTAAGGATGCCGCATTAATGCGATTTGAGGAGATAGGTGAAGATGAAAGTCCCGTGTAGCTACATTCTTATGTAAATATGGAAATCATATTGCTTCAAGAGGACTTGTTGCATAAGTAACTACAGGGGAGTTTGAAGAAGCAGGCAAAACCACAACAACAGAGCCTGGAGGATGAGGAGGATTTTGGATGACTGACTCCAGTCTGTGCTAGGAGATATAACATGAAGCTCGTGCAAGGTCCCAGTGAAGCCAGATATTTCAACTGGCAGTAGGAAATGGTGTTCTGAGGTTTGACACTCTCAAGAAGGGCTGCCAGAGTAACTTGCTCTCTGGCATTTCATTTTGTCACCCTCCCTTTAATTTCTGTATTATATGTATTTTATAGMTAGAGCATTTCAATAGTCTTTCTGGGTTTCTCTTGTTGAGAGCAGATACTGTTCATCAGACTGTCTTTGCCCAAAGAGAGAGAGTGTGTGTAGTAATGGAGATCCTTCCAACTGCCTCCAGCACCAGTGGAGAGAGGTGGAAGGTACACTGCAAATCAAGGGATGAGAGGCAACACAAATGAAAGCCAGGTGATRTGTAAGGACAGGATATGCCCATCAAAGGGTGTATATTCTCTTCAAAGGGAAGGCTAAAAGGTGAAGAGTGCAGAAGAGTGCAGTTGGTCACAAACACAGAAACATGCATTTAAGGAAAAGATAAGAAGGACATGTCAGTCATGAAAATGTGAAAGCTTGTGTTACTTAATTTGGAATTTATTCAGAGGAGGGACTATTTTAGAGACAAAATATGGTATATTCTAATGGGGATCAAGATGTGCTATGAAACACCAGAAGATAATTGAATCTGTCAGTGGGATGAATGAAAGGACTCGGCAGTACTGTTGATTGAATTGGTGCTGGCTGGCACAAAATGCTGGCAGAAAAAAASCCCCATCCCTAAACCAGGCTTCTTGGTACAAGTGATGTGTTGTCTGTTGTTGTATGACTGGACCRTTAGTGTGTTATTTTAGAATAGTAGCAAGAAAATATTACTCTATCTTATATCCCTTTGGAAAGTTCACTGTTTTGTCTCATGATGTCATCTCTGGAGGCTTACTAAATAAGGAAGCTAAAAAAAGCCTTAAAAGCAGAGATGAGTAAACTTTGTCACAGAAATAGGATTTCCATTGCCTATGCACATTACAGCACACACTGCTTTTTTCCTTGCCACCTGTCATTGAAACTGTGGGCAGATGCTTCCTCCAGGTTCCAGCTGAGCCTGCTGAAAATATTACTGTTCCCAGCTGCTCATCACTGCCCAGAAGCTAGAGGTTACTGTCCCCACAGCTCTTCCAAAGCAAGAGATTATCTGAGTGTTCCCATGTCTGCTGATGGTAAAATCAGCCAGCTTCAGGAGTGAACCTGGCTGACTGCAGTGACATGGATTACAGTCCTGTAAAATCCCCTTTCTCCAGATGTATGCATCTCCCAGAGGAGTGGTAACAGACAGCTGGGAATGAGGATGTTAATGTTGCCAACTGTCTTAGCTCACTGCAGAGTGTGAATACTTATCTGCAGCTTTTTTTTGTCTTGCATGCAAACTGTTTTCACTCAGAAGCACTGAATTGTCAAAGTGTGGGACCTCCATCATAGAGATCATCTGTAGATAACAGAAATTTTAATCAAAGTTTAATTTCAGTAGGCACTGGCATGTTTTTTGATGTTAGAAATGCCTCATGTAAGCAATTGCTCTATGACAATGTGGTAGCCRGAAAGTGTATTTGGAATAACAGCATAAGCTTTCCCTTTGCTGCCTTTCACTTCTGGAACTTTCTAAAGTCACCTCTACACCTGTGCAAACAGTAACCATTGAGGTAGGGCACTGCCAGGATTGTGATTAATGCTGCAGGGGTGCCAGGCTGGATGCTGAAGGAGAGCAGGAGAGCCCTGAAAAGCTGGGCTGCTTTTGCTGGTCTGGCTGCTCCTCTGAGACATACCCTTGCTCCAGAAGGACTCAAGCTCTTCTGGCAAGCAGGAGTAGTTGTAGCAAGAGGAGGTGTTTGTGAACTGTCTGCTGCTTGAAGACCCCACCCAAAAAAGGAGATAGTATGCGAGGATCCTGCATCAATTTTCCATCCTAAACCATGAATTTTAATGCATGGAGAGCTGTGATGCACTTACCCCTACTGAATATTCATCAGTATGCCCAGAACTGGAGACTATGCTGCTTGCTGGTTGTGCTGGTTTATCTGTAAAATAAAGAGGAAAAAGTTATGGAAGCAAGACTTAAAATATCTTGAGCTTCTGGTTGATGCTTGTAATGGTACAGTAGAGGGTAGGGCTGAGAAATGCAAAGTGAATGGGAACCTGAAGTACAGGAGATACAGAAACTGAGACAAGAAAAGCTTGTAATCCCTAAATGTAGTCGTTAGTGCAGAGTTGACACAAATAATGTTAAGAAATGACGTAAAACTTGGCCTGTGGCATTTGGGGATTGCATCTGTTTTATGCTGAAAGTTTCTAATAAATATTGTTGTTGAGAGTGTGTATTCGGCATTACTATCACAGAAGTATAAGTGTTGAGCAACAAAGTTGTTTTATGTTCCGCTCTAAAAATTGTCATTATTCATCGCAAGGAAAGGTATTTCACACAAAGTGTTATTTTGTTGTCCTTTTTTTTGTTTCATTTTCTTTTGGTTTTCTGCAGTGGGCTTTTTCTGGGGAGGGGAAGGTAATAATCTCAGAGATTAAATATTCCCTTTAAAGCCTTTAGGGTTGCTTTTTTTGTTTTCTGTCACTTGTGGTTTTTTCTTTTTTTTTTGCTGTGGTTGTTTTGTTGGGGTTTTGTTTGATTGTTTGTTCTTTGGGGTTTTTTTTACCTGATTTTTTTTTTTTTTTTTTTTCTACTCTCGCCTCTTTCCCGTGTGTCTTGGTATGGGCTCTTGTCACCTTTCAGTCTGTTAAATTCCAGCATGACTTTAGTGGCTTTGCCTGGGCTTGGTAGGACAGCTAACATCTCCAGTCTCTGGTACTTCAGCCTTTGAAGTGAATTAATACCTGCATTTATTTATCAGCAGGTGACTCAATTTCAAGTAATGTTGTGTTTTACTGTGTTCTTGTGGACTTGAGCCTGTGCTTTTCACAGCAAAATGTRTCTGATACCTGCAATAAATCAATAAATTGAAGTCCCTGGGGGTCTGTTTTCTACTGGGACAATGATGAATCTCTAAAATTTTTTTAATGAGTGTCTGGTTGTTCAGGTTAATGCAAATAACCATGTATTGTTTACACATTCAGTATTGCCCCAAACTRTTCATACTGACTAACAGCAGCCAGAATTGCATTGCCTTCTTTGTGCYTTTACAATGAGGCCTCTTCTAGAATATTGCAAGTACAAATTCCTTGTTGGGGCTTGTATCATCTCAGGGCTCCAGCTSGCGTTTTGTTGGAAGGCTGGAGATGAGTGTGATGTACAGCTCTAAGGCACGTATGAAAGGGGAATACATTACAATGGTGTCTGTGTGGGGATGTGGGGCAGAGCCCTGGTTGATGCTGTGAGAAGGGACCTGATGGTTGGAGGAGTGGGGCCAAAGAGCCTCTCTCCATGTTGATATACTGTCAAAGGCAGGCAGGTGCAGATGGCTGCTCACCTGGCAGCCTYTCTGGGCAGTGGTGTTGGCTGAAGTTAAAAGATGTGATGTTGACAGCAGGACAGCTTCTGTCCTGTGTGCYGCAGAGAACCCAGCACATACAGCACATGTGCCCTGAGAGAGAGGACAGTGACCCTCCTAGGTAGCTGTCAAGTGCATCTTTCCATATTGCTGGGGGAGGAATGCATTAGCAAGATGAAGTGATGGGGGAAAAATGAGGTCTTGCTACCCTTATGTAATTACTTTTGCTGTGGCATAGTTCTGTAGTTACAAACTGTGCCTAAGACTTGCTAGGTTAAATTTTTTTTTATGGTTTCTTCCCCCACTGCAGCATGGCTCATTCTCCAGTGAGATGCCACAAAGGATAGCAGCATTTCCTTTTAGATCAATCACAATGTGTGTTTTCCYTCTACTTTTTGCTTATAAGATGTGGGAAATAGGTTTTCTACTCTCCCCTCCTTCCCAGCTTATGTTCTTCTAGTCTGTACCCTCCAGGGTATACAGGTGCTACCTTGGAAAAATAGCTCCAGRTATGGTTAACTTCGCTGCTTCCACTGAGTCTTAAGGGATGTACGGCACTGAGTTCATAAGTTATTTAAAACCCTTGGTAAGGACTGGAAATTTTATATAGCTGTCACGGAAAACTGTAATTCTTTGTAGTGACTCTTCCCTATATTTTGTCCCATTTGGTTTTGTGCCAAGGTGCAGATCCATGGAGCAGCTGTATTCTACCTGTGCTGCTAGGCACAGATGAATAAGGGGTGAAAAACAATTTTTCACTGTTGGATTCTTTTTTTCKGTCCACCTGTTTTTGCCTAAACTCCTCTATACTTTGTCTCAATGTTTAAGACATGCTATTTTTTTCCATCTTGGCATTGTCCAAATGATTTCCTCTCAGGATAATCTGAGGAGAAATATAAGAAAGGGTACTTTGGTTTTAATTTTTTTTTTTTTTGCCTGGACATGTTTTCCACAATAAACACCTACTGTGAATGCTCACTTATATATTTCAGATAGAAAAAGAATTTCTGTAGCCATTTTCAACATGAAAGAATTTCACAGCAAAAAATTCTTATTATTTAACATTTTATTTGCTTTTGTTTTTTTGGTGCATGCTTTGTTTTTTGGGGTGTATGTGAGATCCTGATGACTTCAGAGAGACACACAAACTTAGAACTAACTGATGTTTAGTTTGAGTCATCTCATGAGCAGCTGCTCACAGTTCTGGGCTCTTGCAAGGTGCTAAAGCAATGGGTATGGTCTAAAAGGACCAGCAGACTGAAAGACTTCCAAAGACACAATGTTCAAAAGGCTTTTAGCAGATTAACATACTTGCTGCAGCACCAAAATTGCTATGATAGACTGTAATGTTTCCAAGGGAGCCATTACAATCAATATTGCTAGCGATCCATAACTGAGAACTCTTTTAGTGGAATTTGAGTGGCTATTTCCTTCTCTGAAAACATGGAGTATAATAACAAAGACCTCCAATTGTAGAGTTAGAGCAATGTTTATACAATTTCCCCAGCATAAATGCTGATTTAAGTATAATTAGATGGTGGTAATATCCATAGTGTTTATCCTAAAAACGAAGATGATATGCACCAGCCTTGACTCTGTCTGGATATCTATCAGTCTCTAGATACAGCTGTGAAATGATCCATAAGGGTTCCAAAGGATATTTTCTCCTAGTTTTGAGGTCAATAATCTGTGTTTTAGTAGCTCCCTAAGCATGCATTTGCATATTGTCCCCCAGCTGTTCCAAAGACAGTCTTAAGATTTTCTGTAACATTAATATGCCTTGAACTTGAAATAGTCCCTAGATTTGCTCTGCTCTCATTCATGGAAGAGGGCTGACTTGAGGAAAACCTTGTGTACCCTGTTCAGTGTTGCTCTTATTAAGAATTCCTGCACACACCATTAGCATAAGGAAAGCATATGGGAGTAAGAGATCTGGGAGGTTGAATTTTTAAAAAAATTGCGTCTGGGTTATTGCATTCACTCTGGGTTTCTGCATTTCAGAAAAATATCAATGAATTGCAGGGACTGAAGAGAAAAACAGCAAACCTGATTATACAGTAACAAAAGGTCTGGCTTAGTAAGAAAGCTTTTGAAAGAGCTTGAGCATGTACAGCTTGTCCAAGAAATGACAAAAGTGTTGTATGATAAGTGTCTAGTATTAGAAGGTTTTTAGTGGTTTAAAATGAAGGAATTATTTAGTATTCAAAGAGCTAGAGGTAAGAGTAATGTAATGATACTACAAATGKAGAGGATTTAAGATAAAAGAAGACTTTCACACTGAACTAGTTTAGATTGTGGAATAGCTGCTGAAAAGAAGTGGTGGAAATCTCCATATTTTTGATTTTTTTTAGAAGATAGCCTGAAATAACATATCTAGGAAACATTAGCTGTGCTGTAGTCATTGTTTATAGTTGTCAGGTAATAGGCTAAGAAATGAGTGGATGACCCTTTAAGTCTTTCTGTACTCTGGAGAGTGGGAATGTTGGTGAAATGGATCAGGATAGGGAGAATTTTTCAGACACAAAGTAGCATCAAACACTTACTACACAATTATATCAAACCAGCACCTTTGTATTCTCCTGAATCTTGTTCTTTGGTGTTCTTACATATATTTTGATGATGCTGGGCTAAAATAAGCCTACAASAGCAAATTAGAGCCTGGAAACATTTTATAATTTTAACTCCTCCAAGCTTATACATTGAGCATGAGTTTAAGCCTGTAGCTGATTCATCAGGGCAAGTGGGCACATTTGCAGCAGCATGGACTCAGTAAATACCTGACTTAAATAGGAACTTCTGGAGAGCCTGAACTCTGGTCTTTCCCAGCTTTCTTGAAATCTCTGGTAAAGGTTGGCTGGAGCCTTCTGTGTATTTTCTACCTGTCTGCCTTGCTTACAGTTGAGTTGTGTATATGGTATTCCTTGGTATCTCTCCTCTTTGATGTTCCCAATTCAAAATATTCTTTTTCTGACATCAAAACAGATATCCTGTGARTTGAGATTTTTCCAAGCATGCCAGTATGGTTGGTGGCATTGGTGTCCTACCTCTACCCTCAGGTGTGGTCTCTCTGCCACTTSCTGTTTCTGCTAGTGCTTGAATTCWGTTTACAGTTCAGTACAGTTCAGCCTTCTCCCCCCATCTGCTGCTGTTTGCTCAGTCTGCTGCTGGAGACCTGTGGCTAACAACAGAGGTGTTGGATGTGTCCATATTCAGATAATTCTTTTTCTACTGGTGGCCTCCCTCCCCCTGCCCTGCTTGCTCTATTTTTGCTGTTGGGATACAGGTTTAAGTTTTCTGGTGCTTTTTATCTGTGTCACTGGCTGTTGGCCATTCTCTTATGTCAGAAGGTAATCTTTCATGCAGGCTGCATGGTTGTGGTCATCTGCAAAATGATCTCACATGAATGCTTTCTTAAGCTCACCATTGTGTTGTGTGAAAAGAATTCAGCACTTAAATTCTTAAACGATAGAGTTTTTGTTAGCTGGAGGCAGTTAACCCTAATGTGGGCGAAAACCAGTACCCTAGAATACCAGGGATGAGGGAAAATTAGGATGAGAGATCCAAATCACTACCAAGAGGGAGAAACAGGTTCTTCATGAAGAAAAAAGGTAAACCTAGGTCATCCACAAGTGATTACAGTTGGGCTAGATGATCTCGAGAGGTCCYTTCCAGCCTGAATGAATCTGTGAAACACAGGCGTGAGGAGTTAGGTCCTCAGGAACAGCACACTTGTCACAACAAAAGRAAGTTTTGAGAGAAAATGACTGAGCAGAGAGCATGAGTAAGTCTTACTGGCACTTGCACAGTGAGAACCAAGTGAGGGGGAGATGTGGTGTGTTGCTGAGGGGGGATTGGGTTGCCTACACCAAGCATGATCCTAATTCAGAGGTGCTGTGGTGGGTGCTGATCTCATGCAGTCTGTCATTGTATGATAATTCACCAGTGGAATAGKATATAGTTGAGAATTTGAGTTGTGTCATATCTTCAGAGAGAAGGGTAGGGCATGTGATGCAGCTTGATCTACAACTAGCATAATCTGCTTGCATGATTTATTATTGCCATTAAGTTTGCACTTTATTGTTGTTAATTGATTGGGCTTTGTTTACCTTTGGTAGCCTGCCTTTCATTTGGAAAAGGCTGGCAACACTCTCTCCTTCTCCTCCTCCTGTCCTCCCCTTTTGCTGTGAATTGAATAGCTGTTAAAATCCTGGCCATGCTATACAATGAAAATAAAATCAGTCTTTTAGCAGTTTTCATGTGTGTCATGCCCTTATTACAGTACTAGTCGAGCTGGAAGATGATGCATTGTTTTTCTTCTGCTCTTCAACGTCCCAGTGTTAACAGCATTTCTTGGTGTGATACTTTTGTTTGTTGTTAGGTCACTTTGACACAAAGTGCTCATGTGACAGTATGCAACCAAGCATAACTAGGTGCATATGCCACAGATGGCAGCTGCAAGAAAAACAAGGCAGGCTTGATTTTCTGCACAGGTTTCAAGGTGTTCTCAAAGCAGCTTCTAGAAAGCTGTTTTGTGCCTAAAGGGAGTTCATGTTTATATACACATGTATATTTATAAAGCTATTGTAGCTGTAACCTTTTAAATAAAGCTGGAATCTCCATTGAAATGAAGAAACAAAAGAAATCCCACTCTGTGCTACATYGGTGTCCTTGTTTAAACATAGTAGGTTTTATAGTGGTATTGGCTGTGCAAAAYGTGAACAACATAATTCTAAGTAGCAGTATGTGATTCTACCTATGAGGGAGCACATACAAAACATCTTCAAAACTTAAAAAGGGTTTAAGAATMGTGTTGGAGTATAGGCTAGGAAAAAACTGATAATCAGAAAAGCTACTGCAACTTAAAATTGATAACCTGTAACCTATAAATCACCAGAAAGCATTGTAATGATAAATACATGGTGCAGAGCATACTGTGCAGCACACATTTTAATCTCCTAGGAGTGGAATTTCAGTAACAAGAACAGAAGTCTTTTATCTTCATTATTTTGCTGTCTTGTCATAGGTCCCCACTGAGTAGCACCTTTTCTCCTGATGATAGTATCTTGCATGATGACAATTGCTGGGAAAGAGATAGTATTTCTGGTGTACAAGAAACGGAAATTTTCTGTACCATGTATGCCTTTAAAAATTCCTGATAGTAGTTTTCTATGTGTGCTGCTTCCCTGTGTGTTGATCTATACATTTCTAAAATTCCTTTCAGAAATGTTCAGRAGAGCACATTCTCATTTTCTGTGGCAATTTGATAGTAGTTGTTTATTAACAATCCAGTGTGGCAGGATCTGTATTGCTTGTTAGCAAATCAGCTGTTTTAGCCTCYTGTGCTGAGAATACAGGCTTCTAATCTGGAGTCCTACTTGTTCAAAATTCTGGTTTGCCTGCAATTAGATTTTTTTATCCTGTCATTTGCAAAAGGTTTGAAAAACTGTCAGAAATRTGTTATTGAAGATACAGTCACTAGAACCTGTTCTATAACTATTTATCTTTTATTTACTGTTTGCCTGCTGAGTCCAAAAGTCATGAWATCCTTGTTCATGGACCTGATGTTTTTGGAAGAGCATGCCTGACTTTTTGCGGTTCAACTGGGCTGTTTTACRTTACAGGAAATTATTCCCACTCATAATCCTGGTGCAAATTCYCTGTTTGCTGAAGGGACAACAGCCTAAGGAAAGATGAAAGATGTCTAAGTGTCTTAGCATTGTGCAGGTTAAGACTAAGATAGAGAGCTGTGATACTGAATCCATCACAGAACGATTTGGACCCATCTGACTTGCCTTGGTCTCTAGAAGCAGCTGGTTGGYTGGTATATAAACTCAGAGGCTTAACCCAGCCACTAGTATAATCACCCCCAAACTTGTTTTGTATCATCTCTTGCAGAATGCTTCTAGGCAGATTTCAGTGGTAATATTGTCAGTTCACAGGGAATATGTATTATATTATGGCTGTCATCTTCCACAGACAGTCATGGATTTCCCAGGTCTATCCTAGTTGTCCTGATTCAAGCCTAATTGTCCAGGCTCTCAGTACCTTTTCCTCCTCTTGTCCCACAGTGGATTTGTTCTCAGCTGTGCTAAAATGACTTTAACCATCAAAGTATGTAGCATATAGGTGAGCCACAGTTTTGTCCAGGAGTAATATGATTACTGTTTTTGAAGGACATAAGTATGGTCAGCCAATGTAATTGGGGAAAAATGTGTTCAGAAACAGGTCTTCTAGTCTTTTGTGACAGTCCATTGTGACTTGTGGGACTTTGCATATGGTTTGACCTGGAGGAAAGCCCTTGCTGGATGACRCACCAAAGCTCTAGCTGACATTCAGAGCAGAGGAAGCTACAAAGCAAAGGCAGTTGGAACCTCCCCAAATGCTGCAAGAACAAACTGTGACATTTTCCCCCTTGTTTTTATTTGATTTAATGATTTGGCTTCAAGTCAGTTTTTGTTTCGATTGTTTCGTTTCAGCTGAAGAGCATTTTGCCCTCTTCCTTTTCTCCTTCTCATCTGCTGCATTTCTATCTGCATGCATCCTTGCTGAAGCATTTCTTTAGTGGAAATAAAAGGCAGAAATGCCACACCATGGGGGGGTGTCAAAASTACAAGGGCAGTTTGTGGGCTGTGTCCCTAAACAGTCTGTGGGGTATCCCAAGGTCCTGATCACGCCACTTGGGAAATTAATTACTAGAGTCCTTGTTCCTGGCATTTGTGAGTGTTTGTTCTGGGGAGATCAGGTTGGATCCAGTTTATGGGGGGCACTTGGGTGCATAGAGGTCTGGATGTACCTGACTGTATCCTGATGGGCGTTTTCGACTGTAGTCCTAGAGTTCACCCAGGTTTGGGAKCTGGGCTGTGCTCCTGGCCCGGTAGTGTAGGCACACCCTTTGGGAATGGCCCCAGTGGGAGTCTTACAGGGTTAGTGTTTACCCTGTATCTTGTAGTCTTAAACTTCAGATTTGCAGATGGAACTGCAACAGTTTCCCCCAGACTCTTGCGGAGCTCCTTGCTACAGCCTTGGAGAATCCAAGTCAGGTTCACGTGGGTTTAGAAAACTACAGCTGCTTTTTTTACTGTTCTCTCTGAAACAACTGGGAATCTTTGAGAAGGGAATAGAAAAATTTATAAGTAAAGTAGTTCAAAATGTTTTATGAGCTGATCTTATATATCAGTTTAAATAGCAAAACAACCAGCCTTTCTACTGAAGAACTTAATGCATATCACGTCTAGCAAGGCTTTGGTCTAATAAAGGTTGTTTTACTTCTTTATATCTTCATTTTTCATTAGAGGAATGCAACTCCTGAATTTGAATGCACTGTGSTCCCATTAAATCCTGCTGTACTGTCAGCCTCGTGAAGATCTTGCTGTTGGATTGGCTTTGAATGCTGCCTGGTTGGCTGGGTGCAGCTTAGTTTATATTTGTTATCTAAATAAAAGAACCATATAGAGTAAACAGTTGCCCTTTGAAGGCTGTGTGAAATCCCTAGTTATAAAAATATTAACCAAAAACTTGAATATGGGAACGTGACAGGATGTGAATATATGCTTGTGACACTCATCCCACCTAGTGTAGGAAATTGAAAGAAAATTGAGCCAATTATATTTTTCATCCTTATTTTAGCCTTCAGCCCTCCTTCTCAAAAACTGCTAGAATTTAATTTGGATTGTTCACCACCAGAGCTACTGTCAGATGCAGAATTGATTTAKAGATGCTGCTATTAGAAGCTGATTATATGCACATGAAGCAAACTGTGGAGCTCAATTAGAATGCCTCCTTCAAAGACGGTTCTGCAGGAATTTGTTTTATAATTCACTTCATACTGTACATGGACTTTTAGATGCTCTTCAAAAATTTGAGAGCACATCCTTTGCTAGGAAAAGGTACTCATTCCATTTAATAATGGTTTTCTTTTATTGTGGTCTGGAAATGAGAGGTAGTCAATGGCTTGTCTTAAGTCTTTCTGCAGTATGATTTAGTATGTTGCTGGTGCTGTGTATGGAAATTTTCCTGCTTACTGCCCATAACTTGTTTGTGGCTACTCCCAGCATATTTTTTTTTTTTGTTTTGTTTTATTTTGGTTTTTTTAAAATTTTTTTGTGAGGAGGCATGGCTGGATCAGTTAAGACTGGATCAGTTGCCTGTAATAGTTCCTCATAAGTTTTTATGAATGCAGTTTTCACCACAGGGATGATGAGAGCAGTTAAAAGGCTGGCGACCACAGAGRGTCACTTTGACTGCTTCTTTCTCCACTACCCGTTTGGACTGGCRGAAGTCCTTTGGGCTTGTGGCGTGAGTCCTGGTGAAAGTTACTTGCTGTCTTTGGTAAAGTGCAGTAATTATTATCTCATGAGCATGACTGAAATGACACTGTCTGCTCTTGACACCTCCAGGAGATGCTGGTGTGATGTTGGTGTTTGCTGCAGAGCTC
Source organism: Cardinalis cardinalis (assembly GCA_014549065.1). Lineage (NCBI taxonomy): Eukaryota > Metazoa > Chordata > Aves > Passeriformes > Cardinalidae > Cardinalis > Cardinalis cardinalis. Next base: position 5,954,784 of record JACDOX010000013.1, on the reverse strand, counting down.
TGATTGCAGATTTTCTCTGAGAAGGGAAATGTGTCCTAATAGTGGGGGCTTTTGGGAGCACAGGCAGCTGCTGAGCTTGTCTTCTGAAGGGCTGAGTTCCTGCAGGTCTTATGGGCAGTGGTTTTCCTCACTGGGCTTTCAGGCTGCTTTGCAATGTTRGCTCTTAAAGGATCTAGCCTGAACAAGGAGTGAGACATACTTTGAGTTTGGATTTTTTGTTTCTTTAATTGTCACTTTCATGTTTCTGTGAGTTAAAAGATGGAGTGATGATGCTACRGATTTGTGGATTGTGTGTGTTTGGCTTGACCAAAACAATATTCTAGGAAAATTGTATTGTGGTTAGAGACAAATTTCTCATTCAAACTAATAATTCTTGCCTTATTCTTGCACTCTAAGTTGAAAAAATATACCTCTGGTTTTGTATATTAGAAATGTTTGCAGTATGAGGTTTTTATGTAACTATTGAGAAACTGCAAATTATTGTCTAGGATATACAGTTTGATTTTTCCAAGCTATTATGGAAGAAGCCCAGTTCCAGTGAAGTATTTTTGTTGGGTCTTAAACTGATTACTAGGAGACAAATATCAAGAAGAAGCCTGAAGCAATATTTATTGAGCACAGCTGGTGATCAATCAAGCACCTACTGCTAGTGTTCAAAGGCAATTGGAAGGAGGGATTTGCACTCTTGTGTTAGTGTGAAAAGAATGGATCTGACAGATCAAGGACCTTTCAGTCATCTTGCTTTTAAGAAATCCACCTGGTGCCTGCCCTGAGCAAAGAATGTTGTGCTTCCTAAGAGTAGTAATAATTCAAAAGGCTGTGTAGCTTTTTTGAGCAGCAAGTATAATCTGACCTATTTGCAATACCAAAACTGAATGGCCATGTGTTTTGGCAGTGTAACACTGCAGCAGTTACTGTGATGGTAACCTTGGTGTTTAGGCTGCCAGCATGATGCAATCAGGTCTTGCTGCTGTTGTCTGTAAGCAAGAAGGTTATCTGAGGCCACAATGGGTGATTATAGGGTACCCAGATAAGRTTTTATAGAATAAAGGATGGAAAATTCTCATCCAGTATAGTGATCAGGTAATGATTCAGGGTGACGTGAGGAGACCTCATAAATTATTTCTGTCTTGTGGGTGTTGTGGCAGCTCTGTGTTTCCCCTGCCTCTCACACAGCGATGAGGACTGGGGTGGCTCTGGACAGGTCCATGTGAGGGGGAGGGTTTGTTTCCTTGCCAKAGCACAGGCCATCTGCAGTGCAGTGTTTGCATCCCAATAGCTCCAGTTACAGTAAAAGGGCCTGTGGAAGGGGGGGATAGTAATAAATCTGTGGGCTGGCCTTCTTTAAGGGTATGGGTGTTAAGCATATACTTTTTCATCAGTTGCTTATGAGAATATAATAGGATTTTGGTAGAAATTAGCTTMTTTTTTTTTCCTTTTTCTTTTGGGTTCCCCTTTGTGTAAAGCAGATGAAATTCAACTGRGTGTGACACTGTTCAGGAGCTTGGTTAGGACTTCACAGTTGCCCAGGTTGTTGCATTTCCTAAACAGATATTTAAATATTCCTGATCCATAAACCAAAATAAACTGTTTCTGTTAGTGGAGAGCAGCATCATCATAGGTCCAGCTTAAAGAGTAAAACTGTTTTAAGAATAGTGTAAGCTGAGAGTGGTGTACTTGAGAGCTCTGCTCCTGTGCTGCTGAAAGAAAATCACCAGTTCTATTGCTGTCCACTTTTGACTGCTGTTMCTGAGTTAATGTCCCCAAGTAGAGCAGAATGGTCAAATTGCTATGACAAGAAGCTTGTGAACTGATTTAGTTCTTACACAGTTGATTACAGATGCTAATGAATTGATTTTGTGCTTTAAAAATGTATATTAATTTTTTTTTCTGGTATAATGTATTCTGGAGATTGGGAATTATTTTTCCAGCATTTGACATCTTATTTGTAAATTATCACTCTAGAGGTTTTAAGCTTGGGCCTTTTTTATTTTATATACATGTTATGTGTAAATTTAGCAGAAATATTGCATCAGTTGAGGCTTTGTTTGGGTTTTTAAGAGTAAAGTCTTTATTGTATACGTGTGCCATTACTCTAACAAATGTTCATGACATTCTGGGCAAGAACCAGCAGGAAAATACCACCCAAATGCAGTATAGAGCRATGAATTAATAATAAAATATTTTGAAATTTGGTGAATTTTTAAACTATTACTTAAAGCYGAGTAAATTGTTTGTTGTTTTTGTAAATTAGTTTATTTATGTATTTATGCTATTAGGCATAACATCTTTTAGAAGTCATTAAAAAGTTGCTCAGGTCATATGTCAGGGTTTAGGCTCATGTCTAGTGTTGTCACTGTGCTTCACTGCTAGTGAGCCCAAACTTTGSATAGGATATTAAAGGTACCATCTGGCCACCCCTGAAGAAAGTAAGGGTTATGACCCTGGATCAGAACAAAACACCACCCCTCCCCAGAACAGAACAGGCATCCTAGAAAATGTGTTCTTTCATTTAAATGGCTTCCACTGCATGCAAAACTAATGTTTTAAGTACTGGGATCCCTGCTTTTGCCTGTCTGTTCAATTGTGCTTTTCAGAAGTAGCCTGTTATTTTGGAAGCTATTTGAATGAGAATGTAAAGTAAGATTTTATACTGAGTGTTTTTTCCTCTCRTGTTTATTTTAGATACTTCACGAAATGTGAAGGCATCTCCAGAAGCAGCTGAAATATTTTTTCAGAAGTTAAGAAATAAATGTGAATTCACGATCCTGGTGACCTTAAAACAAGCCCATTTGAATTCAGGGGTTATTATCTCTATCCACCATTTAGATCACAGGTAAGTACTGATACCTGTCTGCTGGCTAATGAAAGAATATTAATTCATGCATAAAAAATTGAACATAAATTAGAACAAAATTTTTGTGTAGCAGATAACTTGTAACTATTTATAGTGTTTGGATGGGTACATTGYGCAGATTTGTAAATCTGCACAGTGGAAAAGGGCAAGAGGGTTTTTTTTACATGTCTCTTACCTCCAAGGGCATGGAAAGCTAGTTCTTCTTTGTTGTTCATAACCACAAGGACCAGATTCTCMGCTGGTGTAAAACTGTCACTATGTATGTCACTATACCTGCACTGACTGACAAAGCCTGGCCCTGTAAGTCCACCTCTTCATTGTTTTTAACAATGCAAGCAGTCTTAAAAAAGWAAAAAAAATCCTCCAGTTATGGATTTACATCTTCCCATGAATGGCAGAGCACTTTACTCAAAATGTTGTCAACTTAAAAAACTGAAGTGAATGACATGTGGGATTTAGGGATTATCCTTTCAATAGAATAAAGACTGCTAGRGAAATAAGATACTTTTTATGTATATGTTTGAGTAATAGCTATTAAAGATAACTGCCCTATCATGTTCTGACAGAATAAAAAGGAATTTTCAAATGTGCACTTTCTAAACAGTCATTAGCACGAGAAACAGGTGAGCTGTGCTTTATGTTCCTAGTTATTTTTATTTTCTTGTGTATCATCCCATTCTTTCTTGACAGTGTCACGACAAAATAACAACAACAAAAAAAGACATGTTCAAGCACAGCAAAATGGCTGTTTCTTTTACATAAGTGTACAAGTTTTCATTAGGAAGCATGGTGACAATTATTTTATGCTGGAAGATGCTTCAGTCGATTTCTGCAGAAGAGGCCCCATCTTCTGTGGTTTAGCTGTTTGTAAAAAAATAAACAATAAGACCAACCAAAACACAAACCAAAAAAAACCCAAGAAGGACAACACTCCCAAGGATCATTATGCCAAGTTTATAAAAGGATTTTCATACTTGGAAAGGAGTAGTTAAATGTCTCATGGTTGGCATTAGATGTGCCCTTGGGCTTTTAATAAACGCATTCAGGTCTCTTCTGTGCTAGGGTTGTACGGAGAGATGTCTGTGTTCCAGTGAAGTGTTTGTTCAGTTTAACTGTGCTGAAATGAGGGCTGACCTAAGTGTGGGTAACACTGCAACCAGACAAGCACCTTCTGTAGTTTCTCTTTTGGTTTTAATGTTCTTTTATGATGAATGACAGTAAAGACAAGAGAAAGTAGATGTTRAAAGGAAGCATTTGGATGGCTTATATTCAATAGCTGCTTCTTCAGTGCTGGATCTCCATCTCTGACCTTGCCCACCTCTGACAGGGACTTGGCTATAACAGTTCTTTCAGTTCTTAACTTCTTGTGAAGTCTGTCACAGCAGTCATTGTAGTTAGTGGGAAAAGTAGCAATGYCAAACCTGACTCCACTCCTTTGCGCAAGCTTCAGCCTTTTATCACACTGATGTCAAAAAAAGTTGCAYTAGCATTGAACTGCTGCCTTGCAGTTCAGTTTGCAGAGGTCAGTACTAGCTCTGACATTTCTGCAGYGAGGAGCTGAATGAGGGTGAGGAAGGCTGAAGGTGGCAGTAACTGAAGGATGTTATTAGTTATCACACAAGTACCTTTTCATGTGCTTTATTTTACAGAGCTTTCATGGGCAGYTAATGGTTCTAGGGTAAAACCATTTCTATGGTACAAGAAAATAAAAATGTTTAAGAAGTGGGAAAAGGTGCATTTATTAATACTTTGTGGTTTTGAAAATAAATCWGAGTAAAAACTCATCCTCTCTTTGCATGGATCTATGGATGTTGGTGCAATTATGTGAATGTACATTGAAGACATTTCCTAAATTTTAGGGTTTTTTAAATTTATAATTTTGTTTATAAACTTAAAATCRCTTATATGATTCAGAGTTGACTGATTCAGTCTCTGTTGTCTAGTTTTATGAAGTTGCTATTTTTGTTCCTTTTTGCTGGCTCCCTTTTGAAAATCATCAAAAATGAATTCTTCCACTGAGACATGGTCATGCAGCTATTTAAGGCTTTGTGTCTTAAGAAGTTAACAGGGCTGGTCTCACAAAGYTTCCCTTCTAATGTCATGTGTTGAATGCTGTCCTTGGGCTATCAGAGCAATACACAAGTTCTGCATGTAAGTCTCAGGCTTGGGCATTTGCTGAGGCTGGGCTGTTGCTGTCATCACAAAAAGATGCTCCTGAAATGATCTACTGAAAGTGTAGTAATCTTTTCATACTCACTTAAATGCTTTGTTSTTTTCCTAATTGAGTATCAAAGCTGACTTCCCCTCTTAGAATGATAATGCATTTGTGTAATATTTAATGTATTAAAATATTTTAAAAGTAGTCTTAAAGTGAAAGAACCTGAAACAATACCTGTAACTGTCCTTTCCCAACTTGCCCATACATTTCCACAGACACTGTTTTTCCCCACTGCTAAGAGCAGCCAAGGAGTTCAGGCAGTGGTAGTTTCGGGCACAGTGTGGAGGTGATAATTTCAGAAAATATCTTGCTGTGTCAGGGAATTCAAATTACACATCAGTAATTGTTCAGATGAATTTCAAGCAGCAGAACACATCTTTTATATATGGCAGATTTATATGGCATATGTCTGGAAGATAGAAGTTATAAATGTCTTGGCTTCAGGGCTTTACCTTGACCACAGACAGKGCTCTGCCTAAAATGTGTTGTACTTCATGGTAGCAAAGTAAATATTTTTAATTGTGTTGATGAAGGGATACCTAAAATCTGAGTAGAAACACTGTTAAACRCTAATTGCTCTGTGTTTTATCYCACAGTTAAAGCTGTATTATCCTCCTCGCTTCTGAATTTGTCTCACCTTCTTCTTGATGGAAAAGTCAGCAGAGAGATGGTTTTACTCTGTGATGGGGTTGTAATGTATGTTTGGTCTTGCTATTCYATCATATATTTTCATTTAATCATCAGCAGTGGAGCTGATGATAATAAAGCTTTTTCCTCCTTTTGTGGTTAGATGGCTTTATGTAACTAATCTTACATTCATATCTCTTGAGATACTGCATATTAGGCCCTTAAAGGATGAAGCTGCTGGGTTGTAGTTTAATGATTCTTTCCTTTGGTTAGTGCTTTTTATATCTTGCAACAGAGAACTGAAATCAATAGTATGTTATGGACAGGCATTTCCTACACTTAATTTGTATCTCTACTAATTTATTCAATTTCTGCCTTCCTTAGCATTTGTTTTCACAGCAGTTGGTGTCTTGTGATTATCTGCTGTCAAATGGGCTGTACTGTACAACAGCTTCAAACCTCTTTCAGTATGTAGGAGGAACTTATCTGTGACATTTTCTCTCATACTGATTTATTCTGCGAGGAGATAAGTTGGCAGAGGTGAATTCCCGATGCATGAATTTTATTCTCTCATTTGACCATTGTATTAAAATAGAGGTGGAACTGTATGTTCCCTGCTTTTGATGTATGAGTGTCAGTATTTCTGGACTGCAGGGTGAAGTGTCCTCTCTAACGCCACAAAATCTGCTGCAAAACTCTTACACTGAGAAAAGCTTTCAGTATTGACCACTTAAGCCAATATTCACCACTTAAGCCAATAATTGCAGAGCAGATGTTAGGTAATATGGGATGAATTTTCAAATGTTTAAGCTGTATAYGGCTGTTCCCTGTGCCAAAAGAGGCAGTAGCTTATTACTGCTTTTTAGAACACTCCATGATGTTCTTTGTTGGAAGAGAGAAGATAATGTTCTGTATTTTGTTTTTTTGGTATTAAATCTTAGTTTCTGTTTCTTACTGGTCTGATAATAATTATGAACACACTGGAATTTGTGTGTAACAGCTTTTGAATTCCTGTAGTGATTTTAAACTTCTCTGGTGTCAGTCTTMTATTCTTTTGATGCAGTTTGCCTGTTCCATCAAAGGTGTCAAAAAAAGGTATTTTCATTCATTCATTCACTGCTTTTCCAGTGTGTGAGAAGATTCTGTGGGACAAAGGATTCCCTCTGTAGACTCTGACAGCTTGATCAGGCTCTTTATCCCAAAAGAAAAAAGTTCCTTGTTTGTGTTGGTTTGGGAGATTTAAATTCTATCCCTGAGTATGGGGTTGGATGGAAATATTTGTGAAGCAGCTATTTTGTGTTACACTCTGTTTAATGCCTTCATGGTGTTAAGAATGACCTGTTTCTTTGAGTGTTGGCTACAAAGGTTGTCATAAAATTGATTGATGTCATGTCACTCTTTCTTGGATTTGGGGATTTTTGCTTCAGTTTAGCTTATACTTTGACCAAAAAAAGAAGAAAAATGATTGGCAGTAGGATGTAAGTTTCTGTAGTTCAACCTAACTGTTCCATAACTTTTTGTTAAATCAAGTGAGGCCAGCCTGTCCAGTGTAAAGCATTGCAGTGCCTGCTAATCCAGGGTGAATAGTCTGAGAACATCTTACAGAATGCTTRTATGCATGTGGAACCTGTTGAATTGAGATTAGTGACAGGCCTTCTTGAATAAGAGACAGAAGATTTGTTTCTTCCTGTGATGTTGAAAACCTCCACTGAAATAGCTGAAATGTGAGTTTTGACAGATTTTGTTTTTCTTCCTATGTTGTTTATACGGCTTTCTATGAGCAAACAAATAATGGAGAAATCTGTATTCTTTTGGGGTAGGAAATGGAAACAGTTATGTTGAAACTGCCTTTTTCTTTTACTAATACATCTTCTAGAAAGTTCTTTATTGTATTTGCAGTCCTCTTGCTCTCCTTGGAGAAAATTTGTCAAGAAAAGGGAAAGAGAGGCATGGTTTATGCCATTTGTTTTTACAGTGATTGAGTTGAGAAAGTTCTTCCCTTGCTGATTTTTAGTAGAAGAGGAAGCTTCAGGCAGGCAAGATTCATATTCCTGGGACTATATAGTTGTGAGAACAAAATGGAATATATATTATATATTGATAAATAGAACTAGTGAGAAAAATGAGAGAAATGAGAGCAATTGCTCAAAGACATGAATTRGTGTTTCAGAATTATTTTTTAAATTTGGGAATTTGATTTCATATCCATGGCCCAAATAGGAAAAGCGTGGGCAATGTGTTGTAATATTGGGGTTGAATTTTTCCAAGACCAAGCCAACACCTTTTGCAAGAACAGCTTTCCTTGGAGTGCTTTGAAGAGCTTGGTGAGACCTCCCTTCCTACTTCTGGCTCCTTCTAAGCTCCCATAAGGGTTGTGGAAAGGCCAGCTGGGAGCCTTGCCTTGTCATCAGCAGTAACATTGGATGGGCTGGAGGATCTTKCTCTTGGGATGGCCATGGGCTCTTGGATCATAGCACTAAACCCAGCAGAAGCTATATGGACTGCAGTRGGGGTAAGGCAAGATTTTGCCTCCCTGATTTGGTTGACCTCAAAATCTGGGAGGTAAGCAAAGAGGTTTGTCCGGTGAGAGGCAGGGTCTTGACTTCAAAGGCTTCCAGACCACAGCAGTCCCATTGAAATCAGATGAGGGGCTGCAAGGAGTTGATAAGAGCTTTATCTTAYTGACATACCTTTTTTCCCTGCCTGCTTTGTTAGTTTGAATCAGGCACAGACACTGAGTGGCACAATGATGGAAAGGATTTGAACAGCCTCACATGTTTGTTTCCTAACTTCCACTTACACATCAGGGTACTGAATCTCACTTTCCTAGCTGCTACCTTGTGCTTATTTCTGTGTGGAGAGAAGCTGTGCAGTAGTAGCTTGTGCAGGTGCATGTGTGTGCATGATGCCTCTCTGCCCTGCTGTTATCTCTTGCCTGGCTGCTCTCTCCTGTGAACATCCAAACAAGGAGGGTGTTCCCCCATGCACGTCCCAGTGCTGGCTCCATCACCTGAGCACATTGTGAATGCACCTTCCTCCTCCACAGCTGTTCTCCATGTCTGTCCAGTGCAAGGAGCAGTGCTGTGCTGAAGCAAAGCTGAAGTGCATGACTGTTTTTGTGGTGGAAGAAAATAAACAAGAAAGATGTAAATGCCAGAATGATCAGTTGATGTCTGACTGGGGTGCTTCAGAGGCATTTTCCTGACGAGGTTAATTTCTGCTCTGCCTGATTTGGAGCAGGAACTTGAACTTTTTTTTTTYCCCTTAGACAAGTGCCCTGAGAAATGCCATTCTCCTTTTTTTTTTCTCTTCACTTGATGCAGTGCTGATGCAGATTTGTTGGCAGTGCCTGTCAGGGGCTTGCTAGTAAACCAAACAGTGCCCAGGCTGGAGCACTGGCCTGCTGCTGTCCATTATGCATAATTGTTAGCATCTTCCTTGGCATGCTTTTTTGTCTCCTGCAGTGAGTACCCTTGCAGATGATGCCAGGGCAGTCTGTGAAGCAGCATTGGCCCAGGCCTGTTCGCACCAGTCAGTGTGGAAAAGCCCATCAGTTTCAGGGGAAAAGTGTGAGAGATCACCAAGTTGGATGAGTTGAAGTTTATAGAAAGTTTGAGAGGATGTTTTTGCTGTCCTGCTGTTTATAAACTCTGCGTTGATATGGGTATGATACCTCTTCTAATTTTTGAGCTCTCTTCCCTTGAGATTTCTGCTTTCATATAGATAATAATCATGGCATTAAAGATATTTGAGAAAATCTTCCAGAGAATCTTACATTTGCTCTCTCTCTCACTCTCCCATTTTAGCAAGGATGTCATCCTAGACCCCACAAACTTTGCTGTGAGAATGTTTGTTTGATTCTGTCAAAAAATTTGGTTTTAATGAATGGATCAACGTTTTTGAACAAAAATGCCCTAAGTCAGAAAATTACAGTCTGGCTTTAAAACTGCATTCAGCAAAAGGAAGGGTCAGAAATGGGATTGGTGGCATTCCTGCCCATTGTGCGCTTGCACTAAGGGCTACAASTTATCCAGAAAAGCAAAGAATTTTTTAATTAATAATTCTCTGATAAAAATGCTGGTCTTCTCTTGTCTAGGTAGAGCTCTAGATGGAAAAGGATAAAACCAGTAAGATCAAGCAGTGTGAGTGAGAGGTGGGAACTAGATTCTTACAGGTAAAATGAAGCCACCTGTTGACTTTTCATATAACCATAGCATCATTTTGGTTGAAAAAATTATAATCTGTTGGGGGATATTTTGATGCCATGTTGTTCTAAGGGATGCACTAAGCAATAAAAACTTGTAGTTAGTGTTTCAGAACACATAGTGTTACTTCTAAATTAAGTGTTCTGAAWCACAGAACAATAAAACTCACGCTCCTGACCACCCAGTCGTGATACCACAGAAAATAGCAAATAATGTGTTGCTGAATGTTGTSCTGCATGAGTTGCTGCATGAATTGCTTTTATATCTTCACAATCTACACCTAGCAGAATTGCTTCCTGCTATTGTGCAACCAGGTCTACTGTATAGGATCTCCTTTTTCTTTTTTAATGTTTTATGTAATTAAACCTAACAAAAAAGGCACAACTTTGATAGAAAAAATCTTCAGATAAAGATTTTTTTATAAGTAATGGAGATAAGGAATTAAATTTTTTTTCTTAAGTACCTATTGCTCTTCAATTTTATTTATTTGYCTTTTTTTTCCAGTGTAGGTCAAAGAGACATGAAGAAGTATTTTAGCATTTTATCTATAAATGTGAATAGSAAAAGTTAAAAAAACCCACCACCCTGTAATAAATTCATAAGCAGCAGAAATGATATTTTTTGCCTTTAGCTTGTGAAGTATTGTCTACATGGTGTAAATGCAAGTTGAAATTATTAGCTGTGTGGAGTAAATGTGTGCATTTGTTGTGTGAAAAAGGATGCCAAATGAACAAGYGAGCCATCAAAGACCTGGTGTTGCCAACACTGCCTGTCAGCTGGAATGGCCATAGCTCCCTCTTCTCAAGGACTGCTTCTGTGTGCACTGAGACCATCTGGTGTTTCACCCCCTACATCACTAAGTTTTTGCTGTACATCCTGGCTTTTACTTCTAGAGTCTCCCTTGTGCTCCTCTGGCCTCCCAGAGAGCAGATTGTGCCTAGGCTGGTGTGACCACATGCCCTGTGCATGGTCATTAGAACTCCACAGCTGAGCAGATCTGCTGAGTCCCAGCTCTTACCTAGAAGTTAGAATAGATCAGTGCTGAGCAGCAGAGCAAACATTTTCTGTCTCAGATTGCTCCAGGGCATTCAAAACAAATTCCCTCCTCTTACAAGGACAGGCTCCTCCCTAGTCAGTGCATTAGGGATCACTGACTGGCTGGTTTCCAGGCAGAGCAGCTGCTCTGATGCTGTGGCCTTGGCTGTTGCCTTTGCCGTGATTGTGCACACGCAGTAATCTACAGAGATGTAGCAACTTTTTTTTCCAGGCTGGCATTTTCTTCTATGCRTGTTGGACATAGCAAAACATAAGCACATACCTACCTGTGAAGTTAAATCAAAGTTTAACCCAAGGTGGGTGTGTTTTTTTGGGGGGACTTAAAATCAGGTMGGCTGGTATTGATTAAACAACCACAGAGATTACGGATTTGAGAAAGAGAGGTGCAGGTTCTGCTGTTGTGTTGTGTTTCTCAGTGTGGTTTAATTTTCACTCCAGTAGTCGTTTGCCTTCTGCAGCACAGAAGACCTTGGAGCTGTTGGGAGAAGCATCAGTGATGTTTAAAATGGGATATCTTTGGCTGCTACTCTCCCTGCAATKACTGGGCTGGGCTAGGCTGATGTGGGCAAGGAACTGGTGATTCAGCTGATGAGCTTCCCCTGAAGCTTTTCAGTAATGAGATTCTTGGCTAGAAGAAGACTGCAGTACAATGCAGTTACTCTCTCTTTTGAGAGCCAGTCCTTCAGGAGTTAAGGTCACCCTCCTTCTCTCAGATCATTAGTAATCTGGAGTGTACAGAGGAGTATGGAGTGGTTTTGTCACCAGTCATGAATTTCTAAAATCCAGGTCTGTTTGTTAATGCTTACCATATTTTCTGAAAGATTCTTCCAGACCTTTGGAAACCATGCACCCAAGTGTTACAGCCTCACAGATGGAACAGGAAGCCTCACTGTGGGCAGACTTTGCATTTTCTCCCATATATGTTTGTCACTGCTGARTCTTGTCCTATCTCCTGAAACTCATGAGGCTGCGACAGAGCCGTGTAAGTCCAGGCAGTTAAAAAAATATAGGAAAGGGGAATAGCAAGCACAGCATTTTGTAAAAAAATCTAGTAGAAATTATTCACTTTCACATCTGTATTTCAGCATCATGGCATTTGTTCAAGCTGAAAGCAGTATCACTTTGGCTGTCATTTCACTTGCTTTTCTAATTGTGTTTTGCTGCTGCCTCTACAGATAATTAATAAACCATAAATGATTCTCCTAATAATTCTCCTAATGGTTGTTATTTTCTTTTTCATTTTGATGCRTGTTTTCTCATTTCAAAGGTAGTTATATTTGTTAGTTTACCAAATGGAAGAACAAAAAATATTGTCTGTGAATGTCAAAACAGTGAGTTAATCACCATTAAAACAAAACCACAAGTGTCCACMGTTTCTGTGCAGCTTTGTGTATGAAAATTTCCTTGCTTATTAGAGTGTCATCGATGTCAGTATCCTCTCTCAGCAGTTCTTAATTCATGAAATTTATACAGCAATGTCTTCTTTTTATTGGAAAATCCATGATTCATCTGCAGAGGTTTCATTATCTTCCATACATAAGGGCAACACAAGTGTTTGTTTTAAACCATCTGTGGTGACTGTATGTCTAGTAGTGTAGTTTGTTCCCTGCCTGCATCTTTCTGTGCTGCCATCAGTTCTGCTATTGACTTGGAATGAGGGAGAGCTCTTAGTTCTACCAGCAGGTAATGCTTCAACATATCCATGCCTTTTGTTTTTCTTTTATTTTCTGCAGCTGGGTGGAGACACTTAGAAGTTGCTGGAGAAGTCAAGTTCTCTAATGTTCCCCTTCTCTTTTGGGTTGAGAGTAACCTTATTTTTAACCTTGAAGCTTGAGTTATGGAGGAGGTTATTAAGTTGACTGATGTMCTGCCACTGTTGTGCAATTTTTCCAGCCAGGCCTTCAATTAGTTTCCACTTCTTGCCAATGCAAAAATTATTTTTGGGCCATGAGGAGGTAAATTGATTATAAAATATATATCTGACTCTAGTTAACTGCTTTCTTAATACTGGGGAGGAAAAAGAAATTGTCCTTTGCTGGTGTTGCAAAAAAGCTAGTTGTTTTTGTGCTGTTGCTAGGTATGTTCCACTGTGGAACACCCTGAAGGAAGTAGGGATGTGCAGTAAGCCCAGCCTTCTCCTAGGGGTGATGATTGTATGGGATAGTTTTGATTTGGTCTCATTTTTACTCTTCAAAACCAGAATCATTGTCTTTTCTGTTCCTTAATATAGGTAGTCTGTTAAAGTGAATGGCATCACCCATGACAYGTGCACTCAGCTTACAAACCACTGCCATGTCTGATTGCAGATGTAGCCACAAAAACTGACAAAAATGAATTGTCCATTCTCCCAGTTGTTGTGTATCTCACCCCATCCGTTATTCTCCTTGCTCTTTAACTTTAGGTTTCATATGATTGTTAGAGAATCTCTATTTCTSTTTCTCTTTCCTGTGTAAAAATAATTTTCTTGGGGAATTTTAAAATGAGAAACTTAGTACTTTAAAAAGACAAATGGTTAGTCAGGCTTTTTCCCAGAAGTTGTCCGGCATGTGAGACAGCCTAAGAACTGAGTTTGGTTATGGAGTGCTCTTTAAATTGGACAGCTGGAATTTCACCATCAAAGCTTGTATTTGCAATCYTCTAGATTCACTTAGCCCAGCTGCACTGCTGGCTTTTTGCTATATGTATCCATATTTACATATATATGTGTATACATATATAGATGTGTATATATGTGTGTGTACACCCACCCTGAAAATACACATACTAATTTAACAAAGCAAATAAGTACACATATATAAATTGTTCTGAAGATTTAGCATTTCTTGGTTTTATATATATTTGGAGAAATTTTATTRCAGAAAATGAAAGAAGATGTAACAGTTCATATAAAAGCCAGCAAAGCAGTGTTCAGTCTCAGTCTTTATTTCCCTTGGTAAGTACTAATGATGTGGCTATTGTAGAACTTGGAGTTGTCTTCTGTGCATTTAGGCCTTCAGAGTATTCCCATTGTGCTTTCRTTGTATAAGGCAATTATTTATAATTGTGTAATTCAGATCATGTTATGGAAAATTGTTTTGTTAGAGGAGAACATATTTGGCTTGGAATCTTGTGTGGTTACGTGAAAGTTTGAACCTGCTATTATTTGTCACTGAGAAGTGAGATGCAGTAGAAATCTGGAAAGGGTCTACTTTTGCCTTTGTATCTGCTTGTTCTTCCTGTTTTTAAATAGTTCTTGCATGATGATGAGAAGATGTCTTATGTAAAATGTTGCTGTGCTGMGAAGAATGGTTCATGACATGATGATGCATTTATGGTACAGGTACCTGGAGCTGGAAAGCAGCGGTCATCGAAATGAAATCAGGTTGCATTATCGTTCAGGCAGTCATCGCTCCCACACAGAAGTGTTCCCATACATTCTGGCAGATGATAAATGGCACAGACTTTCCTTAGCAATCAGTGCCTCTCACTTGATATTACATGTGGACTGCAATAAGTAAGTAAAGAGTGCTGTTTTATAAGAAGTTGTCACATTTGGAGTATTTGAGCTCTGAGTTAATTAAATGATAACAACTTGGGATTGTATTTTCCCGTTTCTTTTCAGAATTTATGAAAGAGTTGTGGAGAAGCCTTTCATGGACTTACCTTTGGGTACAACCTTTTGGCTGGGACAGAGGAATTCTGCACATGGTTATTTTAAGGTATGCATTCCCTGAAAGATCAAGAGTGAAATAAATTATTGAAGGGATTGAATCATCTTTCATATGATGAGAGGCTGAGAGATTTGAAATTGTTCAGTCTGGAGAAGAGAAGGCTCAGGAGGATCTCATCAGCGTAGATAAATATGTGAGGGAAATGGAGATAAGGGATCCAGACTTTTCTCACTAGGGCCCACTGACAGGCCAAGAAGCAATGAGCAAAACCTGAAACACCTGAAATTCTATCTGAACATCAGAAAACAATTCTACTGTGAGGCTTGTCAAAGAAAGATGACTATGGAGATAGTCAGAAACTGTTTGGACACAGTCCTAGGCAATCTGCTGTACSTGATCCTGCTTGAGCAGGGAAGTTGGAGGAGATGATCTCAGGAGGTCATTGGTTTGTGCTCAGTCTGTGCTTCTGTAATCATAACACAGCTCTTGAACTGCTTTGAAATTGCTCTCTGGCCTTTGCTGTTGGAGAGCAGCATACTGGCTACTAATTGTATCTTAACTAAGCATCTAAAATCTGCCAGCAAGCATGGAATCTGTTCTTCTGAGTGAAACCATCCCTTTCCAGACATCATAGTTGAGTTTCATGCTGAAATCTCCCTGAGTTTTTAACAACATGCAGCTCTGCAGCTGTGTAACAGACATGTAGTTTCTCAGCATTTTATAAGCTTTGTGGAAGGGGCCCCATCAGAATTTGTTGTGGTCYAACCCCAGCTGGCACCACCTAGCCACTTGCTCACTTCGCTCCCTGGTGGGATGGGGGAGAGAAGTGGAAGGGTGAAAGCTAAAMAATTCGTGGTTTGAGACAGAGTTTAACAGGTAAAGCAAAGCAAAACAAGGAATTCATTCACCACTTTCCATGGGCAAGCAGGTGTTCAGCCATCCCCAGGAAAGCAGGGCTTTGTAATAGTTACTTGGGAAGGCAAATGCCACCACTCCAAACATTACCTGCTTCCTTCTTGCCCCAGCTTTAAATGCTGTGCCTGATGCCCTGTGTTCTCAGATATGACCCCTTCTTTGGTCAGCTGGGGCAGCTGTCCTGCCTGTGTCTCTCCCAACTCCTTGTGCAYCCTCAGCCTCCTCACTGGTGGGGTGGTAGGAGAAGCAGAAAAGGCCTTGCTGCTGTGTAATTTCTGTAACATCCCAGTGTTATCAGCAGTGTTTCCAGCACAAATCCAAAACACAACCCCATGCCAGCTACTTTTCTGTGAAGAAAATTTACTCTACTCCAGCCAAAACCAGCACAAACTCATTAAGGTTGCATTAATGTGTTTTTCTTGACTCTAGTTTCTTTAGTCTTCAAATCTGTTTAAGAGTTATAGCTTGTAAAAAATTTGCATTTTATTTAAAAGAGTATTTCTAAGTRACTGAAACTGCAGCTGTTTTCAAATTACTTTTTAAAGGTCATTTGCAAGCTTTTCTGCAGTGACTAACTAAAAATAACAATGAATTCAAACCCACCAAGCTCTTGCCACATAATTGTATCTTGACATTTAATCTTATGTCTCTAAAAATTATTCAATATGCCTGTACATCTATCTATTTTTGTTTCTACTTACTCGTCTATCACTGAATTGGACCCAGACATGAATCTGTTTTTTCATAAGTATTTTTTTTTAAATCAGGTAGTTTTTCTTTGTGGGCTTTAATGTTTTACACAGTGAATGAAAAAACATAATTTTGACAGGTAAAAAGAATGTATCCTTTTGTTTTCTCTCCACTAACACATAGGGCATAATGCAAGATGTGCAATTACTTGTCATGCCTCAAGGATTTATTTCTCAGTGCCCAGATCTTAATCGCAGTAAGTCTATTAATTCTTATATCTTAGAATGAAAGGTGTGCTTTTTACCTTCTTTCTGTCCTACAAGCTTTCTTAAAACCTTGGATTTAAGTGTATTGTTTGTCAACTTTGGCATGATTGAACCTATTGTGAATTAATTTATTAACATGTGTTGTATTATTCCAGCATGCCCAACTTGTAATGACTTCCATGGACTTGTGCAGAAAATTATGGAACTGCAAGACATTTTAGCAAAAACATCAGCTAAGGTAATGTTTACTAGGACTCTATTAATAGAAGAAGTTAGGATTGCCAGTCTTTATTTACTGTATTTTTAGATTATTCATGCTTGTATGGCTGTGTGCAGAACATCCCTGCATGGTATGTTTGCATCTTTATATATCTCTGCCTAATTTATACATCCAGATTTTCAGTTCAGAGAGTTTTCTTGTGTTTTAATATTTTTATAGAATCATGAATTTTAATAGTAAGAAGTGTCCAAATCCCTGAGCAAGGAAAGGGTTCATAGATATCCAAACTCTACCTATAAGGCTAATAAATCAATAAACCTAGAATGAAATAGGTAAGTAACTGTGTTTATTRCAGCAAGACTTACCAAGAATTTTCAAGACCTGAGCTGCCAAAGGCATGTTCAGACAAAATATATGCAAGACAAGGAACTAAGAATCAGGAACCAAACCAGAACTTTCTTCTTTCTTTCCTGTAGAATATTACACCAAAAACATTCATGTGTTCAGGTGAAAATAGACTGCTGTGATTTTAAGTGTCAGTTCTTTAGATATCTGCTGGAATGCTGTTATCAAGCTGCTTTGATACACTAATGTTAGAAATGCCTTGGCTGAAGAGCAGAAAAAATTGCTAATGTTRGTTCTGAGCTTATTTGGCCCCTCTGTCTGTGAGTACTTTATGTGGAGCAAGATTCTTGATCAGTGTGCCCATACAAAGATGAGAAATGAGGAGCTGTACCCATCTTGACCTGCTCATTTTGTTTTATGATGTCCCTGATGTCAGGGTGATAAGAAAGATGAAATGCATTGTGTCTCACTTCTCAATTTCCRTCTCTGAATGGCTGGTGGTTTAATAATGTTTTATTTAACAATACAACATGATTAAATTGTTTTATTGTCTCTGATTGTGTTTTCCTAAATGTATTCTCTCATCTGTGTACTGGGGACAGTTTGAATTGTGTTTTTACTAATGTGGAGGCCCCTTAAAAATTCAAAACATTTTTGTGACCTGTAAATACAGTTGTCTCAGGCTGAGCAGAGGATGAACAAGTTGGATCAGTGCTACTGTGAGAGAACCTGCACAATGAAAGGCACAACCTACAGAGAGTTTGAATCCTGGACGGATGGCTGTAAGAACTGCACTTGCATGGTATGGCTATGGTTTGAGTGGAGAGTCAGGAACTCCAGTGTTTCCTCTGAATAGGTTTATTGAGAACTTCCAGATGTATGCTAGGTACTAACAACAAAGAAATTAAAAATCTGTTCCAAATCTAAGGAATAGTATTAATARATATATTTTCCTATATTTTCTGCACTACTAACATGTGTAGCTCCTCTATTTCATGTCACCATACGCAGGTGCTAGGGAATATACTTAGATTTCATGTTATTCCATTGCACTGAGTTGCAAACAGTTTCTCTGGAATTTTAATTCCTTGCTTTTTGTCTCTAAAAACCACAGCCTTTTTCTTAGCAAATGATTTAATAGATCCCTTGTGCCCAATTTCCTTTGGTTGCCTTTGGTTACATCTCAATAAGTAATAAAAAGTAAAATGTCAGGGTCATATGCAAGCTTTGTTATATTACCAATGAAAAAGATGCGGTAGATGGAAGATTCCCAAAGGTATCACAACTCCATATGTGATTGCAAGTATCCTTCCAGGTACTAAGCTAGGGTGTCTGTATTGCTGTCCATTCATATAAAATCCTTTCATTCCATTTGAACTCATTAAATCCTTAATCCAAAGGTATTAGAAGCCAGCGAAAAGGTTGTTGTCTGTACTGCGCCTTAGATTTATTTGCTGCTATCTATGATTGGCTAAATGGGTCTCTTTAAGCTTAATATTTTTTTACCTTTATATTTCTGGATGGATATTCATTTTGCTTTTAGTATTTTATGGCGTCAAATGTGGCTGATAAATGTTTAAAATTCTTTGAATTTAGAGTTAAATTCATTGCATATTTTTTGTCTTGGATTTTTCTCACAGCTGTAATATTGCTACCTTTCAGACATAWATTCTCTCTAACATAAAATCAGAAGACAGAGTATTGTTTTGTGCAGTTGTCATTTCATAGTAATCTGTCAGTTTTTTTCCTGATTGGCAGAATGTTTTGCCTCCAAATAGGTTTGTCTCTAAGAAAAAAAATGATCATTATCATCCCAAAGAGCACATCATTCATGTTTAAAGATTGYATGTGTGACATTCTGAAAGTATGGTTTCTGTTCTTGCAGTTATTAAAAGACCCGTGTTAAACTATCTTTTTTGGACGTTGTTAGAAAGTTCATTGCATTTAAAAATAGATTTTCAAGTTCCTGTGTTTGAGAACATCTCTGCTACTGCTAAATAAAACCGCCAGCTAAGCACCTTTTGTTCTCCTAGAACGGCACTGTGCAGTGCGAGGCTCTGGTTTGCCCCCTTGCTGACTGTCCTCTGAACTCTGCCCTGGCCTACGTGGATGGCAAGTGCTGCAAGGAATGTCAGTGTAAGTTTCACTGTTGTGCCTCTTGCTAATGAATGCTTTGAAATCTTAAATAATATGAACCTTTCTGTAAATATGTCAGTGGAAGAACTGGTCATTAAATAGTTGGGTTGAGGAGTCAGGGAACTTGGTTTTCTCTGAAGTGTTCCGGTGGACTGATAACCAGAAGGTTTCAATATTTAAGGTGGGATATTTTGTTTCAGTTTAGTTATGTTGTTTTCATTTAGCAYGCATTTATTTTCACAACTTAAAAAGAAAAATATTTGCTTACAAAGCTTTCTGCAGAATCCCATTATCTATGTTTTAAACCAAACTGCTAGAAATTCAAGAGCAATTGCCTGGTGTTTGACCAGGGTCTCCAACACCTTTATCACATGACGAGTGTACTACCAACCTTACGTTACTGAGCTTAGAAATGGAGGTTCAGATTTATGATTCTTCTTCCTTAGTTAAGAGAAAAGAAGAAACCAGCAAAACCCAGACACCTAGGAATGTTATTTCACAAAAGGTCAAAAAATAATTAAAGGAAAAATGAAAAAAGGTGATTTATTTTGTCTTTTAGGATTGGATTCATGATTAACTTTAGGTTTTATGGTATTCTGGTTTTGTTGCAAGTAGGGCCAGAGAAGGGGAATTTCAGGTTAATCTCTATCTAGATGGACTATAAATAGTATTTCAGATTGATTATGTATGTGTATTCCATATGTGATGGCTAGTTATTTCAGACTATGGTGGAATCCATTCTTAAAATGGAGCATGAGATGCACACACTTCTTTATTCTGTAAATGTTGAGATTTTTCTGTGTGGTTTCATCACTGTTCTACTGCTGTATAAAACTTCTTACAGAGTGTAGAGAAATATATAACTGGTTAAAATGACATGTTTCAAGATAAAACTCAGGAAGACGTTTTGTACTCCATTGATCTAGCTTCCACAGGAGTTTATTAATATTTAATTGTGTTAGAAGTTACACAAACCATCCCTTTTTATGAAACCTTATTAACTTACTCAAGTAGATTAATTCTAATTAAGAGGAAATAAGAATTCAGATACTTTTTTAACCAGCTACACAGAATTTCCATGCATATTAGATAACTTAGGGTAGTTGGTAATTCAGGAATGTGATATGTGTGGCATTCAAGCCTCTTATTGAGGGTGTTTGAATTTCTGACCATGTTTGCAGAATTTGAAAACCTGATCCTCTGAAGTATGTTTTTGTAATGTGCTGCCTGTAAATTGAGTTAGGAATTCTCTATCCAGGTGTTAATGGGGAAGCACTCACATCATATGACTTCTTCCAAAATTGTTTTTATTGGAAGTTTTGACAAAAGTCAAGAAATGTAAATGAGCATATGGACACTGACCTTGTCACAGAGCATTGGTACTTCTTTGAATTAAAATGCAGTTCTGGTACAGCACACTGATGTTTACTCTGCAATTTCTTGTTTGATATTCTTAATATTATCAAAGTGTCTTAGCTTTGYGCGTTGCTAATTTGATGCCAGTACATAATTCAATTTATAGCTAACATGAACATGTACCACTTTCTTGACAAACTACCAGAAAAATAATTAGATCAAAAAAAAACATAAAAAAAATTGCTTTTGAAATTTTTTCCTAATTTTGTCTAGGTTATTTAAAGTGGCTTTTGAAAAAAAAATCACACCATTTTTACAGTGGCTGAATTCCAGGAACCGAAGGATAGAGAATGTAAATTGGAGTCTCATTGACAGGGTAGTTAAATTCCAGTGAAAGAGTGGAAGTTAGAGGCAATGGAGGCTGCAAGACTGTCACTTATTCTACCAGCCATCTTGGTGGAAATGCTAAGTTGTCTCTGAATTCATATACATATGCCAGCTTTATTCTGTCTTGSTGTCTTTGGGTCAGGGTCTGAGCTGATTGAGGTCAGTGTGCTTGTTGAACTTGGTTCTTGCTGGAGGGGTTCAAAGCTGAGTGGCTCCATTTGGACAGGTTCTGAGAATAACTTAATTGTTTTCAGTGCTCAGAACAACAGCAAGAGATGTGGCTTCTGACTGGATAATATAGAGTGAACACAGATGGCTTATAATTGGGAAAACAGCTTAGGGGGGTTACCCCCACTTAGGGAGTGTTGCTCATGGAGCCATATCCTTGGTTTTGGATAAGCAATCATAAGTGCTGAGAAAAAATGATGCCTGATAGACTGTTCTTTAGCTGGATTTAGTTTGTTTCAAGACAGAACATGAAGTATTGATGGTTCCTTCCTGGTATTTATGTTATCTCATACCAGATGATGAGCTGTTTCTGCCCGGCTCTTGTTTGAGTAGAAGTGCCCAGGCAGTGACAGCTGGTGGAACCTTTGGCTGTGTCTCACTACCCCAGGGCTGAGTGCTTCCCTCCACACCTCTTCCTTTCTTCTGCTGGTGTTAAAACAAAGCCACCAAAAATCAAGAGAGTGATGTTGGATTTAATGACAACTGGCAGAGAAGAATAAAGAGTACAGCACTTCTGGGTCTTTCAGTGACCAGCAAGCAGGCTTTCTAYTTTACATTTTTTTTTTGGTTAGGATTTTTTTGTTGGTTTTATTTTTCCCTTCAGTGACAGAGGATGGAGTCATTCTGCGTGGTTTTAGGCATGTACATTTTGGGAATACAATCTGAAGTGGCTGCACTTATACTAGTAAATGAAATAGGGTAGGCACAGTCCTGTGGCACTTGTGGCTCACATGGCTGAAGTTTCTCCCCCTTTCCCAGCCCCAGCAGATTATCTGCATGCAGATGGTTGGCTGGGAATGGCCTCTGATTAGGGCTGTGCCCCCAGCTTGTGCCTGGCACTGCTTCAGAGTATCTTGGCTGGTACAGTGTGACATGGTGCCATGATGTGTSCTAACACCCAGACTGCAGGGAGAGTCACATGCCATAACCAAGCACTTTCAAGCCTRCTGTCATTTGCTGTTTCATTTACCTGATGTTTCATTTACTAGTTGTGGACATCACCAGTTTGGCTCTCTTGATAATGAGCTGCAGGGACTGGCACCTCCAGGAGGCACTTGCTGCTGAGAGGGGCTGGAAGGGATGGGATTAGTTGCCTTCTGGAAGTGGACAGCTGCTTCCATGGCTTTGTATTCTGAGCCCAGGTGGTTAGATCAGATACTGAACTTTTAGACAGCTGAAGTTGTGAGACTAATCTTACATCAGTTACTATGATGCATATCAGGTGTGTAAGATAGGAATGGAAAGTGCTGGATTTTTAAGCTTGATTCTTGCATTAAACTGTTGTGCTGAGAGACTTTCCCATGCGACCAAATCCTAGGAATTAAATTTCAGCCTAGTCCATCATTTACATTTTGGACAGTGAAGCTTTGTTTTGTCTTGTTCAATGACATTTTCAGCGCTTTGGAAATTTCAGCACAATTGTCTATTCATGGTTTTCTTAAATGTTTAGTTCAGGGAAGAACACTTAGTAAGGAATGGTTTAGATATTTTTTTAAAAACCAATATTACTTTGACTTTGGTTCTTTTTGTAAGCCAAAGGAAAAAAGCCACAAAGCAAACAAAAAACCAAACCCTGACCTTCTCTCTTAACTCCACACCTTTGTTTCAGGCCATTCAGACAACTTGTACTGTTTTGTCTTGTGTGAAGGTCGATGCTGGTAGCATGGGGAATGGCAATGAATGCAAATTATCACTGTGTTTTCTATTAGCTGTAATGGGCTCRAAGAAGCAGCAATCTTCCAGGGCAGATGAATGGGCCAGTGTGTTGGATGTATGTTTCAGCTGTAGACAATGTAAAACTCAGTCCAGCTGCCATAGCATACATCTTAGTTCAATGGGAGCTTCCTGTGGAGAATTGTTTGGAGCTGGAAGGGACTACTTTTTTCTATGCTCAGTGCAATTTTAAAGAATTCTGAGAAGCTATGTGGAAAAGATCATTAAATTTTTTTGTCCTCTGTGGAGACAAATGCTTTGTGTGGTGATARGCACCAGTACAAATTGAGGAGAGATTAAGCTTCTCTACTGACCCTATAAATATTGCTTTATACCACAGGCTTGTCTTAAGAAGTACAAGGACAAGTTCATTTATTTTAAGTGAATTGTGGAAGGACTGCCAATGTCTTAGCAGCTGAGAGAATTGGTGCTTGGTCAGCAGATCCTATTATGGTAATGTTTTCATTAGTCAGTGTATTAATACCAAGGCATCACCTCCAAAAGCTATATGCATTCTTTTTAAAAATTGAACTAGTGTATTTTAAACAAGCTCAGTGATTTTAGTTATTATAAGACCAGAAGTGATATTTGTGCCAGTATCTGGTGCAGTAATAATTCCCATCACCAAAGACTGATTTCCAGGAAGCAATTGCTCTCTTCTCATCACTCTCTTCCTCCCAGTGACACTGCAGATACTTATTGACTTAACAGCAAACTATTTAAATCTGTCCCAACAGACTCCTGTAGAGGTTAAAATCTGAGCCATTATGCTCAAATCTGCAAGCTGTGATTTTTCCTTATAGCTGTTTGTTTTTGTTTTTTTTTTCTGAGACAGGATATTTGATGGGTTTCTGATGCATTGTATGTRGCCAAGTTCTCAGTCTAACACAAGTATTTGAAGCAACTTTAAGAAACATTAGGGTTGTATTGGATCAGATCACAGTTCTTGTGCTAGCAGGTGTGGGAAGAGAGTGTGTAAAGGGGTTCTATAACTYGGATTTTTAACAAAATAATTTAAACAAATATAATTTTGTAGCTCTTAGATAACATGCATGGGTTTCTGATGCAGTGATCTGTCTTGCTGTCTTGCAGAAACTTTTAATTTTATGATTAAAATTAAAGGGATTTCCCCTCTTGCTCTTCATAATTTACCCATTCTCCCCCCCAAACTCTTCTGCAAACTCCAGCGCTTGTAGTCTACTGACACAGAGAGAAGGAGCTGTGAAAGCCCATCTGCTTCTTTGCAGCAGCAATTGAGCATCAGCAAGAGTGCAAAATTTTTATCTAGAAACTTAAGGAATATGGGTTAAAYTTACTCTGAAATTCATAATTAATCCAGGTAGTTTGAAGCATTGTGGACTTAAGCCTGTGCTGTTTACCAAGTTCCATCTTTTTACAAAATTGCCACTTCCCCCCCCCCCGGGGGTTTCATCCTCTAGCCTTAGGTGACTTCCATCAGTAGCCAAGTGGGGTGCCAGCCCCTGCCTTGTTCAGCCAAGTGCTGGAGAAGTTTCTGCATTCAGTGTGGCACAGAGAGGAGGCTGCAGCTTGGAGAAATGATTAGTCACTGACTGAACAGGTCATCTTATCCTTGAAGTAAATCAGAAGAAGGGAGATGGAAGAGCATCCTCCAGCAGGCTGGCTGGAACATGGCATGAGTCTGAGGGCTGTGGGCAGCCAGCAGGCTTGGGGTGGCAGAGCAGGCATCAGTGCTGCAGGAAGAAAAGGCGGTTTATAGCAGTAAAACAATGATTTMTCATTTGTCATAGTTCTTTAAAAAATGCACATTTCAGAATATAAAGGAGAAGCAACATTCTGGTTAATAAAAACGAATAGTTGCTTTTTGATTTTAAATACTTACATGTGGCTTTTTAAAGAACGTAAGTGCATACAGAGCATAAATTCTATTCTTCTGAGGTTTCTTTTTAACATGAAAATTCAGATAAATTAGCCTACTTCAAAATAGTGTTAAAAGATACCTTGACTATAGCCAGCACTGGATTTTTTTGTAGAGCTGTGATATTTACTATAATCTCCCATAGTCGGCATGCAGAACTTCTGAATGTTATTTAGCAGAATAGTAGTGTCCGTTCAGCTTCTACTTTCTGGATTTTCTGTGCTGAAATGATTCACATTGACCTTATTTTTCAGGCTTTTGATTACATATAATGATAGTACCACACTGGAATGACAAATAAAAAGCATTTTATTGTACTTGTACTGTATTGTACCATTTTTRCTACTGAGATGAATTATACTGTACTTTACCAACTGTTTAAACCATTTTATTACTTTTTGTGACTTCAAAAGAATGTCAGTATCCATATTCATTTAGAAATAGGGCAAAAATATTTTTTCTAATTAGATCCTTTTGCAAGAGGAAAAAAACATGTCCTTGAACTCAGGTAGCTTGATAAGATCAGTGAAGATGTTTTAGATTTACAAATCTTCAATAGAAAAGCGTACTGTGTACCTGTCATTTGTGAATCCAGCATAGCTCCTACAGTGTCAGTCTCACCAGAGGGCAGAGGTTGGAAGGCTCTGGAGGTCTCCTGGTCCCACCCTCCTGCTCGAGCAGGGCTGTGTGGAGCAGGCTGCCCAGGGCTGTGCCCGCACARCTTTTGAATATCTACASAGATGGAGACTYCACAACCTCCCRGGCAGCCTGTGCCAGTGCTCAGTCACCCTCACAGTAACAATGTATTTTCTTCACTCCAAATGGATTTTTGTGTTCTTTGTCTGTTGCCTCCAGTCCTGTTACKGGGCACCACTGAGAGCAGCCTGTCTTTCTCTTCTTCAGTCCTTTCCACCAGGAGTTTACACACTTTGGGAAGATCTCCTCAGAGACTTCACTTCTCTGGGATGTGTGACATCTCAGGAAGTTGAGACACTCTRAGAATGTCTTGGGGCCTTTCCTGTGCTGAGCTCAAAGCCAGCTGAAGACAGTGGAAGGAATCCCCTTGGCTTTGGTGGGCAGGGCCAGTCTAACCCTTGACCGAAGGTGCTCAATCTCTGTTATATTTTTCATTGTAAAGCTGTAGAAATTTTCAAACTACTCTTACACCACAGCAATATTTGGTTTATCTCTGTTAAATAGCTAATGACAATTGTTAGGCAATTTTTGCTGCTGAGCATGTAGTCTTAGGTGACCTTTATTCTTTGTAAGCTGGGCAGTATTCCGCATCAGAATGAAAACAGGGAGTCTTTTGACTTGCAATTTCCCTCTGAGCAGGAAACCCATTCCTTGTATGTCTTTTGTTCTCTATAAATTAAAATATAGCTTACAGTGTATTGAAATACATCTTACAGTATTTTGGACTTCTCAAAATACTTTACTCCTTTCCTACTTCCCCATGTCCTTTGAATTTAGTTTTTCCTTGTTAGCAAAGGAGGACTGGGGGGAGTCAGTGCCTGTGCCTGTCTTAGACTTTTCGTGCCTTGAAGTGTGGCTTCCTCCTAGGTGAGTGGCCTTTTAGCTACTCTGGACCACATGCATTATGGAACTCCACCAGAAGACTCTAGATCTGGAGGCAGTGTATCAGTATACGAGGAGAACTGGAGTTAATGGTAAAAATCATCTAGTTTTAGTCTTACTGTGTGCCTGAGGAGTGAATACTAAAATAAAGTATGCTTAAGAAAATCCTCATTCATTAAAATACATTACATTAGATATGTAGCAATCTGCACTAAAGAAGAAATTGGAAACATAATATTGGTAACTTTATTGGTAGAGAATTAAAATATTTTTTTTACATGGAGAATTTTGCTGTAGGCCATGCTATGCTTTCCTTATAGCCTATTTTGTTGAGGTTGTGTGGGAAAAGAGCTAATATTTTCAATTCCTTTTCATTATGTTCTTTCCAGGGAGTTCATAAAATATAAAATACCTGCAGCATATTATTATTTTAGTTTATTTCCAGTGCAAATAAAACATTAACATATGCTAGATATGAATATATTTGCTTTCAGACAGCTGGGAGTGGACAGATTGGCAGTGTTCCAGTTTCTAATAAGTTGGTACCCTAACTTTAGTAATGCTGATTTCACCAGAATTTTCTTAGGTAGGTATGAAATAATAATTAAAAAAAACCAAACTGTTCTATTTGTAATTAGAAAAACATTCTAGGATATGCCTGTGTGTTGATTTCAAGAGGTTTGTTCTCAGCAGTGATGTGCTTATGTCACTACATGTCACTATATGTGCATCATTGATCTATGAGGTTCTTTTTGTTTGATTGGTTTTTTGGGGGGTTGTAGTGGGTTTTTTTGGGGATTTTTTTGCTTTGTTTCAGGGTTTTTGTGTGGAGAGTTGTTGGGGATTTTTTTTTGTCCCATAACCAGAACCACATTGCCAAATCAGCAGCTTGTAGCTGATGTTCTAGTTTTTGCCTGGACCTTTTCTTCCGTAGATCTTGGAAATACCTAGAGTATCAACATCTTCAGTGGGTATGTGCTGTGGAAGAAAAAGAGAAAAGCTTTAGCTGAAAACCCCAGAACTAAAGGTTTTGAACAAGGTCACAGAAGTGTGAGAAGTTGGAGGCAGACAGTACTGATGGAGTAAAGGCTTTACAAAACCYAGCCAACCAACCAAATGAGATTCTTGGCTTGCACAGTTTTGCAGAGATCAGTCTGCACTTGATATACCCTTGTTCAGAACAGGATTGCCCCATTGACAAGGATTGTTTGGATGGAAAGCTGGCCTAGAGGAGACACTAGTAGCCGATATGAGAGTGTACAAGAAGGCATACATAAAATTTTTTGACAGTGCCTATGTCTGTGAAATGAAAAAATGGAAGGTTGTCAAGGCTGAAACTCAAATAAATTATTGGAAGAAAACTCACCACAAAACTGTCAATAATGTGATCTTATTTCCCGTGGAAGGGATGATAAAAAATGAATGAAGTTGATTCAGTGAGATTAATATGRAATGATGTACACTGTTACCCTTTATTTGTCTTTTTGTGAAGATAATGATTTAAACCCATGGCTTTCAGTCTTTTGGACTGCAGAAGTTTGACATTTTTTCAGTGCAAACATGTACTGAGTTAAACCATCTACTGCTTGGTATACTTCTCTTAACTACTGCTTGCAGATATCTGAAGTGTGATGTATAGACCTCCAGGCTGTTATTGATCATTGTTTCTACATCTGTCAGCTCATAAAATATATTCAGCTTCAAATAATGGTCACTTAGTTCCATGTGAGACACAACTTTAAAATGAAAATCTTTTCTGATATGGTGTTGCAGACCTTTATCCTGCTTTCCTCATCTGTTGCCTTCAAGAAGGTCATTGCAGTCCCCTTTATTTGAAGGGTTTGTGCAGTTTGTTTTTGTCACTGTACCAGTCACAGGCCTCTGTGTGTGTCTGTGGTGTTTCTGTAACTCTGTTCTGCCAGTATAGAGAATTTTTTCTGACTTTTACCTTTTTGGGGGTTTTGATTTGTTACCAGTTTCTACTAAGAAGAAAGCCTTGTTCATTTGTTTTGGAGGGCGGTTGATTGTCCTAAGCCTTTCTCTACAGGATAGCTGACTAGTTTATTTTCACCTTCTACTTGTTGAAATTATTTGCATAAGATTCTGATTGTAAGTGAAAATTCTGATATTCCCCTTCTCGCTTTAAATTATTTTCAAGTATAATTTTGACTGTTTTCCAGATTTCATTTTAGTTTGTGACATTTTGTCAAAATCCCTTAACATTATTCTACATCTAGAATTTTTTTCTTTTCCTAACAGATGAAAAATTTTGAAGATATGATTAGGTTTCCTTTTTTTTTCTGTTGTCCAACAAAATTTTCCTTTTGTTTCTGATGTCTATGTATGTACTACATATATGGTAGTGTTAGAATTACAGTGACATTATTGTTTGATGTCATAAATTGGTTCAGAAAACACCTCATTTCAGTTGTAAGATTTCCTCCCCCATCCTGAAATCAAAGCAAGTAAATATGCTTGACTCATCTGGAAAATAGGCACATAACCTGTTTTTTCTAGTAAGTAAGCACGTCAGGTACTTTGAAGGTAGGGAGGATGAGCAGGCAAGCTTGTCTCTATGTTGTTGTTATTTTGACAAAGACATGTAAATTCAGGTATTACTTCCTTATGATGTCTCACTAAGTTATATTCATATTGACTGAAGTGCAGTATTTCTCTCTAGGCTAATTTTACAGTCTTGTAAAGGGGGATTTAGTTTTGTAGGTGTTTTTCATCATGCTTTATCTAGAAACCTTGTAGATCCTCAAGGCATGTAAACAAGAAATCAAATCTGAGTATAGCACGGAAGAGATAATAATCTTGGGTATGGTTGTTGTGGATTTCTCAGACAGGCTTCTTAATAGTAGTAGCATATGACTTTGAGGTGCTTAGAAGTTSTCCATTGTCTTCTGTAACTCTTTATGAACAGAGTTGGTAGTACAATGTGAGCCCCTAACCACACGTTTTTCATTTTATTAACTTTGCAGTATTCTGTTGGTGCATTGCTGTGAAGRAACATGGGAATAAATGAATACATTCTCAAAGTAGAAAGTTAAAATAGACATATAAATTAATAAATCACATCCTTGGGGAATCACTCRTTCTATCAGTGCTAGTCACTTCTTAAACCCACTCTTTTGAGAGCACAGGAGCAGGCAATTCCAAAATTCTGGAAGTCAAGCAGATAAGACAGAAGGTCAGCYTGACTGAAAAGGGATCTTTTGGATGGAGCTAAGGCCAAAAAGGAAGGTATGTGCCCAGTGGAAGCAAGGTCAGGGGACATGGGGGGWATACRGAGATGCTGCTTGGCACTGTAGGGAGAAAAGTGCTGCAGCCAAAGCTCAGTTAGAGCTGAATACAGCTCCATATAGATAAACAGACTGAGCTGCACAGTGTGTGAATTCTACCTGATGTCTAGAAAGGTCCTCCTAAGGACAATAGGAGTATTTACAGATATGATTTTTTAAAAATTATCAAGGACTATAAAGCTTTCTTTCACTAATGTTCCCAAAGAAAAAAAGGAGTAGTTACATTAACAGCTGCTACTGCAACTCCAGCTTAGTTTTTCTGTGTTGTATCGGAGTATTGACAGATACATTTGGGAGAAATTAGTTGTGACATAGCAGAATCTGTGAACATCTGCTCCAGCTACTTTTAAATTTTTAATTATTTCAAATCCTGAACTGACTTTAGACATGAAGTATTATRTTGTTTTGGAATGCACAATGGATAATAGTCACTTCTAGGAGCCTTGGGAAACAGCATGTTAGATGTACATAAGTTTCTTTTAAAAACTGTCTTTTGAAAATTTCTAAAACTATTGTTAATACCTGATTTTTTTAATGTTAGGTTTTTGGTTAAATATTATTAGATAATGAAGGTTGGGATTGAGTATATAAGAAATTGAGAAAGCCAGTTTGCTTAACCAATTTTAATCAAGATTTCCAAAAATGGAAATCCAAAAAYGCTGCAGTCTGTGTTAAAAACCTTTTGCTGACCTAATGCTAAGGACTTAGCTTAAGAATGTTAAATGCAGTTATCTGGAGTGCTTGTGATTATGCCAACTAATCCTGTCATTCTGGCTGAAGGGAGGGGTGGAAGGATTGGCAGATTCCTTATGTGGGAACAGAAGTGGATGGAAGAAGGGTTGGGAGCATGAAACCCTGTCAGTTGCTGTACAGAGCTAGATGCAGGTGCTTTGAARGAAGTGAGATGTAACAACAGCAGTGGATGTGGTGCTTGACTCCTGGGAGTGTCTGAGCACATTAGACTGGCCTGCACCAAGAAGGCAAACGTGAGTATTGCTGTAACAGCCAACTTAACCAGGGGCCGCTGTTCCTAGGAGAAGTGAAAGAACTTGGATCTGAGAGGAAAATAAATACAGTGAGATGGATGCCAGGTCACAGGATGCTGTGCCTTCACTGGGGAGGTGTGTGCAGCAAAGTGATAGTGCAGRATTTCTAGCTAAAATATCTGTGGAAACTATTCTGGACCAAGGATGTTCTGGTTGAGAATAAAAGCATCTGTAGGGTCCCTGAGAGTTGTTTAAATATGARTGTAGTCTGTGAGTACTTAAATAATATGGCAAGTTTTAGTCAAAATCCTCCATGACTGTTGAAGGTTGCTGTAAATTTTTGAAACAGAAGCTGTGTGGAACCTTTACCTTGGGAGCGTGGAAACATCACTTCCAAATTTTTTTCACCCTAATGAATGCCAGCTTTACTATATGGTGGTGGAGCTTGTAGTTTTGTAGCTTGCATAGGATCTTTTTAATGCTGTCAAATGAAACTGTCAAAATCTGGGAAAATGCTGCTGTTCAGAGGCACTTGCCTTTTGCTGAATATGTTCACGTTATTTGTATCCACAAAGCTGCAGAAAGCCACCATMTCAGTTGCCATGTGCAAAAGTATGTCTTTTAAATTAAATTATGCATAATTGGTGCACTCGTTTTCTTAGTGGCAAATCTGGGCAAAATATCCTATATGAATGAAATACATTATTTTATTTTCTGCCACCTGTTGGAAGTATCTGGGGCACAGAGTTACACCTTGTAAGCACAACTGCAGGAGTAGGTCAGTAGGTGTGTGTCTTCCCACCCATGTCATGTCYGTGGATGGTTTTAACTTATGGCAATGGAGAACACTAGCCTCTCTTTATGTAATAAATTAATGCTGATTGGTGRTATCTGTTTAGCTCTCATAGGTTTCAAAATAMTGAMWMAMWRSTRWRSAMKTSYWYASYWKTKWKTCAKTAATTTCATAAATTCTCAGTACTCAATCTGAATCARTTAATTGAATTTCATCTTGCATGTGAATACCTGTGACTTGAGGCATTTCTGATGGGTGTATGGGTGAATTTAAGCATGTCTTGAAGCATAAGGTGCTCTAGGGAGGTGTGTAGTTTTCTAAACTCTGCGATTTTTCTCTTAACAGAGTTTTCAGAAAAGTATCTTTTACAATTAGCCCAGCAGTCCAGCTGAGAAAAGGTGGAACAAAGTACAAATTTCCCTGTCAGCATTTGATAAAATAYCTATTAGCACCTTCACTAAATATAGCTATGTCACTGGTGTTGTGGATAGCTGACATAAGGAATTGATCAGATAATGTCAAATCCCATCTTTATGGGCATTAAGCAGGTCTGTATTTGAATGTTTGCCTTGGAGTTCTTTTTGTCTGTCAGACTCTTATGCTATTTATAAAGCTTTAAGATAATTGTAATACAGTTGTCTTTTAATTAATATTAACCTCAATTGTTTCTCTTCTCTTGACACCCTCTAGGGCTTTTGTCTAAGGTATTTGATTTYATAGTTTGACATTTTGCTGTGAAAGTTGTTTGGGTATTGGATTGACAACAATAGTGAATATAAYGAATTTGTCATAAAATGGGTGGACATTTTGTTCACATTAGACATGCTCAAGTTTTTAAAATACTATGTATATAGTCCAAAATACTCCAGTTCTCTTTAGCAAGCAGAATATGGTCCATTGCCCCGAAGTTTTGCATGTCATTCAGTATAACTGTTTTGGCTGCTCTGTTTAACCAAGCTAAAGTTGCAGTGTGAATAGCAGAAATGCCCTTTTTAAGGGAAGCTGGCGTCAAACACGTTTTCCAGATTGGATCTTTGCTTACCAAGAGATACCTGCATTTGTGCAATTAGTGTCCATTGGCTTTGATTGGCTGCAGCCTCTTTCCCAGACTCCTGTCTGGCAGCCTACTTTAAGTTTTACTCCTCTGTTAGGTCTGTTTACCTCAGCTGAACTACTGTCAATACAGTTTTTAGTCATGTTTTCACTGCTTTTTCAGAGCTCTGATTACCTGTTTAGTCTTTAAGGATGACTCAAGGAGCCTGTATTCCAGGACTGAAATGATTTCTATAGAAAGCTTCCCAACAACACTACATAGGATAGAYGAATTATGTAATTTCCTGGTAGCAGTTCATGGAAATATAGGAAATATGAGAGGTAGGGGAAGGAATTCAGGATTTCAGATTGACTCCTTGCCACTGTGACTAAACAGCCTGTTAGTGTTGTTGGAGGTGTCTCACACTGTGGATACTCTTGAGTGATTCGAAGACTGATACAGAACAGTGACTTTGTGTTTTAAATGTAATAGAAACATTTAGCTTTTCCAGCTAATAAGACRTAAGACACAAATAGTAATTGGTTCCTTGTCATGATAAAATTTCAAATACATTTTTCTGTTTTCAGCTGAGAAAGCAGAAACAGATATATGCAGCTTTTTAGTAGTGATTGACTGGAAAAATTTGCAATGTATTTTTCAGCTTGAAATTTGGAATAATTTTGAATTGTTGAGGGAGATGGCATGAAATAAAGTAAGTCTGCAGCCTCACTGACTGCGGCAACAGAGGAGTTTGTGCTTTCCAGAAAACGAGCAAAGAAGAAATAACGCCCAAATCCCAAATATAAATGAAAAAGGGTGAGAGCCATGCCTAGTAATGATGTGGCTGTCAAGAGAAAGACATTCAGGAATGTGGTGATTATCTCTGTACTTCTGAGGATAGAGCCACACTGTGGTTTTGCGCTATGTAAGCTTGCAAAGTAGGATTAATGGAACTTACACAATGCCTAGGCCTTCATCTCTGAACAGTAGAAAGTAATCAAAGAGATTCCAAGGAGGAGGTAGGAAAACTAAGTGAATGAGACAGGTTTGGGGGTTTTTCTGTGTGGGATAATTTTGGGTGTATTTCCTCCCTGCCAACCAAACAACATAAATAACAGAGAATGAARCAACATAGACTTAATTACCAGTTTTTAGGTTGTCCATTTATAATTACTGACAAACTTCACAAAACTGCAAGTCCTATCTGCCACTCATTGGGCAGTTGTGAATACAAGAAATTAAAGTGGTTTGAGGAGTTGACCAACATGCTAAACTTTCTGCTTTCCCTTGGTGGTAAGTCTGAATCCAAACTAGTCGAGATACCACAGGGAACTGTATGTGCGTTCCTCAGGGGAAGGCATGCACAATCTAGACAGTGAAGGTGATAAATGCAGAAATGAGAAAATGTTCTCTTTGACATTCTGAGAACTGAGGGAACGGATGGCAGGAGTTTGCTGGGTCATGGATCTTGTATGGACATTTAAAATAATACAAAAGGAAAGTGTCATTTGGAGGTCAGTGGGAAGAAGGATTGTGGAAGAGAAGGGATGATTTAACAAACTGTTGATAATTGATTGAACAAACACAACAGCAAGGGCGCTCCTGAAAGATTCCTTTTGCTGGAAGACCATGGAGAAGATTCCATGTCATCACAGTGTGTTAAATAATACTGAAGGATAGTCGCATTATTAATACAATTGCGTAAATATAAGCGGACCTTGCTAATAATTTTTTACACCCAGTACACAGATGCKTGCCAGTGTAATATTTGATCACTTTCTGCATACAAATAGATAAAGAGTAGTCGAACTTCTAAGCAGGTTTTGTAGGCTTCCYCTCTCATCTTCTTAGAAACCTCTGCTTTGAACAATATATATTATTTTTAGGTAGTGGGGGAATGTGGAAATTTGATGGCAAGAGGAAATGGTTGATGTAATTCAGCTGTAGATGAAATGCTACGTAGGCAATAACTACCAAGATCTGAAACAGCTAATCATCAGGTAATGTCTTGACTGTGACTCAGTCTATTGAATGAAAGGACTTAGGAAGATGAAGGATGATATTCTTCACCAGAGAGATACCAATCACAAACTAATCAGAGTATCTTGGGAAGCATCTAGCCAAGCAGAAATTAAATCTTCACTGGACTTTTCCATTTACGCAGTACTAGTCCAGGTGTTCATGTTGCTGAAACATCTTTATTTCTGAAGGAAAATAAAGACAGGAGTCACCAGCAGTGACAGTTGATGTCAGGAGGCAGGAGGAACATTCTGTTCCACACTACCTGGGGTGTGAGTGCCAATGTCTTAGGATGAAAGGCGTGCAGAAAAATGATAGTAGATTTGTCTTTCTAGAAATCTTTCTATGTGTGCTTAATACTCACCTAACCAGATTATCTTAAAGTTTTTAGAAGCCTCCAGGTAGCCTGATGTAAATCTGCCCTTTACTATTTGTCAGATGCCTTTCAGTGGGCAGTGGAAGAGGAGTGGGCTGGCAAGAGACGGGAAAAAGAGACATTTGTGGCAGCATTGGGAGAAGAARGGACAGTGTTCACTGGCAAACTTACCATCACTAAACTCACTGGTGTCTGTCCTGATAACTAAACATGGAGGCATAGTTTTAAGAAATACCACTTTTGAATGTTGTCGGTGACACTGCAGTCCATAAGAAGACATGCTTAAGCTTGTGCTTAGATTATTCAGCTTAACAGGTTTTCAATTCAGTTTCAATTAATTTTTTAAATTGGGCATTTATTGTTTGTTGGGTTTTTCTCTCTTTTATCTAACATAGTTAGGTCATTCTATATAGACAGGTCCCTGTTGCCTGGAGACATTATAACGTTGCTGTCAAAACCGCAGCAAAATGCTTGGATTGTTTGTTTAGGGGAGTTCAATGGATGAGATGGAATTTTCTTAGCTGCATGGTGGCCAAGTGTTGTGATTGTGGAGGTGGGCTTGTGAGCTCTGCTTGAAATTTCTGGCAACCTCACAGGCTTGAATCATGCAGTCTGCTGCCATGTTCTAACCTTTGAGAAACAATCCTTGKGTGCATAAAGATACATGGGAAAGGGTCAAGGGCCATCCGGCAGGGCCATCTTTCACAGACTCAGAATTTCTAAGTTTTTCTTGTTTTCAGGACTTTATGGAGAAGAGCTGATTTTCTTGTTGAAAGCAAGTGTTTGTGTTACAGTGTCACTGCATTAGAATGGTTTCATATGATGCAAAGACTTCCAAAGCCTGTTGGTGAAATAAAAAATAGCTTTATGATTTCACACTAGGGTGGATGTGTTCTTTGGAACACACTAGGGTGGATGGTTCTTCTGTATGTGTTATTTTCTATGTTTCTTTGAAGAATCAGGTTTGTTGCCATTAATAAGGAGACTGGATTCAGTGGACTATGTTTTGAGGTGGTTTGTTGTTTTACTTTTTTTTTTAACTTTGTTTTACTTTTTTTAAGATGCCTGAGTAGTCTCACTTGTCTGTTCAGAGCATTTTGGCTTCAGGAGCATATTTTCTTCTAAGATAGAGTGGCAGTGATTTTGATGTCTTCTGCCTTTACTGTGAACAGTCATAGTCTTCCTGTTGGGAGCATGAGGATGTGTGAAGTTAACAGTTCATTGCCATTGTGTGATCCTCAGGCAATGCTGCACTGTATTTTTTCCTGTCACATGTAGTTTTTTTTAGAAACTGAAATGTRTGGAACAAGGGAAAGGGCTTAATATTTTGAATATTTCAGTTTAGTGTCATGGCCTGTAATGCACCGGAGGTGATACATGTGACTGGGTGATTGTCTTGTCTAGCCTAGATTCAAAATCTGCTAGTTTGTGGTAAAGATTTATATAGAATTATTTAATATACTTCCTTCTAGAAGGAGGAAGTTTGAGGAGAAGGGGAGAGGAAGGAGACACAGTATTGAGCTTTTATGACTCTTTGAGAGTCACACACTCTGCACGTAGTGGGTTGACCCTGGCTGGACTCCAGGCAGACCCCAAAGCCGCTCTTCCACTCCCCTCCACAGCTGTATGGGAAAGAGAAAATGTAACARAAGATTGGTGAATTGAGATAAGGACTGGGAGAGCACTTTGGAAGCTTATATCACACGAGATAATTTATATTTTATAACCTAATTATAACCAATATTTTTGGATTTCAAAACCCACGTTTTTGTTGCTATACCCATCACTTATTTTTAATCATCAGTTCCAAAACTTTAATTTTTTCATGCTGATGAAGTAGTAAGAAAGATGTGGAAGTTAAAAAACCAATGTAAAGTAGAAAGGAAAATAAAAGGAATAATGCTAATTAATATAGGTCATTCACAGTAAAAAATGAATAAAACAAAAAGTCTTGTACTTTTAGATATTTTAAAATTGTCTAAAAATTGCAGTCTATTTAAACAGAATAGAGAAATCTTTCAGTGAAAGTATAAGTCATTTGCATCTCGAAATCAATGGTTAGCAAATTGGACCTCTAAYTATGTAATCTGGAACTTGAAAGTTGTAACCTACTCCTGCTATTTCATGATTATGCTAACTTGATGAGCCTTGACTGTGTCCTAAGCAACAGAGACAGACATCTGTACCTAGCAGTTATGTTACTCAGCCTTTATGCTTTGCATAATGTAATTGCAGTAATGGACCCATTAAAAAAAAAAAAAAGGGCAAAACAGTTTGCTGTGAAGATTTTTTATGTAAGTCTTAAACAGTGAATAGGAGTTTTAGTGAGCAATCCAGTATGAGCTGTATCAGCATGCTGCTATAAAACCTGGTGCTGCTGGGGTGCAGGAATGGCACCAAGGCCGTGGTATGACAAACACCAGTCTTGGTGGCATCTGTCTGTCATTTCATCATTGGAGACTTGATCCTGGTTTTGTTGGGGGGGTAAAAAAAAAAGGCAATCACAAAAATAGTTACTGTACAATAAAATTCATATACTTAAATATGCCTTAGCAGTAATGATAAAGAAATGGGATAATCAAGATACAAATCCATAATGTTTAAATAACATAATGTGTGGGGTGAGGAAACATCAAAGGACTGTGATAACAAATAAACATGTGGCCTTGGTGATCACCCTTTATCATGCAACATTCCTCTTCAAGAAACTAATTATATATTAATGCCACTGGCTCTGCTCTCACACTCCATTTTCCTGTGCAGCCATGAGCTGTGTTGCAGGCAGTCACCTTTCTTGTGTCACCTGAGACATGTCTCTTCTGCCATCTCAGTAGCTATCTGTACTCCATATTGCTTCAGCATCCTTCACCTTTCTACTTATGTGTGCCTTTTTGGGGACTTTGTGGGGATATTTTCTCCTCTAATATTTTTTCTTATACTATCCTTGAGTCCTTTAGATGAGTTTAGAATATTCTTGGAGCTGAATCAGTCTTTTTATTTTGAAATGCAGTTCTCTTTAAGAAAATGTATCAATTCTATGAGCAGTATGCCAGCACGTTTATAGAAAAATCATTGTGTTGTGTTGTTTTGTTTTGTTTTTTCTCTCTGAAGCGGTGTGTGTATTTGAAGGCAGAACCTACTTTGAAGGACAAAGAGAAACTGTCTATTCAGGCTCAGGGGACTGTGTTCTTTTTGAGTGCAAGGTAAGAATATTCTTGATGGAATAAAAATTCTTGCATGTTAGAAATATCAAAGTCACGCTTGTGAAATATAGATAGGTGTACCTTAGGAAGTGACAGAAAAGGCATTCAATAGGTCCTGTGTTTATGTTGTCTGAGTTCCACATCAAATTTTTGCAAATAAATTTACTTTGCATAGCTGCAAGCTTTGATACAGCTTGACAATCAAGCAGCATTCTTTCTTCCCTAGGTATTGTCCCCACCGTTAGTAATGAAACATCAACAGATTACCTTGTTTCCATCTGCAGTGTTATTGTTCGAAATTATGTGCTCAGGTGTAAGAGATACACAGATGTGATGGGGGCATAGTTTGGAATTCAGGATCATTCTTCAGAGGAAAAGCTAGGGGGAAAAGAAGAAAAAGAGCTGATACACCAGGTGTCTGGTATTTCTAGTGATGGAAATGGGGTAAGCTTGGGGTTTTTATTTGTAAACGATATACCTGATGCTGAGTCAGTCTTGCCCTGCTGCATGAATAAAGCTGCTCTTCAGGGCAAAAACACACTTTAAGGGTAAAATATACCTCAGGGACAGCTTGGGTTAAGAATTACACAAACTGCTGCAGTGACATGTGTGTTTTCTCTCTAGGGGAGGGATGGGGAAAAATCCTGTCTGGTTAGAGAGCTGCAGGCTGTGGGCTGGAGTTGAAAACYTGAACACACATTTCTCAGCAGAGAAAAAGAGGCGAGCAATTCCTCTCCCTTCTCATCATGTAGCAGTCCATCAGACCACTTTCTGGAAGTCTCAAACATTTTCATACAGTTGTTAAAATTGTATCTTACAAAGAAGAACTGGGAATTCTTTTCTAACTGCTGTTGATTTTAATCCTTATCAGCTTAATTGCTGCAGTAGGGCCTTTGACACCCTTTTGAGAATGTCAAGAAGAAGCTGGCCAGAAATAATTTTGGGTTCAGCTGTAGGCTTTTTGGGGCTATGAGCTTGTATTTTCAACATGGCACCCAAGACATGAATCTATGATTAGTCAATGGATATAATTAACAACGATCAAAAGTTATGTGATGTTGCCTTGTGTTCCTTGTGGCTGGCAATTGTGATACTGTATGAAAAAAATGCCTCTGTTGGCTGGGCTRGTCTGTGTTTTGTTGATTAGACTTGTTTTCTGGTAGGCTGCTTCACTGTCTTGGTAGAAATAGAAAGCAGCAGCTTTGGCTGATTGAAATGTTGYTTTTTCAAGGATTGAAGTGCACACAGTTTCTGCTGAACAGCCTCGTGAATGATAATTCAGAGCATAAAATCTGTMAACTTTGTTGGTCAGTTAGGAATTCATAGATGGGAATTATTTTATTACTACCAGAGTTCACATAAAAGGATATAATTAATGACTTCAAGTCAAGAGGTATTAATAGGAATGGCACAGGTACTGGTTTCATGGTTGAAAGATTATAATGATGTTATCAAGGCAATGTGTGGAAATTTTTCATTTTGTCTCGATGTAATTAAAAGCCTCATGTTTTGTTTTGATTGGCTGCTGCAGTTGTGCATGCTATAGGCATGCACTTGTCTGATTGAATATTACAAATAGGTGAATGAAAATTATCTTCTAAATTAGAATTTATAAAAGATTAAAATGAAATCCAGACTACCTTAGTGGATGTTATTTCTATCAAAGGTTAATTTAGCCTATGGGATTGCTGGGTTTTGTTTGTTCTGGTGTACAGCACATCTCTGTCTGGTTTGCCTTATTGTATTGCAAGATTAGGGCTGGTCTCTCTGTCAGGATTGTTTAAGGTAAAGTTTGAGCAGTCATTTTGACATTGGCCATTGTGTACATGTTCATCGTTCTACTTCATGCTTAAAGAGGATTTAAAATTAAATGCTAGACTAATAATAATAATAATAATACACATACATACAATGGCAGATGCATTATTGTAGATGTTTTTCATGCATGCAGAAATGCATAGTCCTGAGTTCATTGAAGTCTTATTTTAACCACATTGCTTATTTTATATCAGATGCCTCTGAGAAGCATGCTGTCCTTTGCCTTGTTTTCTTTCTTTGCCCTATTATGACTAGAGCCCTGCAAGACACGTTATTTATGGCCTGAGGGAGCCTAAAGGAGGTACACCCATGGTAGCCAGGTTGCTAAGGCAAGCATTGTGTGTGGCCATACTGCAGCAATTTCAGGTGACCTGCACTGAGTGCCTGAACACGCTTATGCACCATCTTGTGGTGTTGTACACTTCCAGATGCCTGATGAAAACCTCTCTTTCCTAATAGGGACTCGGTGCCAGTTTCTTTCAGTGTTGCTGCCACTGAAAGCAGTGAGATCAGAGATGCTCAAGTTTGATTTTACTTGCTGTATATATAACAAGCTTCTTTAGACTATTCATTATAGGGACCCTTGACTCTGGAATCTGCTGCCTCGGTTTTTGAGAAATAATTGTAACTCTTTCAGGCATAATGCAAAGGGAAACTTCTGAGACAAGTTACTTGACAGCTAGGATAAGAGAAGAATGAGAGTTGTTGCCACACTTCTGCTTGCTTGAAAAAGTTTGAGGATAGTAAAGTTCCTGATGCTTTTTTTGTGCTATGTTGTCCACTCAAATGATTTTTGAAGGTACCTGGAGTTTGGCCTAGGCATGGGTTTGTGKACATTATAATGGTGAAACTCCACTAAAGTTATAACTTCCTTTATTTCCTATCTCACAGTATTAATCAATTACCTCAATTTAACAGGACCACAAAATGCAGCGAATTCCAAAAGACAGCTGTCCAGTTTTGAACTGCCCGGAATCTCAACAGATCCCCTTATCTCACAGTTGCTGCAAAGTCTGTAAAGGTAAGGTAGTAGCAGGATATATATAAGCTCAGTGTAATTTTTCATTCTTATAGATTGCAAATAGATTTTTTTCTGATATTTTTGAATAAGACGCTCCTATGCATTATGATCACTGTAAATCTTGGGAAGCTGAATAGGTAACAACTGCACTGTGACATCTGAAAGTTGTTTGTAAAATGTTTAGTGATGTAAATTCTGTGACACAAGTTTTTGTGTTTTATTCCAGCCAAAAATGGATGGAGAGTCTAAGAAATCATGTATATAATTACTTATTTTTCTTCCCTTCACCCACTCCAGTGTCCAAATGAAATAGACTGGAGGAATATTCATGTTTGCCAGCATCTTTCTGGGGTGCTTTGAGATATCTCTTTCAGAGAACCATTTGTGCTAAGCAGTTGTTCAAGTACTTGGGTAACTTGTTCACCTCTGGGGTTGTAGTCTACATCTATAAGCAGAAACTTTTGGAAATATTTTTGTATGCACTTTGGGAAATATTTTGTATTTTTGTATGTGCACCTTTGCGTGCTACACCCAGTCTGGTCCTTACCAAAGGAGGGAGATGCAGGAAGTGCTCTGAGTCCTTGGCCCACCCTTTTGATCAGGACTAACACGGGTACCTTCAAAGCTATTAGYGTTTGCATCTTCAGGTGGCTACATCTGTTTCTTCTATAACTAAATAAGATAAATTGAAACCTGGCATGAAGGAATGTGTTAGGCTCTTGGCCTGATTTTAGGCATACATCAGCAAAGATTGCAGCTATGGCTATTTCTGTGCTACTCAGCACAAACMTGAAGAATATGATTAATGACATCAAGCAGAGGGATAAGAAAGTAGAAGAAAAGAACTTAAGAGAAGACAGGTCTTCAAATCTGTCACAGTCCAAAAGTATTTTTAATGATAATTTTCTATAAAATCTTCAGTAGCTTAGAGAAAAGGAGTCTGTTTCTTGTGCCTGGTATAGCTAGAAAATTTTCATATATGTCAGTTGAGTGCTTTCTGAATGTTTTCAATTCTCTCTGAACTATGCTAGCTTGGCTTCTCATGAGGCAAGGAGCTTATTCTTTAAATGAGAAGCTGCTGTAGGCTATTATTCAGTAGCATGCATTTTGTTTATTAAAACAGCTGCTCTATGAATGTTGAGAATCTTAATAATAATCAGTATGAAAGCCCTCATGCTTTCTGGATGACATGTATCTTCACAGTTAATGTCAAAGTCTGATGCAATTCAATACATTCCAGAAATAAGCCTCTTGCTTTTCCATGAACTCAGGAGTCATGAGTAGGGCAGCAAAAAGGCAAAAAGTAGATGTTGCCATGGCCAGAGGTTGCTTCTGACACACCTGCTGCTGCTGTCATCAAGGAGTATTGGAGAC
Organism: Cardinalis cardinalis; assembly: GCA_014549065.1. Taxonomy (NCBI): domain Eukaryota; kingdom Metazoa; phylum Chordata; class Aves; order Passeriformes; family Cardinalidae; genus Cardinalis; species Cardinalis cardinalis. Next base: position 5,912,512 of record JACDOX010000013.1, on the reverse strand, counting down.
CTCTTGCACAATTAAAGTGTAGAATATTTTGCTCCATAATGTTCTATGTTAGATGCCATCRCTGTGGTAGCTGTGGTGGATGATGATGTCTGGGTAACATTACCTAARCATGCCTTTAGTTTAGAGAAACAACCCACAGCAGGAGGAAGAAAGGCATTAGCCTGTCATATCACAGTAGATCTGTGGTGTTTCTATCATAACCATGTCACTGGGTCTCAGTACTAAAACATTTTGTCTTTATGGGATCTTCTGCTTCCTTTTCTTCTTTGGCTTCATTCCTGTTGTTTCACACTGTTCCTGAGGTGTTCAAGTGCAAAAAGACTTCTTTGACCTGACCTTGAAGCWTCTCTGCTGCCACTGCCCTGCTTGGGGTCCTTGTTTAACTAAGCTGTGAGGTTAGGGTTAGAAGCTCTTTCGCAGCAAAATATGAAGCAGAAACCAGGTGGAATGATAAAACTAATAACCTTTACTGCTGAAAAATACTTTTTTTGCTCTTTTGCAAGAGGCTTGTGTTGCAGCCTGATGCCAGCTTGCATTCTGGAGCTGTTGCTGTTACGCCAGTCCTTGTCCCCTGAGCTTAGCCTACACTCCCAAGGTCTCCTGTGGTTTTCTGAGAAGAAAGTAATTATGGAAAACACTGCTGCTGCTTGATCAATTAATGCTTCAGTGAAAGAAGGAAACTTGAAACAAATAAAATTAATGAGAAAACAGGGAAGGAGACAAGCTCTACACCTTTGTGTACAGATCTGGGAACTGAAAGCTTCAAGTCGGTTTCTAGAGCCACCTAATGTTGTTCAACAACATTAAATCATTAGATTTCATGAGGGCAAACAGTAATTTAAAAAGAAACCTACTGAGTTGAAAGGTTCAATCTAAATTTTCCTGCCTGGAAAAGAACTTCTTAGTCTTAAAAATTTATAATTAAGGTACAATGTAAAATAGCCACCCAGGAAAAATAGAAAAGAAAAAAATAAGAAAATAGGAAAGAGGGATGGCTAACARGTGAGATTTAAAAATAAAATTCACTGTAATGGAAAGAWTGATGTAATAAGGGAAGAGTATTCAGTTAGTGGAGGAAGGGAAGAGATAAGAGGAGAGTAAAGCAAAACAAGTCATTGCTAATCAAAGACTTTTGGTTAAATATAGCAGGATTTTACAAATACACCTGGGAACTTAAAGTGCTAAAAGTAATATCACTAGTAAATGAGATGCTGAGTGTCTAAGCTGTTACAGTCTTTTATAAATGTGCAAACAAACAAACACACAAAAAAAGAAAATGACAAGAACTATATAATTAAGACATGTCCTGTGAAAGTAATTAACAATGACAAGGGCACAGTAAGGGGATTTGAACGAGCCTCCTATCCAGCTGCTTCAGATCAGTGCTATAACCTGAAATTGAGTTGAAGACCTAGAGACAGTCTGTTCTGGTGGCCTTTACTACTCCTCTCATCCATTTCATGCTTGGTACAATTTATTTTTCTGTATCTCACAGACAATAGAAAGGTATTCTTTGACCTAACTGAGAAAAAGAACTGAGAAAAAGATAGCACTGTCTTTGACAGGTATGTTTTGTAATCCCTGGATTCTTTTTAACCCTCAGTCGTGCTTGTTTCTGTACAGGCCATGACTTTTGCACTGAAGGACACAACTGCATGGAGCATTCTGTGTGCCGGAACCTGGAGGACAGAGCTGTCTGTAGCTGCCGGGACGGCTTCCGAGCCCTTCGAGAGGACAACGCCTACTGTGAAGGTGATGCCCTGTGCACAGGCTTAGCACTTCTCTGTAAATTACTGTGGGATGAGTCCGTAGATTCATAAGCTGTCAGAGGGATTGACATATGCAGTACAATGAATTAGATGTTGATCAATTAAAATAATCTCTTCRAATAAGTTCTTTAAAAGAAAACTAAAAGAAATCTGATCGGCATGGAGGTAACCGGTTAATGTGGCTGAGGTCTTGAATTAGAAACGTGCTTCCATAGGAAAATTTTCCTTTGTTTTCCAAGGTATTCAGATACTTAGGCAATCTAAATTCAACCATTTGAAAAACTTACTAGTGTAACATTTAATTTCTGTTTTCARTGCTGCATTGTTCCTATTTTCTCTCCTCAGGAAGTAAGAAATGCTATAGGTTAGATTCTAGTATTGTTAATCACACTGAGTAAAGATTCATTATTTGAGTTGCTCTATTGTTATCAGGAAGCAACAAGCTACTTAATCAGAAGAGAATCATCTGTACAATCTAGCATCATCAGATGAAAGGAACTCATCCCCCCTCCAGCAGTGAAAGCCAAAGTCCTCTGCAGAGTCTCCCASTGTTGGTGCTGACTGTTGCTCTGCCTCATGAAAACCCTGATTYTGTAAACACAATACCAGTGTGCTGTCAGGCCCTTCTGACAATAAAGCTTAAGTGTTGGCAGCAGAATGGGCTTTGACTAGTAAGCAGTTCTGTTCAGATTAAATTGAAAGACAAGCACCTATGAGGAGATGTAGTTTAAGGTACTCTGCAGTCCCACCTAATACCTGCATTATTCTCTGGTGATGCACAATAAATGGGATAAATTGAGGCCTTTTAAGATTGCTCCTTTGGCTGAACTCTGCTGAAGTTAATGCCCAGAGCTTGCTTGAGTTAGTAGCTGCATTAATGTTAGTGGGAATGCTYATTTGTAGACTTACATTTGAGAATTTGTGGCTGTTTTTGGGAAAGGAGGATATAATTAATTCAGCTTTATATACATCTCTACTTAATTTTTATGGTAAGCCTTCTGATGTAAGCTGATWTTGAGAAGCAGAACTAAAAATCTTCCAGAACCAAATCCCTTTTTCCCCGTCCTGTTCCAGGAGGTATCTGACATCAGGACCTGCCGTGTAACTTGTAGCATCAGTTGCTYTTTATACCAGAGTCCCTGGAGACTGCTGTGGCTTAGGCTGTGGATCTGTGTTCCTGGGAACTCATCAGCCATTCCCTGTTTTAGGGAGTCACTGGAGCAATGGAGTTATGGTGAATTTAGGGGTTTTAAGAGGTTTTTTTACCTGAAGCTCTATTGTTACTCTGCTGAATGAAAGCAAAAAACCAAATTRCACTTTCTTGGTGATCTCCATGTCTCTTACATTAGAGTCTGTTGCTTTGTGTGTTACTTGCCAGGCATGCCATAAGTAAAAAAAGAGAAGAAACTTTTTAATCAGCATTGAGGGTGAAATGTTTGATGAGGACACAGTAGATTATCATATGTGAGGCTAATGCATTCTTATTATAAGAGGATTTAACAGTTTGTGCAGWACCTGATTTCAATATGATGATCTTTTGAGAAGATTTCTTGGCCCARTTGTTTCTGTATGGGAAAATGACATTGGTTCTGGGTGGTAATTATGAATCTGCTTAACTTCTTTCAGAGAACATGCATAAGTGAATAAAAGATTGGGACATGTTGTTTACATAAAAATAATAATTTTACTTATTACATTTATAGGCATTAAATTGTAACTTTAAAATGTTCCTGATCCAGGAACACTTACCCATGTTGAAGGTAATGGGAGTAAGTTACACTAGGAAGATGAGCCCACATGAGCAAAGCTCAGGAGRCTGGGTCACTTCCCAAGAGGTTCTCCCTGCCAGAGGTGAAGCTGCCTCAACAGGCAAACCATCCTGGCTTTGCTTCTGGTTCTGTGGTGTAGCTGTGGTGTTGGCACCACGCTTGAGCCATGCACAGTTGGTACAGGGGTCCAGAGCTGCCCTTGACTGTCCATCCCTGCCTGACTGAGGGGTCGTGTTCTGGAATGATGGGAGATAAGGCTACAAATCCAAACTTAGGATTGTTTTTGTGGAAGGGGCAGGGGACTGAAATACYCATGTTTCTTCAGAGTTATGCTTTTATTATTGTATCCCTTTTTTGGTTCAAATGTCTCTTTGAGCGGGGGATTTTATTTCTGGAAAGAGACTCTTACTTTATATACTAAACTAACAAACAGCAAAAGGCACAATGGCAGTAGTGTAACACCAAGTCTTTTCAGAGTCCTGTGCCTCATCTTGAAAGGCTGAAATGGTCCCAACATCCCTTTYTCAGTGGATACCCTTTCTTCAGTCTGCTATTATTTGGTCTTTAATTGCAAGCAGTGCCAGGTATAGAAATGTAGAGTTAACACAAAGCCTTTCAGGGAAGGCTTTTTGTAATGCCTAGAGCCCATAGATATGAGAGCTGTTTCTGTGTTTGCACTGCACAAACTTCAGATATACTGCAAAACTGGATGTCATTGGTTCTGTGTTAGAGCCAAGTTTCACTAAATACAATCCTGATTTGTGCTCTAGCACTATCAAAATGGAAAGAATAAACAGAAGTAATGATGCTCCCATTTGCAGAACTATTCCTTAAGGAGAAAAACAAAAATAAAAACACTCAAAGCTGGTTTCAGTGGGAGTCTGAAAAAGCTGCGTAAATTTCACCTGCATGAYGGAAGAGTTTGGCTTCTGTCCTAGAATGAACCAGTGCTTTTCCAAAGCTTTGTGATGTCTCTAGATACTTTTATGGTGCTTTCATGTTATAATAATATTTGTTAATATTTACATCACATTTAGCTTTCCTTCAGAGTACCACGTAAAGCAGTACTTAAAGAATTGGTATTTCTTAATTTACRTGCTGGAAGCCTTATTCCAAATACTTTTAAATCTATTTTCTGCCTCAGGCTATTATGCAGTTTGAGATACTTTGTGAACAGGTTGTGTATGGATTATGCTCTGCTGCCCAGGTGTAGGTGCTTTTAATACAGCATCCTACCTAACAATAACAGGTTACTAAAACAGGTGTTCTGGTAAAGTGTAATTATTTTTTCCTGAAGCTGTGTGTGCAGTACTCTCAAATTGAAGATTACCCTCTGGAATATATTTCAAAGAGTGTTCAATACCCACTGCTTTTATGATGGTGGAGTTATGCTGAAAAGGCTTTTCAGGATGAAGGTTGTGACTCTTGGCTACCAAGGTAATCTGATGCATYTAGAGGAGCATATTTCAACTATCTCTCTGCAAAATCTGTTTTCAGTTCAGAAGTACTGCCAAKGATTGCTGATTAAATAGAGTACAGAGGAAGCTCGAGAAAGAAGACAAGACAATACAATAATTTTTGTGGAGACCAAGACAGAACATGACCTGAGAAAACTGCATTATCTACTTCTTTATCAAGAGGATTTTGCCTGATGCAGAGGCTATTTTACACATATCACATATCTATCTTGGCTGTGATGGATTTAAATTTCCTTGTAGCAGCCTGTGTGGTGCTGTGGTTTAGGTTTGTGATGCCATTCTTAGTAGTGAAAACAGGAGTACAGTGTGGCTGTTTATCAGAGATTGGTCAAGCATCAGTCTGCTGATGATGCTGATCTTCCACTTATTTTGTAATATCAAAAATGTTTTATTTATATCAACTCATGAGTTTTTTCTCACTTTCACTTTTTGTTAATCCCTCCATCCCACTGSGGGGTTGAGCAAGAAAGGAACTGCTGGGTGCTAAATTGCTGACCAGGGTCAGCCCTCTACATGTCACAAATTTATCTTATGGGTGTGTGGACATGATGTATATTTTTTGATATTTAGAARTTTAGTTGTACTATTCACACAACTATGTATACAACATAGTTAACTTAGAACAATTTTTCATGAAACAATTTTCAATTTATATTCTAATTTATTCTTTCTCCTCTGTAACTCTTCTTGTTTCTCTGCTGTTGTCATGTTTGTCCCAGTTTCAAGTGTAGCAGATGAAACTAGACCAAAGACTGAATGACTTTGTCTGGATTTGAGAATTACATCAGCTTCACTGATGATTGTCCCTTGAGGGGAGATGGTTTTCAGTTGAGAAATATGCTTTTGAATAAGCTGGCTTGATTTGAATCATTGTCAATGGAGAGAAGTAAGCGGTCTTAGAGGAGAAATTGCCTCTTTCCAGAGATTTCTGGAGCACATCAGAAATGACACTTGGTTAGACCTTATCAGKTGTCCCTTAGCTCACAGTTGTATGTTACTATTCTGTTTGGAAAGATTTACTAATTTATCCCTGTGTATGTTTAAAAATACTATTAACCCTCTTACCCAAAAATATGAATATTGCACTTTTTCACTTACCTAATTAGTACAATCTGTTGTTATTCTTCTTGTTAATCTTGTTGGTTTTAACTACTGGATTACAAAAATAAAGTACATTTTCAAAATTAATTTGACTTCCACGGATTGTAGTGAAGAGAATATATCTTGTAAAGGATAAAGAGTTACAATCAAATTGCAGTGTTGCAATATGCAATGTGTTGCATCATATTGGCCAAGTAGAGTTATAAAGAACATACTTTTTCTTAGATTAGGTGTAATATTGGGAGTGTAAGCAAGAGACTTCCATAATGGAGATAACCCTCAAAGTATTATAATATATTCTATTAAGTCTTCTGGGTCTTTAATAGACAGTACTGAGCTATTTGCTAGCTTTGCTCTCTTCATGGTATGCACCATTTTTTTGAGTAAGAGTCCTACTTAAATGCTGTACAGTACTGTCAGCTTTGTGAACCTGGGAAGGCTACTCACRCTTCCCTCTTCAAAGAACAAGTATTTTTTAGAAGTGAGAAGTGTCAATAGTATCACATGTAGGTAAGAAATAAAGATTTCCAGCTCCATCAGCTGGCAGTTTGTTTGAGTCAGTACCTAAYCATTTTGAGTTGAGTTGGGAAACCAGCCAAGCAGAAGGAAAAACTTTCACTCTAGGAGGGAGGAATTTTATTTCCAAAYTTATATAAAAACTAATTAAATGGCATTAATATTAAAATGAAATATTAATATTAAATAGTATTAATGTATTATCAATTATTGATATTTTTCTCATCAAAAGCATTAAGTGCCATTTTATTTCCATCATTATGTTAGTGAGAAATCTTAATATGTGGCATTAGAAAAGCAGTTTTAATGTGTCAGTGTGGTGGAGCGGGACCAATCCTTCTTGTCTGCTATAGCTTTAATTAAGGAAAATAATAAAGTTTATTCCTAACTTAAAGTGCAGAAGCAGTATCCCTGACACCAGTTCATAGATTGTGGTTCATACTGAGGTACAGATTGTGTCATCGCTCGTAGCAGTGAGATAATTTGTATGTGTACAAATTGTAGGAGATATTCAGTGTTATTTGATTTTGTTTACTTCTGCATTAATTATGTTCGGAATGATTCTATCATCCAGTCATAGCCAGGATTGAGAATGWTGTTACCTACAATTAAGAAAAAACCAAACAGCTGAAACTAATCATRTGAAGGAAGCATCTTGAAAAATTTTTTAAACTCTGCTCCTACTCTCTGGTAAGGAGAGGTTTTATTGCGCTGAGAGCAGCCCTTTTCCACTTGCAATATAAACATATGATGTAATTTGTCTTCAGATGAGAAGTTAAGGTGAGAGTTTCCATACAAATTAAGTAGACATGCAAGCAAAAGAGAAAAGAAAATAAAGCCTTAGTTTTGTTCTTATTTTACTTTCGGTTCAGTTTTCACTGTTAGCTGTGAGGTGATTACTAAAAAAATTACGTGCTTTGACTGTGTGAAAAGTACCCACAGCCAAATGGTTGGGTTTCTTTTGTAACTTTTAAAACCTCAATCTAAAAGTGCAACATTTCTTAACAGTACATAAAGGCTGGATTCCCAAGAGTTGTAAAAAAGACAGAGAAATGCCTTGCGTTATGGCAAACTGAATTTAAAACAAATATTCTTTCATGAAGAGTGCAGAGCAATAGCAGCCACAGTGTTTGTATCTGTTCTGGTACCTGTAACTAGTTTGGCACAGTTTGAGGGAGAGCTGAATTGTGGTATCAGCACTTTTCTGTAAAAGAGGCAGTAATCTACCAGGTAGCTCACAAGAGGATGCTGCATGGTTTAGACCCAAATACGGTTTAACCCACCCATGGGGGCCTTACCACTGCTACAGGTGCTGTCTTTACTGTCTTCCAGTAGGGAGTTTGAAAATACATTGGTGCAGTACAATCTGTGCCCTGTCTTCCTGAGAAGAACCCAATAGATATTTGTAGTCTCTGTATAAAAGTATTAATGTTCCTCATTGCCCTTTTGAAATAGGGGAAAACAGAAACACGATGAGTGGCAAGTATTTTAAATTCTTGATATTCACAGTTCAAAATGATAAGTTATCATACTTAACTAAGAAAAGAAAAGTGTTATTTTGCAATTCAGATTTTAAGATGTAATCCTAACTAAGTGCAGTGCTGAAGGGAGTTGGATCATGAGCTGGAGTGCCAGTAAGTTGTTCTGATTTTCAGAATTGACTAATTAGTTGTATAGAACATCCTTTTTATTCTCAGTATGCAACTGTATCAGACTAGTTATTTGGACCCTAATGAAAGGCCCCCTGGGATGCTTTCATGTCTGACAAATAGCTATATATAGGTACTTGTTTCATCACATGACCACTACYATATGAATTAATTATAAGGTATTAAATTGTAAGAAGATGCAGTTTACCAAGTAAAATATTCCATGATGGCAGACAGTATTTGTTTTCAAAATTTTCATGTGATATATATTTTTAAAACTACACGTGTGTGGAGTCCAGTGATGTTTTCACAAGACTGAGATAAAGACTTCCATTTCTTCCAAGAGTCTCACATGTACGAGTAGCTGCTGAGCAGTGTCTCCTACTGCATGTCTTAACAAGGACAGTTTTATCTCTACAGTCTGTCTTCCTTTCCAAAAACTGGGGCAAGTTGAAATAAAAACAACTCTTTGTACTGTTAAAATGATATTTCTGAAACACTGTATTGTTGCATTGTGTCCTTGCAAAGCTATATAGAACTTAAGGAATGTAGACCTTGAGTGACTTTGCTTTTATTTCAAGTATTTTTTTGTCCTGATGGCCTCTTCAGAGGCTACAGGAGATGGACAGAGAAATAATGAACTTAAGCCAAGATCAGAGATTTAAAAGAGCATGAAGGGAAAAGAATGAGGATGTGAACAATATGTATGTGATAACTGTGCAGTTTAGTTAGTGGCTAGGAAATAACATGCCCTATGTGAAGAACCAGCAGTTAGAATTTATTTTTAGTCTAGTTAATGCTTTATCAACTTAGTCAAAGTACAGTAGCATCTTCTTAGTTTACTTACAAGAGTGCTAACACTTAGAATCCACCTCACCCAGTTTCTCTACAGATCTGTTAATAATTCAATAAAATCAATATACACTAGTAAATGCCCAATTCTTCTTACCCTCCCTATGCATTGCTGCATGAGTTGTTAGTGACCAAGTTCTTTTTTGGGACCAGCATGGTGGGAATAATGGAAGGTTACTTTACCCTTTTCTTCTTGGTCTTTGTGTATGCTTGAGGTAATTTTGGAAGCTTTAACTCAGCATGAGGGGTATGTTCTTATAGTTGATTCACAGGGCTAGATTAATTGTGATTCCTTAGGTTGTAGTGCTTTTCTCTTTGGTGGAGGAGAGACACACAGGTCTAGAAAGGTAGACAAAAATAAAAGTAATAAAACTCCCCAAGAGCAAAAAAACAATTTTGGAGGTAGATTGTTACCTCTTGATAATTTTGCTGTAGGGGCCAGGTTTTTACTGGCTGTTGGTAGCAGCAAAAGCACAGGGTATAAGAAGAAGAAAAAGTTGAAAGCTAAAAGAGGGTAGGAGTGATAACTATGGTGGTGCTGTCAGCTGGAATAAATAATGTGAAAAAATACACAATTTTGATTGAAGTTGATGGTTACATCCTTTGTGGGATACGTCAGTTGTAAAAACTGCTGCAGTGGATTTGATAGAGCAAAGCAAAACAAAAGTGCAGTGATTGTTTTGTGACTGACTGGAGGCAACAGCAGTAGTTAAACCATAGGCTTGACAGGTGATGGAGAATCTAGAAATAGTAGTGGGAGGAGGAGGAGCTAGGGCTGTGCCAGAGCCCTGAGATATTTTTTCATCTTAGATGGAAAGTGAGAAAGGGTTTATACAAAAAGAGACACATAGAAGATAGTGTTATGGAAACCAAAACACACAAGATATTGAAACCAGGCAATAGGTGAAAATGAAAGAAAGCTGAAGAGAATAGGAGCTTGGAAATATGATCAAGGGAGTGTGAGAGACCTTACTGGAAATAGTTTTATTAGAGCTATGAGGACGTTTTAGCATACTAAACATTTGAGCAGTTGGAATGGTAGTATGTTTGGTGGTGGAAATACAAAAGCCCAGTAATTTCACAGATGGGTAAGCTGGTGGGATCTTACTTCAAAGCTATGCTCTGTTCTTTTTCTTTTGAGGAGTAAGAGCTGATGGGTTGAGTACAGGAGGAGAGACAAAGTGAGCAAAATCTGAAGACAGGACTAAATGYAGGTAGAAAGTGATTGCAGGAGGAAAACAGCAGAGAAGCTTGATGTCAGAGGTTGAAATTAAGAAAAGTAGGACTTGTTGGTGTAGGGGTGACGAAGAGGAAGTAAATGCACAGAACTTCTTTTTCTCTGTGATCTTCTTCCAGGTGCAGAACAGGTTATGTTTGCTGTAAAGGTTTTAAATCCTCATTTACCTTTTGCCTAGGTAACCATTTACCTCATTGCTGTGAACGGTTACTGAGCATTTTCATAGTCCCTTAATTGTTGAGTAGCATCTGCTGATTTTGAGGTGCCCTTTTTCTAGGTCAGGGCCAAGAGAAGAGTCTTAGTCTTTCCTTGCTTGTCTCTCAGTATGAGTCAGGTTGGTAGTGATAAAGCTAAGGGCCTGAAAGGCCTGTGTTTTGATCACAGTTACTGGTACCCATCCTTGGCATTTTCAGTGGAGAGGCCCAGGACTCACAGGAGTAGAGCGCTTGCTTTTACCAGCAGAGCCCTCGGATCAGGATGGAGTTGTGCTGAAGTTGTGTGAGTGGTGAAAAAACATTAGCCTCTTGAGCAGGTAAATATGGTGCTTGATATTTATAGGCTGTGAAAACATGTTGTTTTATTAAGATAAAACCCATGGGGGTTTTATTTTAAATTTTAGGTCTAATCTACTCTGGTAGATTAGACCTAAAATTTAAAATTTTAGGGGGGATAATTTTTAATGTGTTGATGAAATATTTTTTTTTTTATAAATAAGGCTTTTCATGTTCCTGTTCCCTTTCTTCCTGGGTAGTTAATGTTATTTGTTGCAAAAAATCCTGCAGGAGCTTTAGTCCTTCCATTAAAACTTGATAGTGTCTAACACCAGTGATCTCCCTGGCTGCCATATACCTCTTTAGGGGTGACCAGGGAGATCACTGGTGTTGGACATTATGGAGTTTTAATGGAAATAGCTGGAGGCAGGACACTATCCATAAAGGATCCTCAGTTCTGGGAGTAGCCTCTTCTCATAACAGCTGATAATTACTGACTTAGTGATAATGACCAGACTCATTTGTTCTGGAAGGCTTTTGCGGTAGATAAAGGCAGTGATGTATGTAGGGAGKCCTAAGGAGAGGCTTTGTTTGTTAGTGTGAGGCTTTAGTCAACAATGATTTATAGATTGCAGGTCAAGTTCTGTTCTTATTAATGGGATTGTAAAATATAACTGGGAGTTTTACTCTGGGGAAGCAAACTCATTAGGGTGCAGGAGAAAGGGATACAGGGAAACTTTTCTTCGGTTATATATTTTGCATAAATTTTGTTTGAGTGCTTGGGGGAATAAAGAAAGGCGGGTTTTTCAGGGTTTTTTTTCTGTTTTTGATGTTTTTGCAAGTATAAATAAATCATTGAAGTGCAGATTCCAAACACTTTTGCACTAACCAGTTTTCCCAGAGGTGCCCCTTTTATCTGTTCCACTGGGAACAGAGCAGGTTGATGATCTCCATGACTACACTGTTGTCAGTACATCACAGCTGGTGGCTCAGTATCACATCACAGACTTCAAGCACACAAGTCTTTATTGTTGAATGTGTAGAGCCATTGGAGTGGTGCATTCATCCTGTTGAACTGACTTCAGTATCTTACTGGCTGAACAGTAAAACCTGAATATGCATTAATATGCTAACTAGGCTTTTGGCAAAAGGAAATTAAGATAGATGTTGTAGGATTTCTTAGATATGGAAATGCATGAGATTTTCTGTTGTGCATTTCTATCTAAAGGTGGCATGCTTGTTTTGGCCGAGGTAGGGTTAATTTTCTTCACAGTGGCTGGTGTGGGGCTGTATTTTGGGATTTTGCTGAACACAGTGRTAATAGAGATGTTTTTGTTGAGAAGAGCTTACACAGAACCAAGGCCTTTCCTACTTTTTTGCTGCCACACTGGGAAGGAGACTGGGGGTGCCTGGGGGGCTGGGAGGAGACACAGCCAGGACAGTGACAAACTGACCACAGGGAGATCCCAGACCATGTGCCATCGTGCTCAGTGTATGCACTGGGGGAAAGGAGGAGGAAGGGAGGACTTTCGGGCTGCTGGAGTTTGTTTTCCCAAGGCACCTTTAGATGTGATGGGCCCTGCTCTCCTGGAGAAGGCTGAGCACCTGCCTGGCATTTCAAAGCAGGGAATTAACTCCTGGTTTTCCTTTGCTTGTGTGTGCAGCCTTTACTTTCCTTTTTAAACTGTCTATATTTCAATCCACAAGTTTTCTATGTTTTATCCTTCTGATTCTCTCCATGATCCCACACGTTGGACAGTGAGCAAGTGGCTGCCTGGGGCTTTGCTGCTGGCTGGGCTCACACCATGACCTGCTACACCAGTGTTTTCAACCAGTAAACAGGATAAAGAGGCTTTTATTTTGGTAGCTTTGAAAGACAACAGATGTTGGGCTCATTCCCTGCCCTAGTTCAGTACTCCTTGATCTGTAATACCTTAACCTAAGCTTGCCTGTGGAGTGCCAAAGGGGGAATGGAATTACAGGCTTTTGTATGGTCAATCTCTGTGTGAGTAGTTGTCATTTGACTGTTATTTTACCCTTTTTATATTAATTATCTTTATCTAGTATTGAAGCTGCAAATTGTTTGTAAAAGCATTTTCTTACCTGCTGTGTGTCCATGGTGTAGAGGGTCTTCAGGTGCCAATGTAAAATAAGCTTGTGATAGTAGCAGTAACAGAGGGTTAGGTGGGAGTTCTGAGTTCTAGTGAACATTTAAAAATGTGAGCAATTTCTTTGCAAATCAGTTTTACATCAGATTTGTCCAAATGAACATTTCAGAGTTAACTCAATCCACAACTGTTTAGGTTTTCTTTCTTTTTTTTTTATCAATTGAAAAACCAAGGATTGTGGAAAAAAAAGATGATTATAAATAAAACATTTTTCAAAATCTCAATATGTGGTGTGTTGGTAAAGTGAAAGCTTTTATTTAGAGCACTTCTGAATTAGGAGGTTTGAATCAAAGGAGCTTTGACTTTAAGTTTTTCCCTGCAAAATAAAAACTGTTGGCATTTTGGATCTCCTGTGGCTATTTACCTTCCAAAGCAATCATCATTACAGTTTTCAGAAAGTTCTATTTAATGGTTCTGAGGCTTTGGATTTTTAAGTAGAATTTTCTGAGAGTGCTAGAGCTGGCTTCTAGGCAGTCTGCTGATGCTGAGAACATAAGATCTCTAATTACTCGAAGACCGATGTTGTTACTTAAATATAAATCAACACAATTAATTTAATATGGAGTTGTTAGCTGGAATTATGAAAGACACAAGTTGCATCATTTGTTGTAGAGGCTGAGTCATATGTTGTAACTGTTGGCTGCTTTTGTGAGCAGCACACTTGTGTTTCTGTAGAACATCTGTAAGTCGGGAGATCTGTGCCCCATTCCACTCTCTGTGGAAAACCAGCTGTGGTGGTTCTTAGGATAGCTTCACTTTTTTTTGGTGTTCTTAGATGAAGTTCACAGAATGTGTTTGGAGCCTTAGTGTGCTCACTGCGTTCACTGTAAATGCATGTTCATTTGTGCAAGTACACATGTATGTAAAAATTGCAAGATTAGCTTTTCCAAACTAGCACCTTAATACACCTATGATTCTCTCATGCCTGCAGAATTTACAAGGTAAAGGGAAGGAAACCAGCCAAAGTACATCAGCCATGAAATTCTTTTGCAGTGGACGCCTTCGTGTTTGGTAGTGAACTGCCCCCAGCTTCTCCAGCAGAATCCCGTGGGCAGAGGACCTGTGGAAAATTCTTATTCCAAAACTGGATGAAATTAGGAACTTACTACAGAATCAGTAATATTCAGTGCGTCACACTGTTTGTACAGGAAGGCAGATAATCTTCTAAGAATGCAAAGGGGGAAAGAAAAGAGCAGTTAATGAGTGCAGTTGGTAAATTCCTGTTGATTTAAAGGTACAGGGAAGATAAGAAGAAATGGGAGATAAGCATACAACCTAAGCAGGAGCAAAGTGCAGGAGTTAATAATGTTAACATTTAGCATCGCAGCATTGAGAAATCAACCCTAATTTGAATTTATATATACAGTCTTTTATCTTGAGTTATCATTAGACTCTGCAACATGATGCTTTTCCATACATTTTATTTTCTACACTGAAAGCTATAAACATAATTGAAAACAAGAAAGAAATCAAAACTGATGAGCAGGAAAGAAACCGGGCCAACAATCCCCCCATTTGATTTTTAGCATACTTTGGTAGCAAGGTTCAGTGACACATTGCATGACAATAGAAATAGCTGTACTGAGCATCTCAGTAGTGATGTCTTTATCACTACTGTTACAGGAACAGTGTGCTACTGACCACTTCCAAATTAATATAGCTTTTCTTTTTTACAGTATATTAATACTATGCAGAAGTTTTTTTTTGTTATTCGTAGTGCTTTCTCTGTCTTACCATTGAATTGTAACCTGATAAAAGAAATATGTCTAATTTTGAAACCCAAGAGAGTACCAAAACAAATTAGTTTTTGAATTCCATGCCTGCAGTCATTTAAGTTGGGAGTTTGCTCTAGGACCTTATACTGTAACAGGTGTTCTGCCCCAACAAGTATTTTATCAAGTTGCATTTTGTTCTGTCAGAGCAGATCTTTATATGAGTGAGATTCTCACAGGTTCCTTTCAGGTACAGTGTGTATATGTATCTATATTCGTATGAATGTAGATATTTGCAGGTACAGATATATGTGTTTAAATATATTAAAAATACTGATTGACTATTTTATTGTTTTAGGAGAAATTTATTCTAAGTTTCAGGGTCTTTTCAGATCTTACCCTGTTCCTTACAGTTTCTTCCCAAACAATAGTTCCTGTTAGATCAAAAGCATGTAGTGTGCATATAGTTGTGTGTTTTGTGTGCTAGTGACTGAGGTGACCCCACAGAGTGCAGTGATGGATGCCATTGCAGTGCTGAGGTCATTGCTCAGTTGTTTGGGACTATCAGGGTTTTTTCCCCTGGTCTATTTAAATCATAGGAATAACATCAGTGGTACTTGAAAAGGAAAGATGTAAGCCAGTGTAATCTTCTTTGTAACTCCACTAACAGCTGTTCACAGAAACTCATGGTGCTTCCCTTGTTTGAATATTTCAAGCAGTTTTTTTAAAAGGAGAAAGCCAAAAAGCTTTCTAAAATGCACTGGCATTTAAATAACTCTTTAGTCTAGCCCACTACTGATGGAAGTGAACAGGAGTGTATTGAGGGATTGCAAAGAATAACTGCTGAATTTGACTTGTGTTCCTCTTTGCCTTGTTGACAGATATTGATGAGTGTGCTGAAGGACGGCACTACTGTCGTGAGAACACCATGTGTGTGAATACACCAGGATCCTTCATGTGTGTCTGCAAAACCGGATACATCCGCATTGATGATTATTCATGCACAGGTAAGAGCTGTGTGTTTCTGCAAGGAAATAGCAGGATGGTGGTATTTAGGAGTACTGATATGATTCTCCTAAAATTAATCTTTGTTGGAGTCACAGAATATCTAAATGACATGTTAAACAGAATAAACACCATAATCTGGTACAGAAATGTAATGAATTTTACAGATTATATGTAGGTCATATTGTTTTCCTAAAATTGTAAAGTAGGCGGGATTGTCTTATGGGTCTGCACTGTTTTGGGTGCTGATTGGAAAGGTAAAGGGAGGAGACTGAGGAGGAAAATAAGTGAGTGAAAATAGTGCTGTTTTACTTGGTTTTCATGTGCCACACCAGTACAGCTTCTCTTGGATTATAGCTACTCCTCTGCAAACTTTGGATGGAGTTAAATTTTCTACATATTAAGAATGGCTGTGTCCTCATTCTGGACTCTCCAGGCTCAATTCTCCCAAGTTCAGAGAGCAGGAGTTTTGCTTGCCTTGAGCCACTGGACAACATGGTCGATCTTACCTCTGTATTTTCCCTTTTTACTCTACTGCTGGGGGATGTGTTTGGTTCATAATGACTTTCTGTCTTCTACTCTTCTTTTATTGCAAGATAATTTAAGGTTATGGAATGAACATGGGGCATCTGAAACAACATTCTGTATCAGACCCACTCTAAGTGTTCCTGTATTTCTTCCTACAATATAGATAAGGAAAATATGAATTAATGATGTGACATGTTTATTCAGTGAAAAAAACAGTATCCCTGTTTTGTGTGCACAGGGTTACAAATTAGCTTTTTCTATAAAAGGCTACATTTTTTCCTTAAAGTGTTCTTGAAGTTCGTGTTATCTAACAGAAATTTGCTATAAATGGATGAGAGTATTTGGAATGTGAAGGCAGCGCTGTGAAATTAATTTCTGATTTTTTTCTGTCCATTGTGTCTTGGATTTTTAGCATCAATGATATGTCTTGGTACAGAAACAGCTTCTTATGATCTGGTGTGATTTCCTTGCTCAAACATGCACAACACTCAGGGACATGGATTTCAAATCACATCCATGTGATTTTTTTGAATGCTGTCTTACCTGTACTTGTCATTCCTCTCATACATTGGCAAGCACTGTTTTACTGCAGTAAGCCCACTTCTTGAAGGCCCGAGTTATAAAACCTGCCCACAGGAGGTCCTTCCTGAAGCAGCCAGTATGTTTCTGATCATTCTCTTACATTTTCCACACTCTCCACTGAGTAAAGAAATTGTTTCACTATCTCCTGAGTGTGAATATTGGGATTATTTTAGGACCAACTGTATCTAAATCTGTGGGATGCTTTTTCTGCTTGGCTTCCCTTAACTTGCTGTTCTGATTGAACTTTGCAAATGGTAAAGCATCACCAACTTTGCAGGGGCATTGGGTGCCTATAAATATAATAAAGGTAGCTCTTGAGGGTCCTCACATTGCATTCCTCATACTTGCTGAAACATACTGTTATGAAATACAGAGTAGTTAAGAGCTCTAGACAGTCAAACTTCTGTAAAAGGTGTTAGAAATCCATTTTAGATCCAACACTCCAAACTGAATGTGGTTCTACATTTGTAAATCATAGTTTCCTGTGAAATCAGCCTGATGGGTGACAAAATGAATTATTTATTTTCCACCTTTGTCGATCAAGCTGGGAAAAGTCAATGCTAAAAATAGGAATTAGACGAAAAAGCTTTGTAAGATTTCAAATCATAAGACCTACTAGGCCATCTGAGCTGTAAGTCATGCTGTGTATGCACGTCAAAGATTCTATATGTATGAGCAATGCCACTTATTATTTGGGACCTGGAGTTTTTCTGAAGTTAAATTTTACATATTGGATTTTGGGTGCAGGCAGCTATGAGGATGCAGTCCCTGCTGGATGATAGAATTTCAATGAATGGCAACCTAACATCATAAAGTATATATGTCATAAAATAGCTGCATTATTTTTTCTGGTTCCACAACTGTGTGAGCACTTCCACTGTGGAGGCACTTGTTCATTAATTAAGTTAATATGTATTCAGGAGTATGTTGGTGGGGTTGTATAGTATGCACTTCTGTCCAAATCTCTCAGCACTCGTGTACAAAGTCTAGTGCACTTTGAATTTTGTCAATGTCTGCAATAAATGTATTAGTTATTCAACCCTCTTTTTCCCTCTGCAGAGTTTAAAGTTCTTAGCAAGTCTCTATTTGCCTTATTGGCAATTCTAGGTTTAACTTGCCAACTGAAATATCAGAGAAACTGAGGAGGAGACTGTTTTTCAATCCAGTTCAGGAATAACAAGAATAGGGCCAACAAGCAACAATTGACCGTTTGTGTTACTAAGTGTTAAAATGTTTAAAATATATTTCAGGTCACAGTTTCTTGTAATGCTGTGTAATTGAATTCAGGTATGGAATTTTTGTTGAGCATAAAATAGCTGCCACTGTAAACTGGAGAGGAAACCCTGGTAACACATCCTTTGGAATATTACTGTGCAGGAAAAAAAGTGTTCTGTAACTTGGCATTAATATGTCATTGTTTGCACAGGATTGCTGAATCCCAGGAAGATGTTGAAAAATTATGTGTGGACCTTGATTAGGCAGGTTATTATGAAAGTGATGTCCACAACTTGCTGGCAGACTAACATACCTTATTGTTCTATCCTATGAACATACATATAATTTAGCAGTCATTGATCAAAAGAGAAAAGAGCCATAAAATCAGTGACATTGAAGAGTTTTTCTCCTGTATGAGACATTTGAAAAGAAATCTGTGCTATCTATCTCTGTCAGAGTCGTGCACACAAAAGACTGATTTAGACAACCCATAGCTGCTTCCAAAACAGCTCCAGTTTCTTTTGTTTATTGCAAGTTTTACAATAGATCTGAATTACATTTTTATTTTCACAACAAAAGATGTAATGAAGACATCAATTTCAGGTATTGTTATTTGTATTCATAGCGGAACTATGATTCTCCTGGTTAGATTGAGTTAGTCACAACCATGTTTACACAGAACTCTGTTGTTCATGACTGATTTTTATGTTCAGAAATCAATCATAGCTATGAGGAGAGACGACTTCTAAGTTGCACCCATATGCCAAATGGGTGCACAAACTGCAAGTTAAAGTCATAAAAATATGCCCTGGGCTACCATGCTTTGGTATCCTACAATGTTATCGTCTCATTCCCCTTCCACTTTGCTTCCCAGAAGCTGGAATGTAATGATGTGCTAGGGGAAGAAAGGTAGATAATGGCATGGGTCTCTGCTGGGGCAGTTTTATACGTGCACTAAGATGCTGCTGCACCATCACTGTTAGTTGGGATCAGATCAGGATGCTTGAAGTATTTTCTGAAATAATAATAGTCACAAGTTTACTTTGCATGGGATTACAGAAATGCTTGTACTGTTTTCTTGGCTTTAAAAAAGAAAGTTTTACTTCTGGAAACAAGGAAGAACCCAGTGTCACCTCCAGTTTTTCAGGCTGCTTTGTAATTTGCAGCTGGTAGCATTCCTCTGAGCAGCATAGTGGATGTCATTTCCTCCACAATTTATTATGGGGGAGGTTAGGAAATGAGAGATGAGAGCTCTCTTTTTCACACTTGGCTCTAACAATGAAGAGTTCATACCAGCCACAGTGAATGGTCAATCATGTTTAGTCTCACCAATTGTCTTTAGTTATCTCCTTTGGGACCACTCACCTAACTGAGTAACCCAACAAAAATTGAACAGAAGATGCCAGACCCTGTGAGACTTAGTGCCTCCTCTGGAGACTGTATTAAGGCAGAGGAAGGTGCATTCCCTGATATGGAGAAGCCATGGATCTTCTGAGCCTCAGATGGCTTTTAAGGCTCTGTTTATGTGCAAAATCATGGGCCACCTTTTATTTATTTTTTTGCTTTCCATTTGGCATAAAAGGGGGAAGTTGCTCAAGTGGAAGTACTGGTAGTGTGCTCTGCTTCTCCTGGGGTTTGGAGTCACTGAGATGATGTGTGTGAGGTAATGCAGCTGATGCTACCCTCTCAGAGACCTCCTGAGGTCTCATGTTTCACTTTTGGTAGCACTGGAGGGGCGAGTGTGGGTGCTTTCCAGGAGTACCCTAGGACAGTATATTCAGTTCTCCTTGTGCCTGTAGTCTGGGCAAGATGATAAATGACTGAGTGGAAGAAGGGCACTTAAGTGTTAGGGTAGAAGCCAGAATCTCCAAATTAATGTTTGCACATGCTGTTTTCTGGAGTTTATGAAATTCTGTATTACCTATTTCTGGTAGTTTTTTTTCTGTTTGTTTTGTGGTTTGTTAGGGTTTGCTTTTGGGTTTTTTTTTGAGAGAAGTGAGTAATCTACAACTTTGTACCCAGACACCAGTGAGACTTTGCAATTGTTCTGTACTTTGGCAGAAAATAAATGTGAATTCTTAACTGATTATGAATTATTAAAAGCACGCCAGGCATGTTGCAAATTGTGGGCTACTTCTTCCAAGCATGCTCTGGCCAAATTAGCAATGATGTCCATTTGAACTGTGTGGGACCACTGCCACATGTGGAGCTGGATGCTCACATATGTGTTTTAAGTGTCTGCAGACCATATAATGTTTCTTCATAACCACTTTTGTCAATCCATTTCAGATTATTTTGTCTTTCCTTCTAATTTTAACTTTAGCCATGTCATCCTGATTTTTTGCCAGGAAATTTGGCGAGCCAAGTGGAGATTTTAAGTCTGTGAGGCCATTATTGTGCATTATAGCCTGGTACTGTCACGTTTGTGCTCCTGGGTTTGTTTTCTGACTTCTAAAGAAAATGGTGAAGGATTTTTATATAACATCTCATCACTATGTTTGGTATATTTGGGGTTGCTTTTCTTCAGAGTCAAAATAGAAGAGACTTAAGTAGTTCTTTAGAGTCATGGAATCATAGAATGGTTTGGGTTGGAAGAGACTCGGAAGACCATTTACTTCCACCCTTCTGCTATGGGAAGGGACAGTTTCCACTAGATTGAGTTGCTCAAAGCCCACGGCTTTGGTCTTTGGCCTTTTTGACTTGATCATATGGCAAAAACTACTCAAAGCAATGAGGAGTATGTTGAACTCACCGGGCAATAACTAGCTGTATCCAGCTGGACCTCCCTCCTCCTCTGCCCCAGCCTATGTGTCTTCCTGCGTATCAGAGATTTTCCTAACAACAGTTTTTGGAAAATGGTGTCAATCCATTCAGCAGCATTTAATTTTTTTTCTGCGATAGCCTCTCACAGTAAACTGAAGTCTTAAAATAGTTTTCACATAAATTACCAAGAAACATGGTTGTAGTAAGTTGAGTGACACCTGAAATGTTAATTCTTGGGCATACTGGCAGCTCTCTGTATTTTGCAAATCAAATTAAATCACAAATCTGTTGCAAATTGGAAGGAATTCCAAGATCAACATTAAAATAATTAAGAGTCTGGGGAGATTGATTTGACATATGGAAAAGATTTAAGGAGGAAACTACACATTTAGCTGCATAAAGTAGGGATGAATGGGCATAAAGTAGGGGTTATGATAACAGTAATACTAATTAATAATTACTTGGGAGGTTTCAATAGTAAGAGGAAAATGTAGGGGAAAGTACTGGCCTGCAGATACGTACCTTTTGCCATTCGTTTTTCAAGTCTGACCCATATTCTTTACTCTCTAATGATCCTGTGGGATGACTGGAAAAATTCACCCTGACATAATGCATAGAGAACTGATTGTCATGCTTAGCCCATTCAACTCTCATGTGTCTGATACTTTTCTGTCCACCTCTCTGCCATTTTTCCCATGCATCCATTAATGTTTTCCAACTGGCTACATCAGCTACATTTGCTTTGCCCATAGCAATCAAAACTGTGTCCTTCCTAAGCTCTCCTGTTTGGCTCTATTCTTCTAGCTATCTGTGCCTTATAAACAACTTACACATCTGCTTGGAGTTCAGCTAATGCTACTCTAGTGATGCTCATGCTTAAGAAAGATACCTTTTGATTTGGTATTTTGCTCCTTTTTTTTTGTCATATAGTGTGTAGCCAAAGTTTGGGTCTTGCCTCCTTTTTGTTCATTAATGCTTTCTTTACAATATGACTCTTTTAGGGTGCTTATGAGAAAACAGAGGCGCTGTCTTTGCAGTGCAAATGCATCCCATCCTTATCCCCTTAAATGCAGATTCCTCCACTTTGGGAACCAGCAGTCTGATATCTGGAAGGACTTTAAAATTCTGGTTATAAGGATATGCAACTTCATTGGAATTACAGCTCATACCATTTGTAATTCAGATGCCCAGATTATCAAGACTTCAGCTTTTAGCCCAGTTGTTATCCTCTGTTTCTTGCAAGCTGCATTTATTTTTGAGGGGAAATACAGTCCCTGTCACATGGGGTTTTTTATTAACATAGTATTCTGACACACTCTGGAAAAATGATTCCTCTTGGCATCTAGAAACTCAAGTTCATAAAAGTGCATCTGCCTCTGGGCTTCTGTTCTGATTTCATTGGTTTATTTTTTACTTATAAATCCATCAATTGCTTGGGACATAAACAGTCTGAGAAATCTCATACTTTTTTCTATACTGTGCAGTAGAAGTGAAGGTTAATGGCAGGGAGATTTGAGAAAAAGTTTTGTTGAATTTCTTGTGAGAATGCTGAAGGTAAAATCCGTCTTTATTCCCTAGAGCACGTAGCAATTCACATGTTCAGGAAAAGTTAATTTCTGGGTTCTGATGTGAGGTGGAAAATGATTTTGTGCCAGCTAGTACCAAAAGGTCCTACCCACTGGTAGGATTTCAGCTACCTGTGAAGTGTGGATATTTTCCAATATCATGTGTTGCTAGCTTTTTTTTTTCCGACTGAACATTTCAGATCCCACAAGAGTTCTGAAAACTGAAAAGCATTACCTTTATGTATTTAAAATTATAAATCTAGCTTACATGTGAGGTATGTGTGCTGTGTTTTAGCACCAGTATTAACCTCTTCTAAGAGTAATGTAGTTATCTGAGTTTCCATGGACAAAAGCTGGGGCAAAACTGAATTAATCCAGAGTTGAATGAAGTCATCCATCTTCTGTTTAAAGCTGCATGCATGTCATAAGTTAAAGTATAAAATTTTCCTGCTTTTTCAGACACACAAGTGTATCCACAAGTCGTCCTGAAGGTAATAAGAACTCATAGTGCTTAGTACTTTGATAAATGAGACCACATTTAAATAAGTGACTAAATATGGCCTCAACTTCATTCAGCACTGATGTATGCCCTTTACCCTTCACTGCTGCAAAGAAGTTAAAAAAATAGAATGTTACCTCAGAGGAGTCATAGGCTTATAGTGTCCCAACTTAGCTACATGAAAATGCTGTAATGTGAGAAATAACAATAAAAAAAGCTAATTTCGTCCTGTTTATTTCCCTTTACTTATTTTTCATGAATTCAGCAACATTCAAGTTTTCCTCAAGTTCTGCAGCTTATGGAGGAGCTGAGTTCATTGACAGTGCTTAAATTAAAGCAGAATAATTGCTCAGTCTGGTGCAAGGGACAGAGCAATAAACAAGCATACTGACAGGGGCTGGTTGTAACATCACTGTACTGACATACCACAGCTCGAGTAAGGAAATGTTTTAGTCAGCAAACTACTGGAGAATATATGATGCGGGCAAATGAACCATCTGTCTCCCCATCTCCAATTTTGTTTACACCCCCACCCCAGTTATGTTAGAAGTAATGTGTACATGCATTATCCCACAGAGCAATGCAAGCTCCTCAGAGGCGATGGTGTCCAGCTATACTGCCAGAGTTGCTATTAGTAATAAGCACAGTAGAAGTCAGTTTGTGTGCATGGAGCCTTCTTAACTCAAAGCCTATTTGATTCTGGTTTCTATTACTTGGCCCAGTTTCCATTCTGCTTTATAGTATGTTAGCCTACACAAAGCTCTCAATCTTCTTTGAGGATAAATTCTCTCCAATATCCACTTCCTAGTGGTATGGTAATTCACAAAGCTAATAAAGGAATGATCGCTCAGACTGAGCTTGTTGCTATGCAACCACATTACTAAGATAACAACACAAGTAATTTTTATATATCTGCTATATCTTATACAACTGAACTCAATTATGCTTTATTTGGATTGAATCAGGTTATCCTTGGCAACTTAGTTTGGAGTCTGTTTCAACTTGGAATGAAAACTTTTTTTTTCCTAGAGGATAATTTTTAGGTCCCATCTTCTCCTTGGTTACTGACCCAGTTCATGACAACTGTTCATCTGGCTGTGCAATTATAGCAGGATGGATTTCTCAGCTGATCACAATCCAACACATTTTTAAAGGATCCTGGGTAGAACATAATTTAAGTTGTTAAACAGAAAATGTATTCCCTTGACAAAGATACGAATGAATGATTTCCAGTACTAAATACTTAATTCTTTTACATAAATAATTTTTTACCAAATATATATATGGGTGTGCGTTGTATATGCTTATCTATGTATCTATCAATGCATTATACAGCATGGATTCCCTATTGGCCTTGGGAGCAGAGGTTGGTAAATGGTATTATATCAAAAGCAGTCTCTATTTTGCATTTCTACAATTTCTGTATTTGGTTTAAAATTTATCTTTCTGCAGAAATATGCATCAGAATTTATTATTTTGTTCTATGAGGAATATATTTTTCATTCTTTGTGCAATGAGGATTTTTTCAATATATTAAAGGAGTTCTAGATATCAACTTGAGAATATACTCAGCTTACAACTAACTCAGAAAAGAGCGAAACCTTTTTTTTTTAAATGTAAAAAATTGATATTACAGTTTTTCCAAGCATTGATGTTGCTTGATATTTTATATCACAGCATTAAGACAGACATCCAGTGTGCCTCCTTTTTCTCAGTGTTCTGAAGCACTCTACAGCTTTTCAATCACTCAGCATCCCTCGTCAGCTTCTACAGTGCAGTTATGTGCTGTGTCAGTACAATATGATTGGAAAGTAGAAGTGTAGGAGTATAGCAAAATTAACACAGTATATTGKAAAAAATAGAAAATCTGACAAATCATGCAGCGCTACATGAATTATTAATTCCGAAGGTAATTTCATTGACCCTTTATGTTAGAATTTTACTGACATTGACGCAGGAGATGGCATTTAGTTTGCAATTAAGACACTCTGATGTACATCTCTTTGTCTAAACTCGCATTCTAATCAACAGAGGTCAAGAATTCAGCTGGACCCAGCTCAGTTGTCTATTTACAGGTTGGAGGCAATCATCATGATAGGATTAGCAGATCCAACTCAAGACCTTGATTCATTGCAGTGTGACATCCCTTCACAGCTGGACCTCCCCTGGCCTGTCCTCCTGTGGATGATCACAGACTGTGACAGATAGACTGTAAAGATCAAGGAACACAGTAGGCAGCCTTGAGGACAGTTTGTTTGAAGTCATAAGGATCTTTCTGGCTCAGGAGATGGGAATCTGCTGCTSTCTCACTGAGCAAGCCAGAAGTGAGGGA
Source organism: Cardinalis cardinalis (assembly GCA_014549065.1). Classification (NCBI taxonomy): domain Eukaryota; kingdom Metazoa; phylum Chordata; class Aves; order Passeriformes; family Cardinalidae; genus Cardinalis; species Cardinalis cardinalis. Next base: position 5,887,281 of record JACDOX010000013.1, on the reverse strand, counting down.
AGTTGGATGGCTCACATCTATCATGTCTGAGCCAGCTGGTGATTGCCTCATGCTGGGAGAGTGTTGCCTGCTCTCAGAGGGACTTCAGCCAAGGTCAGTGAGAGACTGGAGCTACTGCATGAAGCAAGACAGTTTTTAAAAAAAGGAACAGTGGGGTTATTTAAGGTTATGTGATCATGCTGTATTGAAGTCAGTGGTTTTCTACTCATTCACAGTGAGTTGTCTATAGCCATGATACCAATTAGCTGGGGTTTTAGGATAGTGGATACTGCTAGCAGTATATGGGTATCATGTCTGTCTTTTGGCATTCTACTGTCAAAAAACATTTCTAATCTAAGACAACACAGTCTTTAGAAAAGACAGAGGGTAAGAAAGCAAATTTCCAACACTGTTAAAGGGAGACATAATATTTTTTTTAATATTGTCCAGGGCTTCAGAAGCCTTTTCTTTTAATATTATAGTTGCAAGTTTTTTCTTTGAATGAATATGGAAGATTCCTGTTTTGATAGATAGGAATTTCTGAATTATTTCAGTTCAGACAATGTGTGGTCATGGAAACCTTTAATTCTTTACAGTTTGATTCCGACTGCGTGCCACATGGCACTGACTCCTGAAACAACTTAGAAGTGTCCTTTGTTTTTCATGAAATGTTTATGAGAGATTAATCTGCTTTATGATAATGGAAGACTATTTCCTTAACTCCTGTTTTATATTGTCAGTCATTGCAATKCAGTATGCCATCTTCTGTGACAGTTTGTCTCTGCAATAGTTCTCTATCGATATTGCTACCTTTTGTCAGTCTTTTTGGACTTAGAAAACCTTGTACCTCACCATACCAAACTGCTTTCTTGTAGTAGAGACCCCTTGACCACAGCAGGAGTTGCATCCTTCCTAGTCCTTTTTTGCACACAGAATTATACTGAAGTCTGCCTTGAAATGCACAAAGTAAATATACTGGATTTATCCACTTCAGTGACTCACCCAGTGTCTGTGGTCCTATGTGTAGTCCCAAAGAATGGTTTATATTTTTAGTTTTGCATCTAAGTTCTGGTTCACACTGAAATGTGCTGATGATTCTGCAGCCAGGCTGTGGTTGGTCATGCACGAATGCATAGTGTGCAGGTTAAATTCTCACTTCCTCTGCCCTTCTGATTTTGTCTAAAACTAGTTTCAGTTCCCGTATTTGCTCTGTCAGTGTTTGCCAGCTTGTGTAAACGGATAAAGGCAACAGTCTTTGGCAAGACCACTCCACAGCACTCAAAAAGAGCAGCTCAGCAGGAAGGAGCAAATACTAACTACTGAGATAATAGATTGGCCATCCTTAGGGTTGTGATCTGCTAATGCCCCAGGGAAGACCGGTGAAATCATCATGAGTAACTTGAAAAAATCACATTGATACAAAGGGGACCATTGTTGTCTGTGTTGTGCTGCTGTACAGTATAATCCTAAGGGGTTTGGGTGAAATCTCTTTTGTTTGTGAAGCTGCATTTTCTGAGGTAATGTTTCTGAAAGTACTGTGTCTATTAAAGATACTTGATATTTTCCTGAGGACATTATCAATACACAACTCACAAAACTGTTCTGTCTTGTTTTGTTTTGTTTTTTTAAAAGAAAATGCTAGTGGGTTTGTGGCATCTTCAACTCCATGCTCCAACTAAATGGTTCACAGGAGTTTTTGTGGGAGTATGTATTTTTTCATCCTGACAGGCTTGCAAATCATCTCAAAAAGACAGTATCTGCTTATTTCTGTTGTTATATGCTGCAGTCTTTTCACATCCTCCAAAATATTTTATTTGGAGAAATGGTGCAAGGAAGTGTATCTATTTCATATTTTTAAAGTAAAAGGTATTCCAGAGAAAACACATGCAGTAAGCTAGCTTGATTAGCCTGTGACTCTCACTGCTCAAAATAAAAAGTCACTGTTGTCTTCTATAGCTGTTCTTTAAAATTGTCACAAGAAAACATTTAGAATTAAGTATCTAAATGTTTTATTCTTTTGCTTTTTCAATTCATGTTTTGCTTTAGGAATGAGCATTTTAAAAAAATATCAATGTCCTTATTTATTTAGAGTGTATTCCTTCATTATATATTTACCTGTTTGAGTGTGTCTGCCTTCCAATTTACTTTGAATGGGGCGCAGAATTTAATCATGCATAGTTATTTTCTAATGCAAAATAATATTAGAGTGGTAGACTGCTTAATTATGCAATAAAAGATGAATTTATACTATCCCAAATATCTGCCTTGGCAGATATTTGAAATAATTTGTAAATACTTTGTAAGTTAATGTCCAAGTCACATAGAAATGGAGATTTGGACTGGACTGACGAAGATAAGTAGCTCTGAGTCACAGAGACCAATCACAAGGAAAAATATATTGTCAGCAGGAGTAATTACAGCAGGTAATTGTGTCATTTACCCTGTTACAGACGAGTAAATGTGATGAGTTTGGAACACACCAGCTGTCACACAGTGTTAACTTTGATGTTTAGGATTTGGAAACCTGTAGTGGTGTTTTTAATGACAATGCATTTAAAGAAACAAAACTAAAGGTTTCACACTGCTCAAAGCAGGGATAAATGGCAGTGTTACTCAAGATAAAATTGATTTCTAGGAAGGTGAGCACTCATCAAGAGTATCTGCTCTAATTTGTTCAAGTGTTTTTAAAATTTTGGAGTGTGCAAATATTTGGAAAGAAAAGTTTGTTATCTTGTTCCTAACCCTTCAGAAGGTAAAATTGGGTGAACTTAAATTCTGTCTGCATCATTTTAATGCCTGAGAAGTAAATAAAGTTGTTGTTGGCAGTAGTCTGGACAGATATTATAGTCTGCTTTGAATACCCTGGGTTTACCTTAATACACCTTCCATCGGATGAGCTTCATCTTAGTTTTAAGTACTCCAGAGTTGTTCACATCATGCCTTCCTAAATCCTAACTTTTCCAAAGAGCAGATTTGTGAAGGAAGTAGGGTTACAGAGGTGAAGTAATTCTGGGATGATATAAATAGTAGCAAAATGGAATTATAATGGAATTATATCTGGTCAAAGTTTGCTTTCTTCTTAACTTCATTGATTCTAAATTAATATATTGACTTTTTGAGACCTGAACAATACTGTAGACTTCATGTCTGTGGTTTTGCATGTTAGAACAATTCATGGTATCCTTAAAAAAGGCAGCAAATTTGATGGCAGAATTTTTCAGATATGTGCAGTTTGCTAAGATGTCCTTATGCAAATATTTATTTATCAATGTAAAATACACGTAAGTATCTCATAGGTATTCCAGCCTCAATGATTTTATGATGCATATAAGAACAGAAGTAATTATTGGTAAGCTTGATAGACACTAGCAATTGAGCTGTGGCAACAAAAACGTGGTGTGGTCTGGAGAATCCACCCATGAAACAAGTTTCATACCATTACAGCAGTGGGGGAAGGAAGGTGAGAGCACATTTCATTGCATCTCCTTTACTGTGCTGTGCAGCTTTTTGTTAGAATCAGTTCAGGCAGATCTGCAGGTTATCATCTGGCGTCAAGGGCTCTATCTGAACTGCAGCAGGCAGGAGCACTTCATGGCTCTCAAGGTGGTGTGTGTGGGTTATCTCCTCCCTGATACTGCACAGTGCTGGGCACTGGCTGTGCCATTCTCCAGGTGCTTTTGTGGCCAGGGGAGGCAGCTGGCATGCACTGTTCATGAAGGATATGTTTGCTGTGCTCTTTTGGTGCGCCTTTGTAAACCACCAGGGGGATGTATGCTAGGGAAAATTGGCTRTATCACTGGAGATGGCATCAAGGCTGACCAAAGGCAAAATCAGCAATATTGCCTTACCTTACCACCACTAAAGTATAATTTTGTCCCTGTTTTTGAGTAGAGAATTCTCTTCAAAATCAGGTGAGCAACGCTTAAAAAAGGCCTCCTCTCCCTAGAGAGCTCAAGCATCTTGTCTTATTAAAAATAGTACTGTCCTTTATAGACAGTGAGTGATCTGAGTGTCTGAGTCACAGCACTGCTAGGGAAATGAGAGGAACTACTTCATGGATTAAGAATTTTCTGTTGCATGAGAGGAAAGAAAAAAAGCCCATTTGTTTCCCAACATTTATGGTTAGGTAAGTTGCTCCAGATTCCTGCAGACAAGAGCAGGATCAAAGCAACGACAGCATTTCATCCACCAATGAGGTGCCTTGCCAAACAAGTGCTGACTTAGGTAATGGTGCTGTGATGTTATAACTGGTTTTCCAGGAGCCCCTGAAATGGGTCGACAAGCCCTGGCCACAATGCTATTCCAAAAAGAATAGAAACAGCAGCAGCTGTTTCTAGAGAGTTTTGAGAACATTACTGTTCTCTGGCAGTTTTGATTGCTGAGACATCTTTCTTCTATCACTTTGTGCATATCTACCTTCTGTTAACTTTGTGCTGAGAAAGTGTTCAGAGGTGTTTTTATTGAGCCTTTTGGTCATGTGAGTAATCTCAAAGTTGTTACTAATGAAATATGAGAACAGGCAGCAAGTTGCCAGCCTCAACAGCAGTCAGGTTACTTTACAGCTTTTATTTGTGTAGCAGAAATATGTGTGGGAGGGAGGCCAAATATCCAGCGGGTAGCTATTGCTAGTGGCAGACTTGTAATAACATGGAGCCTTTTAGTAAGGAAGCTGTAAATAAAAGGGTTGGAATTAGAAGAATTAAAATATACATTTTTCAGTTGGCTGAGGAAATTGTACTTGCAGCTCTAGTCTGACTGTTCTACTAGCAATAAAGTAGGGGGCACCACTGGAGATGCAGAATTTACTATCACCACTTTTGACCACATAATAGAAGATATTGAAAGCATCAGTTTATCATAAGTGTCTGGGAGTTTTTGTATACAATAAAAGTTGGAATTAAGTAAGATTTACCTGGGAATAAATAGTGCATCTGGCTAGATTTAAAAAAAAAGAAAAAAAAAAGGAGAAAAAAAAATGAATCTGTGAAGAAAGTCTGGAAAGTGTGCTCAATGAAATACCTCTTAAAAGATAGAAATCTCATTTAAAAATGTCACTGGTGAAAGATACAAAGATACAAAGAGATCAGTTCAAATTAAGGCAAAAGGAAGTGGGTGACAAGGTCCATGTCAAGGTCTAGACTGAAATCTCTTAAGGTGAGATTTCAGAATAATTTTGCGTTTATGCTACAATCCCGCCATTGTAATCAGTGGGAGTTACAGACATTCCTTTAGGGGAAACAGCTGGGTCTCTGCTAAATGCTTTAGAAAATCCTTCTCTTAAACTTTTCTGTTGAAGAGGGAATATAGAAAATGGCGGACTTGAAAGAAAGTGGAGATTAATTAAAGCTTTTTTTAACTTCAGCTGTCAGGCAAAATATTCTTTAATATATTTACTCTGCCTAACTGGTTGAAAAGTATAAAAACTACAGGATGTTATAAGGAGTAACACTGATTAATATTGCAATAGAAGCCTCCATGAGACGAGTGTATTTTGTAAAAATATGTATTATTCCATTAAATTGGAAATTACAAAACACATTTTGAACAAGATGAATCTGATGTGTTTAACAAAGTCGAAGGGATTTAATGAAGAGCTGTAGAGGACGATGGAAGAAATAAGGGTAAGCCTGCCACAAATTATGTATTTTATCCATCAACTTGTCTTTTTTGTTTCAAACTGTGAGTTTTATGGCTTTTGCCCTTCCGATTCTCTCCCTGATCCTGCTGTGGTAGGGAGCAAGAAGCTATTCTCCAGAAATTGTCATTTATGACTGCACTGAAGAAAGAATTAGAAAATGATGACCAAGAATAGCATGAATATATGAAGACAAAAATATATATGGGGATATATGAAGACAAAAATCGGTCAAGCAACAGGATTAGCAGGGAACAAACTTGTAGACCTGGATTTTGGTGTCCTCAGCTTTGAACTGAAGCTGCTGGTGGTCATTAATGACTCAAGCATTAACTAAGGGTAAACTGTGTGATGGTAACTCTCTATGAGTAATTAAAACACAGGTTTTATTTTGCATTTAAATTAAGAAATATCTATAGAAAAAATGAATTGGGGAATATCAATCAAAATTTTAAATGTAAGTATATGGAAAATATAAAATCTGGAAAATATAAAATCATAGACTCTTTTAGGTTGGAAAAGCCCTTTAAGATCATGAAGTCCAACCCAGCACTGCCAAGTCCACCACTGAACTATGTCCCTAAGTGCCACACACATGTGTCTTTTAAATGCCTCCAGGGATGGTTACTCAAACACTTCACTGGGGAGCCTGTTCCGGTGCTTGACAACCCTTACAGTGAAGAATGTTTTTCTAGTATCCAATCTAAACTGCCAAGCACACTTTGAGGCCAATTTCTCTTGTCCTGTTCCCTGCTACTTTGGAGATGAGACTGAACCCTCACCTGTGTACACCCTCCTGTCAGGTGGTTGTRGAGAAGGTCCTCCTTGGCCTCCTTTTTTTCACGCTAAACAATCCCAGTTCCCTGAGACACTCCTCATAAGACTTGTTATCTGGTCCCTTTACCAGTTTCAGTGCCCTTCTTTGGACACTTTCCAGCAAATAGTTCAATAAATTTACAGCATTTGCTCTTTAAAAATAGCGTGCATATATTGCGATTTAAATTAACTCTGCCAATTAGAGTTTAAATGAGTTAATATGAAGTCTTAAAGAGATTAACCATCTGTCATTTCTCAAATGATCTTAATGGAATAAGTCTTCCATATTACATATATAATTGCTACTAATTTTTGTCTCGTACATGGACTATAGGTGGGAGAAAAACCCCTTGTAATTAAGATAAACTCTAAGTGAGCATTTAAGTGTGTTGGCTAATGATAATTCAAGTAAATCTTATCTGTTGTTACGGCCACATCAGATAGCCAGCTGGTCACCATGGTTCTGTAGGTCTATACCAAATCAATGCAGAGGAGACAGAAGGCCAAAGTAATTTTAGTTTTTGAATGCAGAGAGATCAGAAGGGAAAAATACCTAATATATTCTTGTTATTTAAATTATTTTAATTTAATCTGGGTTTACAAGTTCTTTGCAGAGCAGTGAATATCTGTTGCATCATGTTACAGGATTATAATTGCAGGGACGTATTTTATTTAAATTTTTGGGAACTTTTATGCATTTCTGCACCTTAAAGATGATCTCAACCCTTATTTTCCAGTGTTGTTAATGGATGATTCAGGAGAACTGCCAGTATATTTTCCATCCCTAAGTAAGGGATGCAACTCAGTCGTCATTTCTATTTGCTATTGGATTGGATTATGATTATTTTTTTTCTTAGACCTTTTCAGAATCTGGATACACAAGGCAAATATTGGGAAGGCTTGCAGTGTGCATGTAGGAAATTTTTTACAGACATTTGTTTTTAATCATAAAATATGCAGTAGGAAGGATAGGGGCTGATGTTCCATAGTGCAAATGAGGAGGCAGGTGCCACACCTTGTCGATAACATATTAAATTTTACTGAGTTAAGCAAGAATCTCTGCACAGATAACAAATTTGGAAAGACAGGTCCCCAGCTGTCGCTGCATTGAGATGCATCACAGCATCTAGTAGGTCTGGATCAGTTTATTCCACCAGTCTCACTCTGTAGGGTGCCGTACTTCACCCTAGATACCCTTCTGAAGTAAAGTTTTTCTCAAACAAGGAATATGGAATATTCTGAAATAGTATTTAATAATAAATCCAAGTAAAATAAAATTCTCCACCTTTTCTGTATATGCCTGTGTATATAGATATGTATGTATATATATATATTTGTGTGTATACATGTATTTACACACACAAATATGCAAAAGTAAATAAATTTTATCACATAATTTTTGCCTTGTTAAGTTGTCTGCATCCTAAGAACTGTTTCATGAGACATACATAAGCACTTACTCTTATTCTTACCATGAGGCAATAGCAAATTTTGGAGTTAAATTTTTTTCTCTATCTAGAAAGATCTCATTCCATAGGTGGTTTAGTCAATATAAATAAGAGTATTTAAAACTTCATTTGATTCCCAGAAGAGAACTGTTATGAATTTCAGACCTATTGAGCATAAGTCCTGGACAGTGCAAAATGGATTTCAGATATATTAGATAATAAAGCTTTAGAATTCATTGAAACCAGTGCATTTGGTCTTTGTACACACTGTTTATGCAAGTTCAGGTTGGGAAATCATTAAAATTTCATTAAAATTTCTCTGCAAAAATAATTTTCATTTCTTTGCCTCTGTAATACTATTGTCTCCAGCCTGTCCCTATCTTCATTATAGTGTGCAGTGAAATAAGTATGGAACATTCATTTAATGTGACGTGATTTCTAAAGATTTTTGAAATAAATGGCCTTGAGAAATAAAATTTTAGCATTTCTAAATTAGGCAAGTAATGTTTCGAGACTGGTTTTTGAACTTAAAAACCATATTGCAGCTTCTCTCTTAATGATTCTTTTATAAATTGCTTTTTTGCTTCTTTAAAATGCATGGTCTTATCTGCTTCTGCAGTTTCTGATTTGGTATTTAAGTTTGCTCAACTCAGGAGCTGCAATTTTCTCCTTTTTCTTTTAAGGTGACTTTCCAAGTGTTTGATTTAAAAAAGAAATCAAACTGTTAAGCATGAATTAAGGAAGAGTTACAAACAGAGCACCACCCTTTTTATTAAGAATAAATATTTCTGTTTTAATAAAGCTGAGCAATCTGTCTTATCAGTAGTGATAAACCTGTTTCTGGTGGTCTCTAAATTGGTGTGGATAGTATGCCAAGTGCTGAAAGAGTAGATGCAGTGACATGGTTTCTGTACAGGATTTTTTGAGGTGTAGTTTAGCCATGTAAGCAGTCCATAAAAGAGCCACTCCTGAGGTGTAAGCTGCCTGCTCTGTTAGATGTCACTGTAGAAAGCAATATGAAAAAACACTGTGTTTAAATGGTTTTAATTTGTTATTGAAGCCAAGATCAGATGATACAGAGAATCAAATTTAGATGGATTGTAAAACCCACTGATCCTCTTTTTTTTGCCGATTTTTTTGTATTCCAATAATATAAAAATCTCCTTTAATTGGATCACAAGTTTTCTCCTAACTCTGAAACATTTTCCACCTAAAAATGACGTGTAAGGTTCAATCCAGGAATCATTTATCAAAACATGAATTTTTCATGAGTCAGTAATATATGATTTCAATAAAAATAGACCTAAAGTTTGAGTAGGTAACCACAGAAGAAGTGATGGCTGTTTCAATACAGTTTGTGCAGAAGCATGCTCCATGAACTTTCTTGCTTGAGGATAAGAAACCCCAAAGCTTATGTAGAGTAGGATACCAGGCATATTGCCTTTGCATCCAAGTCCTGCTATTTGGCCCATGGAAAGTTAATTTTATTAATATTGTATGCTTTAAGAAAAAAAAAATCCATCTTCAAAGACTCAGTAGTTTTTCTTACCCCCCAAAAAGCGAGTGTTAGGAAGGCCCACTCAAATGTGGCAGTCATCTCTTTATATGAAGGACACGCATCTGTGTAAATGATCTTCAAGGCTCTGCTCCTTCAAACCTTGCTGGGCTTTCAGAGCTGCTCCAGCCACACACATAGAGCCCTTCCTCCTGCTGTGGCAGTCTGCAGTCACCTGCTGCTCTCTAATATACTCTTTTCCCTCATTAAGAGCTGCTGTACATGCCAGGGCTGCTTCTGCATTCTTGAGGCATAAGATGGATGGCTGTGCTTCCTCTTTGGGCATGATACTTAATTTGTCAAAGGTAGTTATTTAAGCTGAGTTTACCAGTGTGATGTATTCCTTCTCCTGAGATACCAAGATAATGTCTTTGCAGGGTATTTTGGCCTGCTGAATAAGTTTCACATATTCTCATAATAACTTACCTCTTGTTTGTTATTTAAAAATTACAAAATAATAATTAATATTTAAATAAAAAATCATATTTAAATAATATCATAATATTAACATAAAATAAGAAAGCCAGGATACTGTTACAATATAGATTATACTTTTAAACCAAATTTGCATGACCATTACTTTAATTTTCTGTTATGGAGTGGTTTCACATAAATTCTGTTTCAGCCAGCAAAAGAGATTTCACTGTGTTAGGAGGTCAGGGTCAAATATTGTTAAGTGGATTTTAGAGGGGCTGGATCATTTGGTGAACAATAACAATTTTGGTTATTCATGCTGAGAGCAAAGTAATTAAATCTCATGCTGGAGGGCAGAGGCCTGCAGCCTGTGCTCTGCTGCATCCAGTGAGGATTGAAGAGAGCATGATTGGTGATACAAGAGACACAACTCCTTGTTTAGAAGAGGGATATTAGGTTAATGTTATTAAAAAGCAAATAAATAAACACTCAACAACAGCAAACCCACAAAAATAAAACTGAACTTGTGTAGTGTTTAAAATTTATTAGTCATATTACAGTGAATGTTTCCTCCTTTTAAATAACAGGTCCTTGCCATTACTAGAGGAAAATTTGCCTCTACTGATGGATTGGATATGTGTCATTCTGCCAGTTTTATACTCCTACAGTTTATGGCCACTATTGAAATAGCACGTTGAAAATTTCCATAGTGATTTGCAAATGTTAAGAAATTAATTTTCTTGACAACTCAGTGGGATATGTGCAGTCATTATTTATAAAGAGGAAGATTCAGAGCAGTCTTCCCCCTCAAAATGGGGGAAGAAAGAGCACCTGATTCCAGATTTAAGACTTATGCTAAATAGCCAGAACTGGTCTAAGCTGCACTAATAAAATTCACCAGAACCTGGGCAGAATGATAGCTATGAAAACTTCACATGCAGGTTAGCCCATGTCTGCTGATTAAAATTAGATGTCTTTATGTTCCCCAAACAGCTGGTTTTCCTGAAATTTAAATTTCAGGGCTCTGAAATTATATGTGGATAGACGAATACTGTTGATTTAACAAAAAATGCAAGGAGTATTTCCAGAAGATGGAAGCATTTTACTTTGACACCTACAGACTAAGATACTGCATTTTGAAAATAGTGGAGCTTTTCATGTATCATTTTGAAATGACGCTTTAGGGCATCTTATTTTAAGATTCCATTTACCATTTCTTAAAAATCACAAACTAAAACATTAAAAAGTTCTTGAACCTAAATACTTCAGCAATGCTCTTTTTTTCAGATTAAGTAGTGCGCTGCAAGCCAACACAAAATCACATTCTCCAGACTGTTAATTTATTCCCAAAATGGATATTTCCTAGCATGTCCCAGTCACCAGACTGAGGAGTCTCATCCATCACACTCCAGTGCTAGGACATGCCATGCTAGAAGCCCCTTGAAAAGCAGGCAGACCTCTGTTTCCAGGTTATTTATTTCATCTAAATAAAGTGTTTTGTATGGGCTGAGGGAGGGAAAAGACAGRCTGCACTTTGAAGACCTGCCTTCTGCTAACCGTGCCGTCTGCAGATTGGAGCGTGCGTCTCACACCGTTAGTCAGCTTTCTGAAGGAAACCCAAAGAATCCCACATAAGATCGACCTGCATGAATAAATTATACAGTAGAAGTAGCATATGGTTTTTCAGTATGCTAGCCAGCTCTTTGGCAAATGTTTAAGAGAATACTGTAGCCCACATAGAAAGTGTAATGATGGTGGCTCCCTGTTAATGAAGGTGGAATTATGCTGCAGTGCAGTTATCACATACTAGTATGGGATAAAAATAGATACCTTGGCTGTCCCATGGTTGCATGCTTACATAGCTAGCCCTATTGCCAGTAAATACTACTGTGTTTCTCTTTTTTTAATCTGGAAATCTATACAAATCTCTGATTTGTTGTGGTTTTTAAAAATTCAGGACCATTCTTGCTTCCCTTTTCAGAGCATGACGAATGTGTAACCAACCAGCACAACTGCGATGAGAATGCGCTCTGCTTCAACACCGTGGGCGGGCACAACTGCGTCTGCAAGCCGGGCTACACGGGAAATGGCACCATCTGCAAAGGTAAGCTGCTGGAAACCTGAATTTTCTGCTGGAAACCTGGATGAGATGCTCTGTTGTTGTTGATGCAGTTCTGGTCGTTTACCTTGAACAAGACACACAAAATGCCAGGCTAGGCATTTGGGTCCTTCACATATATGATCTTCACAGGCATATATACACTGACTTTGCATTTGGCAGTCTGCAGTAATTTGAAGATGATGCAATCATAGATAGTAGGCTCTAAAATTTGAAGTAGTTATGTTTAATTTCTTGTGTCAGCAGTTTCTATATATGGTACACCATTCAAGGTAGCCTACAGTTACCAAGGAACTTAGGTCTGTGAAAACACTGTGAGATTTACATTGTCTGTGGTCAATAACTTGCTGTTTTAATTGGATGAACTAAAAATTGTTTGGTATATCTTGTTATCCTAAGTGAGAAAAGCAGTAGACATGGGCATACAAAACTTCCAGTACAAGTGAGGCAGTGTTTTCTAACATGTTTTCTAACATTCTGATTCACTGCTAACTAGTAGAACTTAAATTTCTAGTCTTAAAAAGATGATTTCCTAGAGGTACAATGCTGCTTTTATTCCTGTTGCATTCACATCAGAAGAAATTATACTTGGTAGCTGGACCCAAATCCTTGGAATTTCTGAAGCTCTGACCACAGGATTTAGAGAGTGCTTGAAAATAAAAGTAGTGTAGCTGTAGGGGAATGAGCTCAGATGTGAGAAGTGAGACAGATGCAGCAATATCATACCCAGTGTTCCTTGAGGTTGGGCCTCGATGCTCTTGATCTCTTAGATGTCAGAATCTAAAGGTCCAGAGCTAACATTGATAATGTCACATAGATGCCTTCTGCTGCTATCTGTTGCCAAATCTAAGCAACCCAGAATTTCTTTAATTGCTAAGTCTGATTAAGGTCTTAGCACTAGTTATTCCGTCACCTGATTAACAGTACAATTTTTCTATATATACCAAAGACAAGCTCTTTGTAAAACATGGCAGCCTGGTTCACTTCCAGTCAAACACATGGGTAGAGGGAGACGTGTCATCAAATATATCCTTTTGTGCTGGACTCTCTGGGAAATAAGAAGAAAATCTTATCCTGATGAGGTTTAAACCCAAAGCATCTTATTTCAGAAGAACACAGCTCACTCCTGCTCTGTGCTTGGTAGTAGTCCCAAATTCTTCTCCTGTAGGGGAGTCAGCTACTCAAAGATTCTTTGGGTCAAAGAGAAGGTGCATAACTCTGTAGCACTGTGTTCAGCTCTCCTGAGTAAGAGGTCTAACTGCAGATCTGACAATTCAGAGGGTACCTGGCCCCTCTGTGAAAGAAGCTCCCTCCTCAATATTGAGAAGACAGTATGCAGGAGAAGGCTCTAAGACTGTGTACTTAAATCTGAGACATGCACTTCTCTGCAGCCCTGGCTGGGATGCCAGTGTCCTTCAAAGAGACCTGGATATGCCTCTTGGCCCCATGTCTTTGGCAGCTTTCCATGCACTGTGCTGCCAGCTGCAGTCCTGTGCACCATGCACCCCCAGATCAGGAAGCGTACATGTCTCAGTGACAATGCTCCCTCACCACAGGGCTGCTGTCTCAAAACTGAGAGCTGGATAGCTCAAATCTGTAACAGTTTTCTCTGAGCCATAAGAGCTCTCAGTGGTGCTGCTACACAGAGCAGCTGCAAACCAAAGCCTGGCACCTCTGGCTGGTTACAAGTGCAAGGCTAGACCAGTGCCCCAAAGCAGCTCTTTGTCTTGGTTATAACTTCCAGATGCCTAGTTTCACCTACAGTTTCTTCTGGCCAGAGCATTTCCAATCCATATTGCAGATGCAATCAGAACAACTAACAGCTACTATGTTGCAGAAGTGGCTCTTGAAAGCATACACTCCTGGAGAACGCTACACCGAAATACATAAGCGTATCATGCCAAAGAACAAACCCAAAGATTGACTTAAAGCTGTAAATGCTAAAAGTTTCAAATTTCTTCAGAATCCCTTGAGACAAAATTAGTATTTTTATTGTTTCCATTAAATTACTTTATAAAGGACTGAGGTAGCCAGACAGTTTAATATTCAGTTGTGCCTAGTATGTTCAGGCCTTTATTTGGGCAGCAGAACTGACCAGCACTGCCCTAGGAGGAGTCTGTTCCAAGGGAAGATGTTGTCTTTCATTGCTTCCCAGTGCATGCGAAGGAGCACATATGGGAGCTGTTGTCTTCAGATGATTTACTCTAATCTCCTTCTGTAGCTTGTCAGCCCATCTGGCCAGTGAGGCAGGGGGCCATAAACCATCTCTTTGTGACCTCTGTCCTTGGGAGAAGGCAGTGTCTGCGCTCTGTGCCGCACGGGCGGCGTTCTGTGCCGGTGCTGTGTCCGCCTGCAGGGTTGCTGAGTGGGATTCGCTTACCCTTACGCTGTGGTTTTGCATTTTGCAGCATTTTGCAAAGACGGGTGCAGGAACGGAGGAGCCTGTATTGCTTCCAATGTGTGTGCCTGCCCACAGGGCTTCACTGGGCCCAGCTGTGAAACTGGTAAGATTATAACTTAATTTACAATGAAGATAATCCAAGGAGGATGTTTGAAGTAATCCAAGAATAAAGGAGAATTTAAGGTTATGCCCTGAAAGAGGAAGCTGCCACTAAAACGTTACTCTCTTTTCTTATATGCTTCCCAAGAGAATATATTACAGCAATTCTAATTAGAAGCACATGGACTGCAAAAATTATAACATGAATTAAGACATCTTGGGTTTTGATGTTTCATAATTAATAAGATTATTATGGACTTGCTTTTCACCTCAAATGGCCTTGGGTGTCTCATATAAATAACAGATAATCTGACATCTGGAAATAAATTTAAGTAACTGATTACTTTTGTGCTGTATATGTGTTCCTGGTTCAGTAACCCACCTTCATTTGCAACCTTATTTGAAGACTTGTGGTTACTCCAGCTTACTTTACTCAGTGTTAAGGCAGGTTTCAGTGTTCCAACTGCTTTTGCCTCCTTTCACAAGCATTCCTTTATCTTCCCCTGCTACCCCTGAGGATGGCAGTATCACAAGGCTTTGTTTTAGAACTTCATTTTTTAAGTCTTAGATCTAAKCAAATTATATTGCCCAGCAGAGTATGGAGAATGTTAATTCTTAGCATCTCAAGTGCCTGTAAATAATTTTTCAAAGTTCAAATTAATTGCTTCTGCACCTTTATTGCTGCAGAATTTTTAAATGCATTCTAAGCATACTTGCCTCCAGCAGGTAAAGAGAGAAAGCTTTCTTAGATTAATTGGCTTCAGTATGCCTAATAAAAGGGCAGTCTGCCACCTATGATTGACTATTGTTGCTGTTCTATATTGCCTTCAATAAATCTTCCAAACAGTAGAAAGGAGGTCATTTGAGCAAGTATTGCTTTCATTTGACTTGTAAACATATCTTGTTTAATGAAAAACACAGACCAGTCTGAATTCTGTATTATCTGGTCTATTTGAGAGGTGAGAAATGTGGTTGTTTTCATTCTTGTGTATTTGATCAGATATTCCCACAGAACACACAAGGGCTGCTGTGTGAAAAGCAGCATCCTGATTGCTCATCTATTTCTAAAACAATGTTAAAAGAGCAAGTTTTCAAGTATTGCTCACTATTTCACAGACTGTACATACCATAGTACAGGGTACCAAGGTCTCTCCACTGTAACACTGCTTGGAATAAATTGTATGCTAAGATATTGCTCAAGTATTAAAGCAGTTAATTTGTTTTAGTGATAGCTGTCTTACATGCTCCTTGAACTGCTCTCCTGCTCTCAACTAAATATAACATGTATAGTTTCAAAGTGCATAATCATCTTCTGCAGCTTTTTACTCCTAGCTGGTGTGTGTAGACTAGAAGCATATTCTCCTTAGTTTCCTTCTATAGTCACTAGCTGCTATCAAAGAGAGACCTTACTGGCTTTTTAGAAGTGACCCTGGAAGTCCTGCCTACACTCCCTTCTTTATAGGACAAACCAGGGACACTCGGTCCCAAGTCCAGTAAATTCAAGTACCTTAAGCTAACTTAAGTTAGATTAACTGCATTCAACCCCAAATGTCTCTCAAAAGAATCTGAACTGCTGTCCTAACTTCCATCCTTCCTGCCCTTCAGAAAACATATAGGGAGGCATGCAGAGGCTTGGAGCACATCTTGTGCCTTTCTGGATACCTGATCTCAATGTTTAATATCAAGTTAGTAYGGTGGTGACCTGATACCACATAGCTAGTGATAATGTTGCTATGATGTGGAGCCAATTTGCCAGCCCCAAACCAATTACATAGCTCAATATTCTGTGGAGAAGACCCTCTCTCCTGTTTAATTTCTGTTGAACATGGGATTTTTTTCCTGCTGTAGAAATAAATAATGCTAGAGGTCAGCCACGGGAGCACAGGTCTGGTCACCTCATGTGGAGACTAATATGCAGAGTAGGATTGTCATCTACCTGTGCATGGCTTTGAAACATGCAGTCTGAAATATGGTGAGAGTGGCAAATGGAAGAAGTATCTGGTGGGTAAAGAGTAAAAGCTGATTTTTATGAGACTGCACTGAAAGAGAGTGCTGTATATAGCCTTAAAAGAAAACTGGAGCTTCAAACAGTACACATTCACTCATAGTGAATGTAGCTGAGTTTGCTGAAGGTACTTCTCGTTAGGCTTGAAATGTTTCAAGATGTTCATACTACAAATAATTTATGCTGGAGGCTTCCCTTTGAACAGTCTCTGTATCTGCAAAGGTGATGCAATCTTCTCTAGGCAGATGTCTTCCATTGCTATCGCATACAGAGAAGGGGGAGGATTCACGTAAAGGTGCCAAATCTGTTTTAGAATTGCACATCACTTATTTCTGTTTATGCTACACATATTTTAAAACTGCTTATTGAAGAATCCTGAGATTTTAAACTTTAAATATTCAGTTTTGTAGACATTGTCGGCGGCTGCTGAACCTATGAATTAATTATCAGGAGATTGAATCCACACCCCAGCAATAACCTAGAAAATGCAATCATCAGTTCTTACTGTTTCCTTCTGTAAAAGGTGGTTTAAGAGTTCTGTTTAAATCATTTCTCAGAATCATAGAAAAGAAAGGCTGAAATTGGAAGGGACTTCTGGAGATCATCTTGTCTCACCCCCTGCTCAGAACAGGGTCAAGTGTGGCTGGCTTCTACAGCTGGCATACAGGACTGTGCCCGGTTGGATTTGGAGTGTTTTTAGGTTTGGAGGCTCCACAAGTTCTCTGGGCAACCAATTCCAGTGTTCAATCACCCTCAGAGTACAAAAAATTATTTTCATTATGTTCACATAAAATTTGCCATGTCCCTAGTCCCTTTTCTGGACATGACTCAGAGTTTCTAGCTTCTTCCAACACTGTTAGGTATTTTTACACAGTTATAAGTTTCCCTTCAGCCTTTTCATTTCCAGGCTGAACATCTCAGCTCTATTAGCCTCTCCTGGTATGACAGATGCTCTAATCCATAAATCATCTTCACTGCACTGCACTGGATTTGCTCCATGTCTCCCCTGTTCTAGGGAAAACAGTGCAAGATCCAGCACTCCAGAGAGGATCTAGCAGCACGAAATAGGGGGGCGCGATCATGTCCTGTGACCTGCTGGCAATACTCTTCCTAATGCAACCCTGGAGGCTGTTGGCCCCCTTTGCTACAAGTGCACAATGCTGCCTCACGTTCAGCTCATGTCCACCAGCACCTCCAGATTGGCTTCTATCAAGTAGCTTTTCCACTGCCCTTCTGCTGCCTGGGGTTGTTTCTTAATTGTTGTAGGACGTTGCATTTCCCTCTGAACTTGAAGAAATTCCCAGTGGCCAGTTGCTCCAGCCTGTTGAGGTCTCTCTGAATGTCACTAAAACTATCTGGTGTAGCAACTTCTTCTCCAACTTCCTGTAATCTGAAAACGTGCTGAGGGTGCTCTCTGCCTTACTGTGCAGATGTTAAGCAGTCCTGGCCCAGCACCTGGTGTTTGCCTGGGTGTATGTTGATGAGTGACTAGTCTCCAAATGGATGTTGTACAGCTGATCAGAGCTCTCTGGTCACTCTGCAGGTTTTCTGTCTATGTCACTCTCCATTTATTTAGCCTGCACTTTTTAGCTTGTCTCAGGATGTTATGTAAGTATCAAAAATTTTGCTAAGGTAAACAACATGTACTGCTTTTCTCTCTTTCACTAAACCTAGTCATCTTACTTTAGAAGGCTATCAGGTTGGTCAGGCATGATTTCCTCTTCATAAATCAGTGTTGACTGTTCCAAATTACTTTCTTGTCCTTAATCTGTTTAGAGGATACCATAATCTTCCCAGGGGTGGAGGTAAGGCTGACTAATCTATAGTTCCCAGGATCCTTGCCTTTTTCAAAGATAGGAAGGGCATTTGCTTTCTTCCATTTCTGAGGAGCTTCTTTCAGTCACCCTAGCCTTTCAAAGACAATTCAGGTTGGCCTCAAGTGTGACATGATTCAGCTTCCTCAGCACTCCTGGGTGCATCCAGTCAGGTTTGATTGACCTGTGTTTTTTTCCAGTTTATGTAGATATTGATCCTTCTCCACCATGGGTAGATTTTTCTTGCTTCAGACAGAATTTTCCACTGGTCTTGGTGACCTGGGACACCTGAAGGCAAATCTTACCTAAAAAGACCAAAGTAAAGAAGGCGTTGGGCATCTCACTGTTTARAATTTCCTTTCCAAAACCCATCCTTGCCTACTCAATCAGTATCCATATTTGTCCTAAGGCCTGAGAAAGATGATACTGTCCATGCTTAGGTCCTGCCTATGCAGCATAAACTCAGGGCAGCTTTTGCAAAGGGAAGCGAAGTCCTGTGTAAGTAAGAAGAGTTTCATAAAATTTTTTGCTTCCAAAATGGTGCTTCTGGGGCATCAGCAGGAGTCTCATTTCTGTTGGAAGCACAAGAAGGAGAATCAACTGTTACTGCTGGTTGGCTATTTCAGTGTGCTGTATTCACTGTGGACTGTCTTGCAGTTAACAGAGCACAGAGCTGTTACAACACCTTTGAATGATCTGTTGGGAGCCTTTTAGATTAGTCATGACCTGTGTTATGTGGAAATGGACCAGTGAAATGAGGCAGCAGATGGAAGAATCATATGCAGATATATCAGTCTATACCACCTTTTTAAAAAATTGGTATTAAGCCATAAAAACTAGGCTAAAAGTCATCAAGTCACAAAAATGAGTGGGAGAATTTCTGTGTCTCCTCCCAAAGGATACAGATTGAGACATTATTAATGTTGGGGATACATTCATTGCCTTAGGGAAGTGGGGTTTATATGTTAAAAAATTTTAAGGTTTTATAAGGCACAGCAGCAGTTTATCAAGTAGAGCAGCTTTCTGCAGTGTAGAGATGAGACTACCAAGTAAATCCAAATGTATTTGTGCCTGGTAAACTTTTTCAAAATACCTGATTTAATACTCTCTTCTTTGATTGCAAAATTTTGAATTCTTCAGTTGGCATTTATAAGCTCTGTCTTGAATTGTATTTGAAATCTGTTAGATTTAGAACTCAAAACAGGATTACTTTGTTAGATTTGCTTGATGTTACTGCAACTCTCCTTTAATCTGGTGACAGAGCTTTAAGAGTGGACCTGTTCTCCTACTATATATGCTTATCTGCTAGTATATGCATACAAGATTGCTGCATTTTTGCTGCTTCTCAGCTTCTTTTTTGAGTTTCCACACTTGTTTTGTGCTTTGAGTCTTCCTATGGACAGCTTTTAATTATGCATGAGATAAAAAAGCAGAGTGTGCTACTAGTAGTGTTTTGATGTAGTTTTTGTTAACAGGTGGCTGCAAGTTTGTGGATGATTTTCTGCTATTTGAATTTCCTGCTAATGAATTTTCCTTGGTTATTGCAGGAATCATGTCCACCTGTTACTAAACAATCCACGTTCAGGCTGCTGAAAATAAACAGGCAGACAAAGCTGTTACCTTTGAAAGCAGCAACTGAGAAAAATTTTAGCTTACAGATTCTACATTAATTCAGCCATACTTATTACTAACATTTGGCTTAAATAAAGGTGTAACCAAATTTATGGAAAAAAAATGGTGAGTGATGGATGAGGGTGAGATGACCCTGATGACCCTCTCACCTGAGCTCTTATCAGAAATAGCCAAAGTCAAGGAAAAGATATCATTTGGATCTCTGCAGTTTTTCCCTTTTTGTTTTCCATATAAGGAAAATTTCCCCCTTAAGGGATGTTGCTCAAACAAATTCTTGTAACATTTGTAGTTCAGTATGCTGAAATATGACCCAGACAAGTGGTTTTGATAAATAATTGTTGTAGATCAGATCTTGTCATTTTTATTCTACTTTCTATATAAGCTAAATAATCTATATTAGCTAAATAATTAATATGCATAACTATTACTCTTCTCAACAAATTCAAATTAGTTTTTTCATGTGCACTGACCCTAATAATAACAGACCTCAGGTTATTAAAGGCTGTTTTTATTTCTATTTCAAAGAAAGCTTGTGAAAATCTTCTAATTATGATTTCCCAGTTTTTAGGAAAAATATTTTATTGGTGTTGGAAAAGAAGACTTTGTCAAAGTAACCRGAGAGCTTGTTAATTTGGCTGAGTTTGGAAAATTGAAGTGTTTTAGTACTTTTAGGGTGACAAGAGAACGGCTTCCATTTAAGCTCTTGATCTCTTGTGTTTAGTTCAAACAACCACCATCATCTTGTGGCCAGGTAGGCTCTGAAGGTAAAGCTGTGACACAAATGGTATTTGGAACCTTTAGAGTTTGAACCAAGGCTTTAACAACCAAAATTACTTTTGGCAGAATTCTTAAGAATTCTTGGCTACAGCATCAGTAAGCTTGAGAGTATCACAGTCAAAACTTTCTGAGCAGCTCAGGAATCTGCCATTTGCTCAGTTTTAAATTACTGATAGCAGATTGAGATTTATAAAAATAATACCAAGAGGCTGAAATTTGTTACATAAGTATGCAAGGTCCTGCACAAAACTGGAGTATGACATGTGCCCTTCATAGTCTAGCAGGGCAAGCCAGCTGTGTCCTCGGGAAGATGAGTGTAACAAGAAACTCTTTGAGCAGAATGCATATTAGAGTTAATATTTTCATTCTCTGAAATCCTTAAGGGATTGCTGAGGAGTTTAGTAAAGGAACAAACAGAAGAAGGGAGCAAGAGAAGTAGAGTAAATATAAAGGGAACACAGGCATGGACTCCCCAAAGCAAGAGTTATAGGAAGAAGGGACACCTCCCCTATTTCATTCGTTTTCACAGTCCACTGGACTTATTTGGAATTTCGTGTCTTGAGTATTCAGGTTCCTGGTTTAGGGCTCCTAAGTTTGAAACTTAGAAGTTAGAGGATACTTCTTTCAGGGACTGTTTAATTTACATTAAGGATCTGACTTCAATTTGTGGAAATAAGAGGAAGCTGAGCTATTCTATAGAGTCTGGAAAAAACTTCTGCAAACAAATAGTTCTTAAGCAGGATATACAGCATAAAACATTTTAATAGATGCCAGTGTGCCATAGGAATTAATTATGTTTTGAAAGTCAGGCCTTTGGAGTCACTGAAAGTCTGGCGTTTCAATGACAATAACTTTCAAAGTTTGTGAGCTATTACAAACTTTTCCTTTAGTGCATTAAAAGAAAAAAAATTCCCAGTACAGAGCCCAAAGAAACTCAATTGTGCCTTGCAAGTAGATGAGATCCAGTTTGCTACATGTCCAGCTCATTGCTGGACTTTGTTTCCATAGCCTTGGGGAATCACTGCCATTTTTCTTCTTTGAGTACTTCCAAGTGCTCTCCATTTCCTTGGCAAGTCTCCTAGCTTCCTGCCCTGTTGCAATTTGGATATGTGGCATGTTGGTTTCAGAGGTTTCAGCTTTCCAGCCATAGCTTGAATGTAGATGAAAACACAGAGATCTCAATGTCCTGTTTAAACAGGCTTAACTTTAACAGTAAATATCTAACTGTGCTTTTTATCCTTGGGAGCTGAATCTCTGAAATGAAAACACTTCTGAATTACACTTCGTTTAATTAATATCTTCTGTGGTTTCCATTTCAGCAGAAAGAGACAGGGCCCAGCTGCTAAAAATAATGTAATGATTTTGCTGAGGATGTTGAAACATGCTTTATAAATTGCATCTCTGCTACATAAAGTCACTACTCAGCTTGCACAGGCTGAGTAAAAAGTAGTCTGCATTACAGTCTTGCCCTTCTCAAAGATGGCTATGTTGCATGTCAGCTACTTATTTCAGAAGCTAGAACAGTGCTTGAGCTAGCCTTGGGTTACTGGGGCAATACACATAACCAGTGTGTTTAGTGTTGCCCATAGGAAAAGCAGATAGTAGAATCATGAGCAAACTTATGGGAAGAATCGTATAACATCAGCTTCTGTGTCTTCTTTAAACATAGTGGCTAGTTCTAACTTACACTAATATGTCACTATGATAAATTTCCAGTCGGTTGATATGGAACCCTAATAATGAATTCTTAATGTATAATTTGTGTTCCGCAGTCCTATCACTGAACTACAGTTATGCAATTTGAAATAAGCAGCCTCAGGCAGAATTTCTTTGGTGACTTGAGAGGTTAGCAGGATGTGGCTGTATGAGGTATTTCCTTACAAAGCCATATAAATGTACCAGTCATCTGAGTCATAACATTGCTGCTTACCTTGCGGTTGTAAAAAATTTTAATGCTTTCAAAATATAAGGTGACTTTTGAAATTTAAACAAGAACTTGTATGGAGTAGGCTAAAATCAACACAGTAATTTGCACAGTCACTTTACTATGCTTTTCGTGTTGCCCAGGGTGAAAACGATTGAATTTTACCTTCTGAGCCACTGTATGTAGTAGCTACTTAGGCACTGTATGTGCATAAGAGCAATGGCTCAAATACTGAACTGGGCTCCCATGAACTATCAAATCCAATATCTTGGTGGTGTCACTGACTCCTTTCAGAACTTGGAAATTATATATATATTTTTTTAAATTTTTTTTCACTTGCCTCAGTTCCAAAGAAATAGTTTCTCAGAACAGTAATTCTAGGAATTTTGACTTCTGCACTGTTTACATGCTTCTGGTTAATGTAGTTTCCTGATGTACTGCATAGGGCACAATATCTGTATCTGCTCCTGACTGGAGATAAATAGGGAGAAATAACCTCACTCACAGAGCGTGACTGTTCCAGGCAGACAGGCCTAATTTGTACTGTCATATCTGATATTCCTAGAAAGTTTCTGAAAAATCTCATTTGGCTGCTCTGGAGCAGAGAGTGCTTTTGGTTCCTCTATTTTTGTTCCTGTAGTCCTCTTGATAAGCCTTACATAAATCATGAGGTTAGGAGCCATCATCTTTCCAGCTTCTGTTCTGTTGATAAGCTCTACAGTAGCTAACTGTGTTGTACCTTTTTCCCCTTCTTAAATAGACTATCCCATCTTGGGCTTGGCTGGTGGCAGGTCCATCTTGGACGGGGCTGGCGTTGGCTCTGTTGGACATGGGGAAAGCTTGAGACAACTTCTCACAGCAGCCACTGCTGTAGCTTCTCTGCCTTAGAAAACCCGGCCATGCAAACCCAACATAGCATCTGGGTTCCCTTGTGTTGCCTGAACATTTTCCATTCATTTCTGTGAAGGGCATAAAGTGGTTAAAATTTATTCTCCAGCTCAAAATAATTTGGAAGATCCTTTACAGAGAGTACCAGAAACTGCAGCACAGAGTTTCTGCTGAAACCCTTCTCCATGAGATTTTTTTCCTGATGGAAAAGATTAATAGATTTGTAGGTTTTTATTCAGAAATAAGCATAGAAATGTCTGTAATGTTTACAGTTCATATTCCTCAATACTGATAAGAGTCTAGCAAATAATAAATTATTGTCATTTCAGTTGTTATTATAATTTCAGCAAACTTCAGCTAACTATGCTCCCATGAAAGCCAAGTCTTTGTATTTACTATTAAGAGGAAGTTTAAAACAGAAAAAGTAAACGTGATTGGCTATCTCAGAAACTGTGTTCCGCTAATCCCTGGAGAATGTGCCTTTCCTGCAAGAAGTGCTCTATGTTAACAGTGTTCCAAGTGTTAATTAAGGCTGCAGAAAGATAGACATGTGCAGCCAATGGATGTGTTGCAAACTTGGCATAAGTGGTATAGATAAGCTGTTTGTGAGATTCTGAAACTCTTGTTTGTGTACAAAAAAACTTCCTGCTCTTGCCTTTTTCCAAATATTTTCCTTGAGAATGTATAATAATATGAAGTTAATGACTGAGTGCTGGTGCTATATCAGACTAGTATTTCAAGTATCTGTAAAAATCAAACATGCTTAGAGGGCAGCAGAACTGTATTGGGGGCTATTATACTTCTACAAAAACGTTTGTGGTCTACATTGTGAGATCTGTCTGAAACAAATAATGCAAGACTTCAATCATAGTATCACAAAAACAGAATGGTTGAGATTAGAAGGGGCCTTTAAGACCATCTAGTTCCAGCCCCGCTGCTGTTGGCAGGGACACTTTTCCTTGTACCAGGTTGCTTAGAGCTCTGTCCAACCTGGCCTTGAACATCTTCAGGAATGGGCATCCACAGCTTCTCTGGGCAACCTCTTCCAGCTGCACCACCCTCATAGTAAATAACTTCTTCCTAACATCTGATTTAGACCTACTCTCAGTTTTCAAGCTATTCCCCTTTGTTCTGTCACTACATGCTCTTTGTAAATAGTCTTGTCCAATCTTTCCTTTAAGGTCCCTTCAGGTACTGGAAGGCCACAATTAGGTTACCCTGAAGTCTTCTCTTTTCCTGGCTGAACAATTCAAATTGTCTCAGCCTTTCCTCGTAGGAGAAGTGCTTCATCCCTCTAATGATCTTGTTGGATCTCCTCTGACTCACCCCAGCAGGTCCATGTGCTCCCTGTGGTGGGGCCCTCATAGCTTGCTGCAGCACTGTGGGTGAGGTCTCTCTCCAGAGTGGAGTAGAGGGGCAGAGGAGAGGCAGAATCGCCTCCCTTGACTGTCTCATCATGTCTCTTTTGATGCAGCCCAGGATGTGTTTAACTTTCTGGGCCATGCCCAGCTTTGGCTCTCTGGATCATGTCCAGCCTCTCCTCCCCCAGCCCCCCCGAGTCCCCCTCAGCAGGGCTGCTCTCCATCTGTCCATCCCCAGCCTGTGCTGATACCAGGGTTTGCCCCAGCCCAGGTGCAGCACCCTGCCCTTGGTCTTGTCAAACCCCATGAGTTTCCCATGGACCCAGTGCTCAGGCCTGGCCAGGTCCCTCTGGATGGCATCCTGTACTCCAGGTGTGTCAACTGCACCACTCAGCTCAGTGTCACCTGCAAACACGCTGAGGGTGCAGCAGATCCCTTCATCCCTGTCATAATGAAGGCATTAAATAACATCAGCCCCAACATGGACAATTACGATCAGTGAGTGTCCTTGTGCCTTCTGTGCTCTATCTGTACTGCCAAATAAAGCAGGTGGGAGAGAAAGGGCAAGGGGTAGATGGTATCCCGCTTTCCCCRCATTTTACAGATTTGGGATCAAGCCATACAAGGAAAATTGAGTAGATGACAAAGTTTCCATGAGAAGACAGTAACAGAAGTCCAGGTAGGATGCAGGTAATCTAATTTCTTCTCTCCTTGCCTCTCTGTTAAGTATGTGAATAGCTGAGAGAAAACATGGTGGGGTTTATAGCATATTGTTTGTCAGTGGGAAGTACAGCGAATTTGTAAAACATAAAAAAACCCCCTTTGACCTTCATGGAGGACATATTCAAAAATGGCTATCTCATTATATAGAAAAAAAAGGTTTAAAACTTGTCTTTGAGAGTAAACAAATGAGATCTGCAGCAAGCAAAGAGGTGAGCCAGGGTTCTGCAGATCAGACACTTTCGCCTGCCTGCAGTGTTTGAAAGGAAGGTCACTCTCCCTGTTCTCACCTGAAATTTTCTCAGATAGGAAAAATAAGCTCAAAAATAGCAGTGAGATTACTTTAGAAGCTTGGAGTGTTCACTTGCTTTACTTTGCTTTAAGTTTTTATTTATAATTATTCAGAAAGAAAATCTTTGACAGAATTTGAACAAAAAATGCCCATATTAAATTTAATGCACATTCTGGATTTAGGCGGGAACCCTGCTTACCTCATCCTTTCAGTTTTATAACTAAAGATGCCTTGCTGCTTCATCGTTCTGTGTCTTTTTCTCCATATTCCTTGCCTGACACAGTTTCTTGGGTTCATATTATTTCTTTCCTCCCTCAGCCTCAACATTTTTAAATCACAAAAGATTTTTTTCTTTGCTGAAGAGTCACGTACTGATACTTACCTTTTTCTCTTTATATCTTTCTTTACCGTGTTGCAAAACTCCAATCGTATATATAGCAGCTTAAGAAAAAAAAATGGGGAGGAAGAAAGCAGAGAAGAGAGAATACTTCAAAAGAGCTCTAAGGAGACAGGATTTCTTGTTATATCTAAAAAAATCTAAATGCATCCACTACTCAGCTATTATTTGCTATGGGGGAAAATGTCCTTTATTAAACATGAAAACTAAAGTTTCAGCTACATTCTTAAAATACTGTGGGCTATAAATAGAATGTGAATAGTTCAGCTGGGCAGCATTATAATAAAATTTTCTTCTGTTATATAAGGGAGATGGGGATGACCTTCATCACTCACTGTAAGCTCTCTCATGAATTATGAGTCATTCAACTATTAGTGGAATTAAAATCTATAACACTGTCAGTCATTGTCCTGTATCCCTATGGAGCTCTTCCTTTTGCCGTCAACATGAGGATGTCTGCAGTCTCTGTACATGTCATGGCAATATGTTTATAGCCCAAGCAAGGGAATAGTGATTTAGTTTTAAGCTGTTTCTACAGCTTTTTCATATTTATATTGAGAATATTTATTGTTTTCTTGATGAGTTGTTGTCAACTATAGCATGAAAGAATGATATGTGTGGGTTTTTTTTTTCCTTTTTTTGTGCTTCAGCAATTTTATACMATCTCCACATGATTTGACAGTTCAGGAGTAGCAATGCAAATTAGTTGTCTATGGACTAAGAGTCCTAGTAAGAAGCCACCGGTAAGAACATGTATGTAAGAATGTCTTAAACTTTAGCACACATATAGTATGTGCAATAACCTGACCAAAGAGTAGAGGACTGTGGCAGGAAACCAAGCTCAAATCAGGGTGTTAAAAACAATTCCTTGTTCCCCAATCTGTGTTTGAGTTGCTTTGAGGGCTCTTTTGTTTTTTTTCCATAATTTACCTCTGAACTAAATGCTTGGGAATTTACTGCAATTCTTAACAGAGCTGATCTGAAACAACCTTTTACAAGGCTGAGAATATGCTGGTTGCATCAGCCTTTCATGTGTGGACATCCTATCTCATGGTTGTGACTGGCTTGACTCCTCACTTGAGGAAACCCAAGACCTTTCACCAGTACACTGTGCAAGTGAAGGCTTCCTTCACACCCACTGGAAAAGAGGTAACATTTGGCAAAACTAGTTCTTCTCTTTTCAAATTAGTTCCCTTTTGCTTAGAACTCAGCTACCCTTATCCATCTTTAGCAGCTGGCCACTAGTGTGTTAGTCCTGTTTCTCATGTGCAGATGGAGTGATGTGAGTTTCAGATGATGGTAGGTGTCTCAAACAGGTATGTCAAGGTATGAAAGTGATTTTGCTATCTTGGAGAAAAGAAGCTTCCTTTTCAAGATAGRGTTAATGAGCAAACAGAAGCATGTGTTACTGTTAACATTAGATGTTGTACTGAGAGTGATGAACTCAGTGAAAGCAAAACCACCTATTTGTCAACAACTGAAAATACAGGCCCAATTCCTCTTAATTAGTCTTTCTAATGAGGATTGGCATGATCAGTGTCACACAATAGAGCTGAAAAATAAATTATTTTTATTTTACAGTATTAATGAATGCAGCTAGTTCATCATGGCCAATTAGGTGCTCTGAATTTCAATTTGTATTTGCTACAAATACACTTCCTTTGGTGATATTGGGTGTGCAATGGGAGGCATAGTTTCAGTTATTGGTGTGATCTGTGATTGATCAATTTTTCACAACAAAGAGTTGTTAGCAGGGCCACATGGTGAAGCAGTCAGTGGAAAATTCCCTTTGATAACATTTCTATCTAATTTTGGAGCACTGCCACTGCCACACATGAAATACCAACACGATTGAATTTCTTTTTTTCTGGCATTTAGCAGGCCCTATGGGGGTGTGCAGAAATCAATGGGGGATCAGGAGTCTGGAAAATTGCATACTTGAAGAATTAATGAACTATAATTCTGTATTACATTCTCAATCACATTTTGCTTCCTTTTCATTAATGAAACTAAATTAGTTTTCCATGGACAGGGTACTTTATAAACTGCAATCGTGGTCTTGCTGGGATTAAAATGAAAAAAAAAAAACCCTGTTATAATAGTAGCTATTTTTTCATGCAACATGACAGTTGGAAATTTTAGTGAAGAACATATCATCTGCAGCACTGACTCCACCTGTCAAAGCAATTTTAAGATGACTTAACCAGAAGTTCTACTAGATCTGGGAGGTGTTGAGATGGAAGCAGCAACTTCAAAGACATTCCAAATATTTTTTTTTTTGTTTTAAACCCCAAGATGGGCCTTATTCATTATCAAGAGGAGCAGGAAGAGGAAGTGCCACAGTCTTGACTTTTCTCTGAAGGCTGTAGCTGAGATAACTGGTGTTTCTAGTGCTGTGTAGAGAAAGTTCTTCTGCTCATGGAACTGTGTTATGGTAGGATAGAATTGTGGGTGACTCCTCTCCCTGCTGTGTCCCATGGGCCATCTGTAATCTTGCCCTTTATGATTTAAACTTGTAACTGAATAAAGTGTTGGGTTGAAATTGTAATTAAAATCAAGAATATTCTATGGTTTAATGACAACTTTGATGTGAGAACCCATACAGTGAAAAGAATGTCTTAGTACTCAAGATATGTTATCCTCTTCAAAGAGTTCCTCAAACATGACAAATCAGAGGGAGACTGTAAACAAAAATCAGGCTCTAGGACTGTGATTGACAGAGGAAGAAAATTCTTTTTGAAGTCAGGTGCAGTGTTACAAAAAAAAAAAGGAGCTGATCAAACTTTACAAAAAAGATTTAAAATTCCAAACAACTTAAGTTTTCTGGTATAACTGGTATCTTCCTGGATTATGTCAGCATTCTTAGCCACTATATTCTTGAGGGGTTTATTCCTCTTTATGATATTTATATGCATATGGTACATGAGAATGTAGTGGAATAGAAATCCCAAAATCCTTACTGTTTTGTTTTAACAGTAAGATAGCTCCAGTATATTGAACTAATCTGTTGTCACATGAAAACCAAAACAAACACTTTTTGGTTCTTAAAAGCAAGAGATAGGACTTTAGAATTTGCAGCAGAGATGAACCTTTTTCAAGGCTAGTCCAGAAAATTGAGTCCTTGATAGCAAATACTTCATGTAGTACAGTGAACTTTCATTTAGTCCTATTGAATAAGGCCTTTTCCTCCTTTTATATGTATTTACTAAAATTAGATAACCCAGACATCATCTTAATGCTGCTGTATATTCTGTTATCTGAGCGTAAATCTGAATAGTTGAAACATGACCTTTTACATACAAGCCAGACATAATATCCTTGAAATTGTATTGACATATGCAAAGGCATATTGGAGTCTGACTGTTCCAAATGTACCCATGAAAAAAACCCAAATATTGAAGATTTATCTGTTTAAGCAGCTTCCAAGTCTCCTAAAGCACTTATTCAGTGATCTGTTGCTGAAATGATTTTTTCTTTCAGTTGTTTGTTTGCCCTTCATTTATACTGTATATGGGGCTGGGATGTGAATGGCTCAGGAGGTTAGCGTTAGGCTGGAAAGGCTTTTCCCATTGAAATGGGATCTCAAATTTAGGCTGAGTCAGGAATGACTGAACATTTTGGAAGACATTGGCTGCTCATTAATCTCTGTCGCTATACCTAGTGGCAAAACCCAATTAGCACTGGGACAGATTATTGCAATTGGGAATCTCTATTAATTGGCAGTCTTAGCTAGGTGACAGATATTATTCTGTCACGGAAAATCTTCCCGTGTGGAGACAGCTAAGTTCTAAATATACACAGCTTCCAATCTGTGATGTTGACTTCTTGACAAGCAAGGACTTTGGTTTGTATTGACCTGGATAAAGCAGTTTATGACAGAAAATATTTATGGACTGTGTTTTGCTCTGGGTCTCTCTAAGTTTGTGAGGGCAGGCTTTTCTAAGAGGAGGATTTAATGATTAACATTTAAGTCTTGAAGTGAGTAATATAAAATGCTAGCAACACCCCTCCCCCACATCATGGTTCTTTGTTGAGTGCAGCTTGACTACATTAGAGCTTGGTCCTGTTGCTGGATGAAAGAGAACTGCTGTCTTTCTAATTGGCAATTTTATAGCACTTTCAGTCTTCAAAAAGTCCTATTATACAGAAATTCTCTAATAATATGAATCAGACAGCTAGTTCTCCTTTTCTTCTTTTTGTACCAGTGGATAATTTGCTAATGATCTTACTTTACTCTTCAGGGAGCAGAGTTTTCTCAGTGTTCCCAAGAGAAAAGGATATAATAGCTGAAACTGTTGGCACAGTTAGGGAAATGAGTGATCCCGAGGTATAAGGACGGTATTTGGGAGAGCAAATGTCATGTCAAGGGAAGCTAGGCATATCCAGCTCTTACTTTCAAAATGCCTCTGATTTTGTGTCTACTTTATTAGAGTGAGGCCTCAGCAAAAAAAGTTTAAAATTTTGAGTTGAAAAATGGGTGACAAAATACGGAAATAAGAAGGCTGACTGGCATAAGTTTAAATATAAAGCCTTTTGCTGAGTTTCTTTTATAGGGTAATGTTTCATTTTCCATGCTTTTCTAGTACAGCATCAAACAGGACTTCATCATCACTGTTAATATTCCGTATAGCCCACTGATAGACCATAGCCACTGGCCAAGCAAAACTTCAATCAGTTTTTCTTCTCTTGTCAGCTTACACCTCTGACTGAGCAGTGCAAGATGATTCATCCAAGAAAGTTTCACCATAGGACAGGGGGAAATTATTTCTGTCTGCTTTTCCCATACTAATAAGATAATTTCAATTGTAGATACTTTTGCAGCGCTTCCTGAACCATGCTATGCCTATTTGAAAACAGAAATCTTTTTATCCAAATGTCAAGAAATTTTTCCATTAAATCAGTGCTTTTGCGTTGTAAGACACATTTCTGCTGCGGTTTCTTTTTTAACAGAGTTGCAACAGTCACATTTTGTCCCATTACAGAGCATGTTTCTATGTGAATTAATAATCAGCATTAGCTATGAGAATGAAAACAAAACTCTGTGCATAAAAACCATCTATATTCTGAAACCGACTGGCACGTGCTTAAGATGTCATTTGCCTAAAAATTAGTGGTGAGAAGTGTGTTATATTTCCTTTCCTTTACTGCAAAATCCTGAAAGGAGTAATGGCTTTTCAGCATGGATGCAGCAATGATTCCAATGCATGCAGTCTGTGAGGAGTGAGACATTCTTCAAGACCTGCAGTGTGCTTCCATACATGCTTACGATGAGGCTTTCTTATGTAACTCCACCCCAACTTTGCATGCAGTCATAACAAAACCAGAAGAATGTATTTCTTTGTTTATTGACATCAGATAAAGCATTTCATCCCAAGTAATACTTCTTGTGTTACAGATTCATCAGGTAGTTTGCAAATAAATACAGAGAAGCTGCTTTTGTTGTCACTTTACCAATACTGATGTGATGTTCACGGCTTGTTTTTCCTGAATAATCAAGGAGTTCATCTGAGTGCATTCTACTTGTGCATGTGATATTGCTCTTACACTTGTAAGGCTTACAAATTCACAGATAAATTTTTCTGAAAAGAGGAGCACAGGCTCCTCTTTCTTTGATTCATATCTGTTACTTTGACCTAAATAACACTTGTTTCTCCAGCTCGTCACTGATAAATGCATTCCGCTTTCCCAAAGAAGTGTATGCCATCCAGTGGCTTAATGCAATGTAATTAAGTAGCCAGTATGAAAATTAACATCAAATCTTGACAGCAGCTCTTCTCCTTCAGCCTCTGAGTGGACATGCACTATTGGTTCTCTGGGGTTTGCAGCTTTAGCCAACCACAAGTTATGTTGTACTGGCCGGGGTGATGCCAAGTGTTCAGCGGGGTCACTTCTGTTCTGCCTGGCCAGCTGGCAGCCAGGCAGTGCATTCCCCAGTGGAAAGGGAACTTCCAGGTTGCAGTCCTTTCTTCTTTTCTTTTCCTTTTTCATGAGTTATCTGTGGCTTTCTGAGCGAGTAGCAGTAGATAAGACACAGACTGCAAGCCAACCTTTTCTCAGTACTGTAACATAATTTTCATTGATCTTCCTCTGATCTCTCAAACACCTCTGAGGTCCCACTGGCTCCTGGCTGCTCACAAGAAAAAGGGCAGAGTTTATACTGATTTAGAAAGAAACACACTGAGCAGTGGAAGATTGTAAAGGTTTGGCATTTCTCAGTCCTGCAGCACAACTGCTCAGATGATTATCTTGGAATTCATGGTGGATTTGAAATTTTTTTTTAACCAATAGAGACTTATGACTTAATTTGTGGTGCACAAAGCAGCAAAATTTACACTTGCTGCAATATTGCAGCAGGAGTATTGGTTGTTTTTATCATCATAAATACTGATAAGGTACATCAGGGATGCCTGTTTAGAGATACTGCTTATAGAAAATCAGATTGATTCATCATAGCAAAAATTTCTAATGAGGTTTTGTCAAGGATCTATAAAGCTTTTAAAAACCAATACACTCATTATACAGTTGTACAGTTACTTGTCAAAGAAATTTTTAAAACAATTATTTAGCATGTAAATAAGATACCCAGAGTGCATCCCATGTACCCCCGTCATGTGTAAGAAAAACACAGCTCAAAACCAAATGTAGGTGACTGTGCTTTACCTTGTAGTTTATGCAGGTGTTCCCCACACACTAACATTTTTATCACCTTGAAATGTGGAACAAAGTGCTCTCAATGGATGAGGAAGTCTCGGGGTTTTAAAAAGTTTGTCTTTGAATAGGTTTCACAAAATAATTGGTAAGAGTATGTCTATCTAGCCACACATTATTATTGTCAGAAAAGAGATTCCTTACTTTATTGTAGCTCACAGTTTATTTTCTTAGCCAGTTTACACTTCTTCCTATGAAAATAGAAAATGACATAAAAATGGGAGGTAACAGGGACTCTGGGCAGAATTTTGACATATTTCACATGTATCTCAGTGGTCACATCACACCTCTCCTTCATATCTGCGTCCTAGAGGATGCTAGGTCAACTGCTGGTGTACTTCAAGAGTTTGAGTCTTAATTTGTTACTTCAGCTCTTAGCTTTAAAGATTCAACCTTTGAAGAAAGATGGAATCCTTGCTTTGGCCGGAGTGGCCAGTACACTGAGAGTTTATTCATTGTTCAAACTCATGGTGGAAGGTGATTAGAGCTTTCTGTTTCTGAAGGCAGTTTGCACATTTTGTGCCTCCCTTTGTGTTGGTTCTGTAGGTACCTCTCAGTCAGCTTAATGCTCAGATAGATATGCTACTGCTGGTATAAAACACAGTGATAAGGCAGTGATCTGATGGGGAACAGCTCAGTTTTACTCCTGCTTGACT
The DNA here is from genome assembly GCA_014549065.1 of Cardinalis cardinalis. Classification (NCBI taxonomy): domain Eukaryota; kingdom Metazoa; phylum Chordata; class Aves; order Passeriformes; family Cardinalidae; genus Cardinalis; species Cardinalis cardinalis. The sequence goes on along the minus strand of JACDOX010000013.1, from coordinate 5,853,641 downwards.
CCATACTCCAGTATTCCCTAACTGTTAACAACACTCATACTCTGCAACCTATTCTTTAGTACAGCTTACTGTGTACCTGAAGGCACTGGAAGTGAACATGTCATGAAGTTCTCTGCATCTCTGCTAAGTCCATGAGTACAGGTCTTTAGAACATGCTTTGGTGGATTTCGGATCTAGTGAGTGCATTAAAAAAAAATCCTATGATCCTATCCATTCTATGATAAGTTGTTAATGTAAAGTTTAGTCAGTGGACGTTGTTGGTTTAAAAGACACACTTCCCAAAGGAATTTCTAGGAGAAAGAGAATGTGTTGTGTTTCACCCTCATGATTTTAGGATTTGTTTGGAAACTCAGTTGTTTTCCTTGATGATTAGAGAGGAGCCTGCAGTCAGCTATGTAAAGATTCAGAGGTGCTGGTATAAATCAACAGGAACTCCACAGGATAGGGAAGCCCTTCTGACCTAAAATTGGTGTCACCAAAGGCATAAACAAGGACCAGAGTAAATATTTAATGTTTTTATACACCCCTAAGAAAAAAAATCTATTTTATCATGCAACCTGCACTACTCAAAGGGTTAAGATCTTATATGAACTGGGACCTAATTATTTTCTTCATAGTAGGGGCATTTTAAACAGATGTCAGATTACCTGTCATGTTTTGTGACAAAATGAGTTGTTACTGTGTAGGCGGTAAATTGGGATAAGCAGTACCTCTGCTGCTGTTAGGCCCAAAATCATTAGCCAAGTATTTTTATGGAAACAATTCAAAACTTCATTGCCATTAATTCTGCAAATTCAAGTGTCAGTAATGAAAACAATTCTGTGAAACCTAGAAACACCGGGGATATCATTCTTTCCTTGAATGAATACAGCAATTTTCTCTGTGTGAATTTTCCTCTGTTTTGTTGTTGTTAATAAACAGACATTGATGAGTGCTCGGATGGCTTTGTTCAGTGCGACAGCCGTGCTAGCTGCATTAACCTGCCCGGCTGGTACCACTGCGAGTGCAGAGATGGCTACCATGACAATGGGATGTTTTCACCAAGCGGAGAATCCTGTGAAGGTCGGTGTCTATAATTGGTGGGGTACTGTTATGGTTCACATGAAAGTGTATGGAAAATATCTAGTGTTTCAGATTGTACTGGTCAAGCATTGTCTTGAAAACTGCGGTGAAATTTAAACCTTGACCCAAAAGAATTACAGTCTAAATAAGCATCACCATCAAAGGCAAAAGAATAAAAATATAAATATTCCTAGAACGTGGAGCATTAGTGGAGCATTTCTGTGTTTTACTAACATAATATGTAAAGTCAGGCATGGTGATTGAAATACAATTTCTCTGGCCCTACATCTGCTTCTGTGCTTGTCCCTTGCATAAGTGATTTCCCGTGGGCTGGTAGCATGCACTGTAATCTGTCACTCCACAATAATCTGTTTGTATGTCAGATTCTTTGTGTGTAGGAAATGGGCCTCAATCCAGACCTCATTCCTTCCACTTTGTTTTCCTCATACACTGAAATAGTTCTTGATAAAAATATTTCCCACTGCAGAAAACGATTATGTATCCCTGAGACCCTTACCTATGCCTTGGATATACTGTGATGTTTCTTCTGTGTAATGTCTAACTGCTTCTAGAAGGCAGCAATTTGCAGACCTACATTACAAACCAGGGAGCTCAGTGGATGTAGGGCTGGTGCAAGATGTAGGGGACAAGAGAATGACAAGGGCGACAAGGAGATGGAAAGATTTTCTGTGTTCATGAGTGATGTTAGAGAGAAGAGCAGATTAATAAGAACAGAATTACTTTCAGATTCAGATCTCTTAATATGGAATGTTACTCATTAAGATATCTTAAACTTAATAACATCTTAAAGTGTTATTCATTAAGATATCTKAAGATATTTCATGCTGCTGGTCTTAAAAACAGAGCAAGCCAGTCTTTTTTTGCCATGCACTTCTCAGGGCAAAATTATCACCCTTACTCCCTTCTTTCTCTGAGTGCTTAAATATTCAGTGCTCAAAGTGTAAGCTTTCTTATTGCTGTTTAAACTCACATTGGTGGGCTGCATCAGTCCCAAAGGGAAGCAATTGAATTAATTTCTCTAAGGCAGACACACAGACAGTTCTCCAGGAGTGAGAATGACCTTTCTGGTATACCCATCATCAATACTTTATTTCAACACATTTTCATCACAGCTGAAAGCCTGTATTCCCAGGAGGAATCAGCAATTTAAGGCAACCACTGCTTTCATAAGTCGAGCTTTCTTTGTCAAGAACTAACTAAATGTCAGTGTTGGCTGGCCAGGAGTTAGGACAGGAAGGTGCAAAGAATAAGTTGTGATCCCTCTGATTATAACATTGCACTTCTGTCACTCGTGGCGCAGGAAATAAATAGTCCAGCCAGGCATTTATGGAAATATTCTCAATATCCAAAGTTTTATCTTCAGTGTCAGTATAACACTTAGCTGGTGGGTTGAAGATAGTGGTTTGGCACATGCTRTCTCAAGAGAAATACACGATGCAAAGTGGCTGTGTTACAATGTGTTCAAGCAAGTATCAATTAAGCAGCAAATTCTAAACAAATAAAAAGCCAAGGGAAAAGAAATGTAGGGATTGCTGCATGTGTACAGAAGCTGCAATTATTAGACTGTTTTGACCTTTTCTACAAAGAGCCAGCAGCTCTTTATTAAACATACACAGAGGATAACAAGTAATTAGAATTAAATCACAGATGCCAGAAAACTATCTTCATTGCTGACAACCCTAGTGACTAACAGTGGAACACTTTAAGTTTGATTGATTGCAGCTCCAAACATTGGGATCCTTAGCAACTTGAGATCACAGAATCACAGAACGTCTTGGATTGGAAGGTACCTTAAAGATCATTTAGCTCCAACCCCCCTGGACATTTCCCTAGACCAAGTTGCTCCAGCCTGGCTTTGATGGGGAGGAAGGTTAGATATTTCATTAGTTTTACCACATCATTTTTTATTGGATTGGAGCTTGTGACATGTTGTCTCAGATAAAAATAAAACCAGAAGGGGAATGAAGAGACAACCTAAAATCCATTGCAGTGTGGGGAGTTGAACTTGCAGTAGCACAGCACTGTAGTGCAGAAGCAATCGTCTTCTCTGCTGTCAAATCTTTCCCCTGTAAGAGATTTCCCTACTGGGTTTAAAGACAAAAGAAAATTGATTGCTTTTGGTGGTTCTTCAGTAACCCCTAGTTAGATGTGATTAGATTGAGCTGTTGGAGGGTGGTCTTTTAGACAGTCACGTTAATGGGGCAGCAGCTTCCAGGCTATACTAATCTCAAATTTCAAATCACAGTTTGCCAATTCTCACTTTCAACTCTATCCAGGACCAGCATCCTCTGAAACTTTCTGTCTTGTGCAAGTGCTTCAGCTTGCAGAGCTGTAGAAGGAACAGTACAAACTACTTCAAAGTAGTATTTTATATAGAGTGCATAATAGGCTTGACTTGACTCATCTTTTGTAAGTTTTAGAGTTGCCTTGAAGTAAGTTCCTTCTTCTAGAGGAAAAAACCTTTAAAAGCCAAGGAAGATTTTCTTTCTTGATTGTTCTACTTCGTCTTCCTTGAAGCTGGGTCTGTTTGTGTCCCCTGAACATGTGCTGATAATACTGCACAAAGCGTTTCAGTGGTCAGTGTAATCAGTTCTTTGTTTCCTTCAGCAAAGACTCTAATTTTAAAAATCCATGTGGAAACACCTCTGTTAAAATCACAGATGCACAAGAGCATTTCCTTAAAAGCCTTATTTTAACAGAATTCCAATGCTGCACCTATCCCTTTTAGGACATCATGCTAAATATTCCTACCTAGAACTGGGCTCCTTGGTAGCACTACACTTTGTCTGTGCTTGATAATGAAATAATAGTTATTGAATTGCCTATTTTACACATCTGTTGACCTTGGCTACTGCTGCTGCTTTGGCACACTGAGAGTATTGAATATTTTGACTAATGTACTTGAATGCAAAAATTCATAATCCCATTTTATTGTACCTACAGGCAATGGAAGACCTAGAGATCTCTTTGTTAATAGTTTTGATTCACATTATACCCCCAGGAAGACCTATGGTATCTATAAAAATTACTGAGAGAAATTATGGGAAATGCAGCTCTAGGGCTTCAACCTCTTAGCAGCACTTGCTGTTTTTCCCTTGCAAATAAAATTATGTTATGCCTTGTTATATTTCCAGAAAAGTGAAATATCAGCCATGGAGTTCTTGAGACTGTATGGCTTTGGGAAGTCTTAAATTTTATATATGTAAATATAACACTTAGTATGGTATATTAACTTGTATCTTCCTCTTTGCCCCTGACAGCTTTTCTTTATAGTTTCTTTAAACAGTCTTATTGGTACTGAAGGTTGTCTCTTATGTACCATTTCATGAAGAAAGCTGGGCTAAGGGAGTAGATATTGCATCCTCAGGCTTCATTGCATTAAAAAAAACTAGAACAACTAAGGGCAAAATCCTAAAATAAGAAAGTTCAGGCCCCATTAATGTTTGCCCTGCAGTTCTGTGTAACATCCTTATTCCTTTGAATTTGTCCTTTGCAATGTCTAAAAGCTTCCACAATCAGTTGAAGAGGGAGGCTATATCGGTTTGTACCAGAATAAGGCGGGTTATGCCTCAGCAGTTGTTGGACATTTGGCACTCATCCACATCCAAAGAAAGCTCACCTAATTAAGGCAGCCCCTTAGGACTTACCGAGAGTATCTGTCAGGTACCAGCTGCTGTTAGTATAGAATATGAGATCAATGTACCTTCACTCTCAGCAGGTACTACATTCTTTAAATGAGACAGATGCAAATGAAAGGTTTGGATAGATCAATCCAGAATGCCCAATTCATAAAAGAATCTTTTTTTTGGTTGTAAGGGTTTATCCATATGTGAACTCCCATTTGTGTTTCCTGTTCTGAAGTATCTTGTGGGTTTTTTCTGCCGTCCTGTTCCAGAATTAGAATCACTTACTTCTCTGTGTGACAGAGCAGCCAGCCTGACAGCACAGAGGCTGAGGCTCCACTTGAAGTCTGTTTTCAACCATCCAGGATAATGAGGGATGGAGGCATATTACAAGCCTCAGTATGCTCCCTAGCCTTACTGACTGAGCAAAGTCCAAAACGGTCACTTCAGCGTCTATGTCTCTGGATCTGGAAGGCAGAGGAATTGCTGGCTGTCAGGATGTCTCAATTTATCTAACACCACATCCGGTATTTTAACTAGTGCATGAGATTTCTTGAAGTTGAAAAACCACTGTCAGTTCGGAGTCTTATACTTAGATTTATCAGAAGCTTTGTTTTTGACAGCAATTAAGTGAAACAGGAAATAAAAAATCATTACTCTTCAGCAGGAAATCTTACTAGCACTCACAAAGCTCCATCAAAATCCTTTTGCTTTTATTCATGGTCATTAAAGGTCAGCAAATAAAGTGACTTCTTTCTTTTTTCCATTTATCCCAAGTAGAGTTACAGGCATTAAGGCTTCAGTATTGAATTTGTGAACCCAACTTAAGCATCACCAAACAGAAGGCAGATATGGAGACACATTAGTATTTCAATATTCTGGAGTGTGGAAAGAAAACAAAATTTCCAGATTTACTCATCTTTTATAAAAGGACTGATAAAACAGAAACTTGACTGCTAAGGGATATTTATAAGACAGCAATCTGAACACATTTACTGTATAGGGAAATGACATTTCTGTCAAGCTGATGTTACCAACATCTGAAGTCTCAGCTCTTCATCTTCCACATCTGGTATGCACTCTCACAGGTGGCTTACATGAACTCAGAAATAAATTATTCACAATTCACGTGCTCTTTGAAGAATGATTACACCAGTAAATAGATCTACTTGGGACAGAAAAGAACAGAAATAGAACTTTCTGCTCAGACAAGCTTGGGTTCCCTAGCAAACGCACTCCTTCCTTTCTTGCCTTAAGCAAAAGGTGCTCAGGTAGCCTGGTACTTTCACCTTGCTGAGCTAATGCTATTCCTCAGAGGAAAGGTAACTGAGAAATTTCAGTTGCTTCAGAAATTTCAGAGCAAAGGAACTGTCCAACCTCCCGAGTCATCTCTTCCAATATTTCTCAGTTATACAAATGTTCCCTTTTTCTTTAAAAAAATCAGTCTAACCAATATCAGAACAATGAGATGTTCTGAATCAGAGGCTGCTTGCTGCTCAGGGCCAAGTGAAATGGTGCTTTGTTCCTCTGGGTTTCTTTCCTCTTCCAAGAAACAGTCGGTGAATCTCTTAAATACAACCTTGGGTCACAACCTGGAGCAATTGAAATTCCCATTTTTATGGAGTTTTCTATGTCTGCAGTCTCACAAATACTGCAAATGGAGTTTAGTCATTCCAAGTACTGTCACCAAATGGTATGGCTTTAGTCTGGTATTTTTCCTGTGTAGGCAGTAAATTATTTGTAATAGAATTAACTCCTGCTTTTCTGTAACATGTATCACTACTTCTTCTCCCATAATATTCCTTTGTTATTGCAACATTAGGTTGTAAGAGATGATGTAAGAAAAAGAAAATCCTTAAAAATGAGATAGATGAAAGCTGCTGTAATTTTTCATGTAGGTTAGATAAAAAAGAACTGATTCTCAGTTTAGCACTAGATAACTAGTTACATTGCATTTCTGTCGGGTTTTTTTATTGAAGCAAACCTCCAAGTCTTTTGAGACATAATGTTCTAATGTCCTAGCATTAAAGCTGCTTGGTTCTTAAGCAGTGTGTTGTAAATAGCCTGAAGTGAACTATTTGTTTTTGAGTGGTTTGTGGGAGACTCTCTGGGTTGTTTTTTTTGGTTTGGTTTCTTTTGGGAGGGGACTGGGGGTTGTTTGTAGGCAGTGTTTTGTTAACAGCATGGAAGAAGTCATAAAATGGCTTTGTTGCTGGATAGAGTGGAATATGCAATCTGTAATCTTACCATCTTCCCTTTTCAAACACAAAAGATGCAGCACCCACCGTCCCTTGTCCATAGCTGGTTATGGCTGTAAGCACAATTTCAGTGGCATGATTCACCATCTATTAAAAGTCTAAAATAAAAAAAACAGAACAAAGTTTTGCTTGATATGGATGATTTGTGTGCAAGTTCTTTGCTGATAATGCCTGAAGTTTGATGTGGATGAATAATGCAGATGAGAGTTTCATGCATGAAAAGTTGGTGTTTCTCTTGCTGCATCATAAACACACTGCTGTTTCTGATTAGGTTAGAATCAAAATGTAAACAGCTCCTGCTGTGATTAGGGATATTTAAATTGCCCTATCCAGAAAATTTATTTGCACAAATCAAACAACGGAAAAAAACAAGATTGGGAATTTTCAGGAGTTCTCAATGCCAGATAAGCTCGGCTCAATACCAGAGTCAATGATGAAACCTCCATTATTTTCACTTACTGTGACTGTGTTGAAAAATAAACCTCAGAAGCCTTTTTCTCATGGGAAAATTGTGAAATAGACTTGTGTATGAGCGCCAAAAGCAGAGTTAGTGTTTATAGGATTACCATTTGTTGTTTAAAGGAAAGTTTTCTTGTTTACATGACAGCTGAACTTTGTCCAGTTACCTCATTAAGTATGTCTGCCTTCTGTTAAGTAGATGGGTTGCTGAGAAGTGACATTATTAATTTATGACAGCTGTGTCAAAATTATGTACAAAAGASTGTCCTAAGCAAATGAATACAAGTTTTGGAAAGAAATTTATCAAAAATTATTTTGATAATAAAGATAATTTTGCTGTTAATTACATTTAAACTAAATTTGTGTCCTTCTTATTGCATGACTTAAGAACAGCTATACCTTAATTTTAAATTGCCAGGTTATATTACTTTCTGACTGGATTTAAGAGAACATAAGGAAGGAGAGAGTAGCTCTTCCATCCCTCTGCTCTGCCCAAACTGGCATCACTCAAACCATTCCTGTTAGCTACTTTTCTAAAAGCCTTCAAGTTGAGAGTCTGGGCAGCCTCTGCAGGGCCACTGTTCCACTGGTTATGTATCCTGACTGCTGGGGTGGGTTTCCTGTCTCCTGTGCCAGTGATGTTTCAGACACACTGACTTAGGTTCATGATCCCAGTTACCTCCTGCCCTGTTACAGCAGTGACTGCCTCCAGATGCCTCAGAAGGCAGGGAGGTAGAAGATGTAGAGATCTGAGATGATTTGCCTCTTCTGGATTATCTGTTTCATAAATAAGTGTACCATGGGCCCTAATGCATGAAGTGTATCCAAAAATCACAATCTCTCCAAAACTCTGTTAGCACTGAAAATTGAATATTCTGGCTGGCTTTATACACTTTTGGCTATGCAATTGGTTTTTGCCTCCTAGGATTCTGTAGCAGTGAGTGTCTTAGTTTGTTTATGCATTGTATGAAAAGTTATTTGCTTTTATCAGGCATAAATTCGTTGTCTTTCAGTTCCACTCACTGTCCCTTATCTAGTATGTTAGCCAGTATGGAGAAAAAAGCTCTCAACATGTCTTCTTCTTTGGAGTATTTTTTTTTTGTTATATCTCTTCTTGTTCATGTTCTTTTAGAGATGAGCAATCTATGTCTTTTTATTTTTTCTCAAATGATATTTCCCCCAATCTTTCCATAAGCCCTAGTAATTTTGCAATTCTTTTTAAGATTATGCCACTGTTACTGCACAAAGCATTTGAAGGAAACCCACTATGCTGCTGATTTGTACCATGGTGTTCTAATAATTTCCCTGCTGTTTTTCATCCCAATTCATATTCATGTTAGCAACTTGTTAACTTTTTTGGTTTTTTGACCATAGCCACGCTTACAATTAAAATGGTAATTGAATTATTTTGCTTTAAACTGAGTRTGCTTGAGGTGGATTGGAGGTTTCATTTCTATTGTTGAACCCAAAGCCTGAGTGTTTTATTTTTTAGGTTTTTATGCTGGTGGTGAAAGATACATGCATGACCATATTGCTTATTTTATCTCACTCCTCTGGTGGACATTTAATTATAACATCACTAATTTTAATGAACTCTTATCTAGAACTTGGACCATACTGCTGAGAAATTGTGTTTAGAGTTGAACTCAATATCTTAATATTTACAATCACTCTGGTTCTAGTCTTTACTCTATTTTCCACTTTATATTGCGTATATCCATTTACTTAATGCCCCTTTGAAGCTTCTTTCCACGATCACTTTTCTCCATTTAAACAGCTGTGAAAGCTAAATAAAGACTACTTGAGTAGAAGGCGGTGTGTGCTGCTAGCTTGCCTTTGCAAAATATTTGTGTGTACCTTGATGAAGTAAGCCTTTAAAGTACTTTTTAATTCTTTGAGAGATATTTGTTTTGAAGTATTTTATTTTTTATTCACTGGAGAYRTGATTTTTTTTTCTTTCTTTATTTTCTATTCTAGACAAAAGGGCTATAGCTGTCACTGCAACTTGAATATTTAAAATATTCTAGTTGTTACATTCTAATAAATGATGAAATTTAAAGCATGGTGTGCTTACTTAAATGAGCTTACAGGTCAGACATCACCTTTCACATTGAATTCTCATCAAGTGAACTCCARTGTGCTAGACAGAGCCAGCAAAAGGCTTTAAGAACACGATTCTGAAGCTGTTCTTGTTTCACATAACATGTCTCATGTATGGTTGCCACAAACTAAGGCTTTTTAGGGAGCTAAGAATTATTCTTTSTCTCATGTTTCTTGTGGTTTCTTCATTCTATCTACTGTACTCAATAGCATTCAATTAGAAATATGTATAGCAAAACTCAAAATAGCAGGTTAAAACATGATCCAAAAGAGCTGATGTGACTCGTAAAAAATTTTTTATTAGTTTTTAAGTTTTCCCCATTCTGGTGAACTACAAATTAATTTTCAGCTGAAGGCCTTAATGGCTAAGAATCATTTGTATTGACTGCCACAAGAAAATGTTTGTTRATTGAATGTGGTCTGAGAGCATTCCATGGCATGTTTTTGCAGACATTGATGAGTGTGGGACCGGAAGGCACAGCTGTGCCAATGACACTGTGTGCTTTAACCTGGAYGGCGGGTATGACTGTCGGTGTCCCCATGGCAAGAACTGCACAGGAGACTGTATCCATGAAGGCAAAATCAAGCACAATGGTCAGATTTGGGTGCTGGAGAATGACMGATGCTCTGTCTGCTCATGCCAGGTCAGTACAAATGCAAGTAGCTGCTTCTGCAAGGTGCTGGTAGGGATGAAGGGCAGAGCATCAGGATCCCAGTGAAATTCCTGTTTCAGCTGCCTTCTCAGGTGCATGTGTGGAGCTACAGAAATAAAATCATGTATTACATAGGGTTTTGGAGATAGCTTCTCTCTCCAACCTGCAGGAGCTAAGCATTCATTTGAAGTTTATCATGTGGTACTGGGAGAAGGATGACAGTGCTGTTTTGTTAGCAGAGATGCCACCTSTGTTCTCTGGGTGGGAGTAGCAGCATTTTCATGCAAATAAACTGTCTAGACACCTATTGGGGCTGGAGTCTGACGCCAGTATCTCAAGCAGATGGCTATAAATAGAAGTAGGTTCTGTGTCTGCAGGATAATTCAGCTTAACTTCCTCAAATGTTTGCTGTGGGAAGTTTGGTCCCAAGCTAAGTGCTGATGGAGAATAAAGGGCCAAAACACTGCTGACAGGATCCTGAGCATTTCAGCAGCTTGACTTTAGCGTACATGGTTTAGTTTCAAATCACCTATCATCTTCCTATGTGAATAATTACAGAACAGAGGGATTGATATTCCTTGACACCCTCCAATCTGGTATTCTATGAAACCATGATATTCTAGGAAGTTTAAAGCAAGATTCATCAAGCATCTATATGAGAATCACAAACTTAGTGCTATCCATTGAAGTCTAAGCCTTGGGGAACATGCCCTTGGGTTTCTCCACCTCACGGAAGCACTGCCTGGAGACTGGTTGAATGAAAGATGTGTGTAAGACAACAGGGGAGTTTTATGGTTRTTAGTGAGTGTGCATGGGGGTTTCTGGCTTGGTTTGAATTGTATTTTGGCAAGATATGGTGTAGTGGAAAACTTGTGAGCTGCTAATGGCTTAGAATTATGGTAGAATATAAAATTTTGGCTGGAGTTTGGCTAGTTGTGCAAATTTCTGCCATCACTGTGTGTGTCTCTTCCAAAACCAGAATGGATATGTGATGTGCCGGCGAATGGTTTGTGACTGCCAAAATCCCACCGTTGACCTCTTCTGCTGCCCTGAGTGTGACCCAAGGCTCAGCAGTCAATGTTTACATCAGAGTGGGGAGTTTTCCTATAACAGTGGTGATTCCTGGATACAGAACTGTCAGCAGTGCCGCTGTCTGGTAAGGTCCCTGATTACAGCTGCACAGACAGGAGGGGAAAAGATATGAGATATTCTGATCTGTGTACAGTTTCATTTTCATGCATTAGCATCCACTTAATTTCCCCTGAAGTGCATGTATAATTAAAATCTGATTTTCCTGGATTTTTGTCAGTATTTTCCAGTTTCTGTCAAAAATGTGTTTTGACACAATAGACATAATATAAATTACTTAATCATGAAGGTGRTTTCAGCAGAGTGGAGGTCATTTGAATATGGCACCTACACAGCAACATTCACGTTCACTTATTCAGAAACTGATGAAGCTCTATAAGGAAATTCTAAATATGTAATTATTATCACAGCTGATATTTTCGAGGATGCTGGTAAACTTAAAATTATTTATTCATTCAGATATTTCAAGTAACAGAAAAATAATAAGACTTCTTGCATTTTTCAAAACAGTGAAATGAAGTTTGAAAAAAATCTGTTAAAGCTTGTCACCTTTTTCCTAGGCATGTTATTTTGGAGTCTAAGCAAAAAGTATTCTGCATAATGCTGCTCATGAGGTTTCTGTGACAGAGAAAATCCCAAGATAAAAGCAACTAGCTTTTATCACAAGTTATCTCCAAGTATAAAGGCTGGTTCATGTAGCAGCTTTGGCTTGTCAGGGTATCATGAGTAACAGCCAGAAGCCTGTTTCTGTAGACTGTGCTTACAGGGCTACCACTGCCAAAATTCAATGAAATAGATAACCATGGGCTTCATTAAATGTATTAAATGTCTTAAAAATGAAAAAATAACCAACCTACAATTTAGGATCTCAATAGATGTTTCTTTTTTTTCCAGATGCTACTYCTGTAGCAAAAGTCTGCTTTCTCTCAGTGACAATGGATTTTTTGGGGTGACAGAGTATTGTCTACTCCTCATACTGTCCATCACTGCAAAAAATAGATTGAAGTGTCAAGATCAGTGACTGACTTAAAAGATAGCTTTCAGTCTTACCATCACACAATTCAAAAAGAAGAAGATTGATCCAGATGAGAATTTTTTAAAAGACTAACTTTGCAATACTTTCCACAACAAGTGGAGGAAATCTGGGGCTATTACAAGTCTCTGTGATTTTTTTTCAGCTTCTGCTTTGGAGATAGAAAGCTCTTCATTCTCAAAGACTTAGATACATATTTTTTGAATAAACTGATTTTCTAGGGCTAAATGCTGTTCCTTTTGCCCCCCCCCCTTAAGTCCAGACTATTAAATTTGTGCTCTAATGAGCTGAATAAATTGGAAGTCAGAGATCTGCTTAAAAAAAAAAAAAGTACATTATTGACTTCTATGAAGTCTTTTCTTTGACTAATAGGTCTGCAACTTTGGCCTTTGTCCAGAGTGAAGGGAAGCTGATTCCAGCTTCTAGTAACTGATATGATTTATTAAACATCTTTAGATTTGTGTTCAGGCATAAAGTAAGTATCCATAAGGATATGCTGKCCCAACACAAGTCTGTGCTCAGACCTTTTCTTACCTTGACTGTACTAAATCCACCATGCAGAAGGTGTGATAAAGTTTGGAACTTCAGGTATTCTGCTCATAATATCCTCAGTGGATGGAGAGTGGAGTGGGTGGGGGTCCTCTCATTGAAAATGTGGTGGTGTTCCCTGTTACATTGGGGAAAAAAAAAGAACACTGAAAAATTGAAAAAAAGCCCTCAAAATTTTGGCACACTTTTGCAGTGCAGTCATGTTACAACTTCTGTCCCTTGCASAAGTAGGGCCACAATCCTGTATTGCATAATTTTGTGGAGAGTTTTCACCTGCAGYTTGATGGAGAGTGTACTGAACCAAGTTAAATCTCATCTACTGTCTGAATGGCATGCAGAGAAAAGCACCTGATCTGCTGTGTCCCACAGTCAATGAATATCAATGTTTTCTGTGCTGAATTCTGAACAGCACCAGATGAGGAGTAACAGCCAGCTAGGAAAMATAATGCTGATTCAGAGGAATGGATGAGAAACAAAATAAGAGCTGATAGTAATAACTTGTTCTTTCTGCAAACAGCAAGGAGAGGTTGACTGCTGGCCCTTGCCGTGCCCGGAGGTGGACTGTGAGTTCAGTGTGCTCCCCGAGAACGAGTGCTGCCCCCGCTGTGTCACCGACCCCTGCCAAGCCGACACCGTTCGCAACGACATCACCAAAACGTGTCTGGATGAGACCAACGTCATTCGCTTCACTGGATCCTCCTGGATAAAGCATGGCACAGAGTGCACCCTCTGCCAGTGCAAGGTAATCAAGGTTATAAACATGAGGCTGAGATGCTTCTTCCCAGCTTGTTCTGTGGCACATAAATATTAATGTGGCACTGAGGCTGGTCAGGGAACAGTTGGTGTCTGCACTTGTTTTAAAGCAGAAGAGGTGACAGTAAAAGTGTTCAGCTTAGTTAACTGTACTCTTGCAAGTGCTAGAAGCTCAGTTTGATGTGCTAGCAGATCAGAAGCAGGACAATCCATGCTGCAGAGTGCTGTGGACAAGGTACTGGGCTTCACTTTTCCACCAGGATAGCTCAATTCAAATTTGAACATGGAGCTCCAAGCTCCATGCTCTCTTGGAAATGTGCAAGTATRGCTCTGTGAGCCTAGACTTTGCACAAGAAATTTGTTCAGTGTGATATTATAGTGTTACTGGAATTTATTGAATTGCTTTTTGAGAATAGTAATTGTTTTCTGAATAAAAGGACTAGTTATATGGTTACTTAGCTTTTGTGCTTTAAAATTAATGAATGTGTTTATAACATTTACTGTTTTTGTACTCAAAKAAATTGATTAAGGAGAAAAATTAATGGCTACAGGCATATGTGAATTCTGGCATCTCTTTTTGCAGATGAAAAAGAAAARGGGCTTAACGAAGGTGTTTCTATTCAAAATAAGATCATAAAGTGAATTGTGGTTTTTGCCACTTGATACTGAATAGTGACAATATCTGTTTCCACACCAGTCAAGGAGAGAGAGCAAGATTCATGCACAGTTCTTTAATTACTACTGAAATTCACAGTTGATTTTGTGCTTTATTCTGTGTTCTTCCCGAGCAAGGTGCGTCCCAAACTCCAATACATGGTACAATTAACTACTTGAAAAGGTGCTCATAAAAAAAAAAAAATCTATCTCAGCACCTCCTTCTGTGAGAATTCTGTGTGATCAGGCAGCAGAAGCTGCCAAGCATCACTTCCTTCCTCTGCTTTTTCTGATGCAATGCTGTGTGCAATAGGTGCTGCTGTCAAGGCATAGTCCTTTTCCAAGGGCAGTGGTATGCACCAAGTAAGTGTCAGCATTTGTCCTGATGTCAGAATGGGTCAGTGGTTAGAAGAAAATGCTGTGATCTGACAGACTGGCTAATGGTTAGAAAGCCAGCTGTCGCCCAGAGGATGTTAAAAACCTGTACTTTTGGGGTCCATAGCTGGTGCTATACACCAGCTTCAATGCTAGAAATTACTTTTTGCTCAGGCAGGTTGCTGTGGTTCTTATGCATCTGGTTCCCCATCTGTAAAAGAAATTGTTGTGTGTCGTTCTTCCCTAAAACACTTCTGAGACTCAGTGCTGGGAAACRTGCTCTTGTTGTGCTGCTAATCAGTGGCAATGCAGAAGACGTGTATCAGTTCTGACATGGCCACCTAAGTGCTGCTCCCATCTGCCCTTTTGTATTAAGCAAAGACTAAACCTTAAGCATTGACTAATTGGTATTCAGTATAAACACATACACAGACTTATCAAATCCATTGCTGCCGTGTGGACATAGTGAGGATTAAAACAGGTACTCTGCCAAACTCTRTAATTCTAATGACTCAGGTGTGGCTGCCTAACAAAGAAGAGGTACCACTTTGTCCCTAAAAAAGCCCAAATCTTATTCAGTTCTCCTTATAGAACAGAGCAGTGTTGATTTTGAAATACACTATATGATCATATTGCCAGCATTTTAATATTGCAGTTCTGCAGGSAAGCAGCCCACTCCCTCAGTGTATGGTGTCCCCAGTTTGTGTAGTGTTCCTTCTCATTCATCCTGTGTCACCCCACTCTTCTCTTGTAAAGAGTCTCATGGAAGGTCAAACCTCCACTCTAAGCCTCTCTAAACAAGCTATAGCAAAATAGGTTTACACAAATCCTTTAAGAATTTAGAAACCTGGGCATCAGCTAAAGCAGGCTTAGCCACAAAAACAATTCTAATCACAAGTAAAGAATGGGGAGAGTAGGATTATAACTTCCTGTAACAGAAGGAATGAAAGAAAATGCTTGAATTATTCAGACCTTGGTTTTAATAAGTCCTGTTGGTTTAGTCAATTGAATGTATTTGGACTAATTTATAAATAATACTCATTTTTTATTTGCATTTTAAGAATCAGACTTAAGAAGTAGTRGAGATGCAGAAATGATTTCTCCAGTATTTAATGATGTCCATAGGCAATCTGTTCCCTTAATTGCCCTTAGTATTCTCATAAGAATGTCTGGACTATTTGGAAAAAGTTTGTGGATTAATGTTTGCTGGTGTTACAGCCAGGATGCATGAAGTTGAAGCATTCAGGGCTAAATAAAACCCAGAATCCTTTCTGCCTGATATGAATAAAACTCCCAAGTGCCTTGTCTTGTTCAACAGCTTTAGGTATTTGAGCAGATGCCTGATACCTTTATGTTGGGAGCATTCCTTCCACTGATCTCAGGTTCTTTCAGTTTGAGTGTTGTAGCTCTGGGACACAGACCACAACAAGCCAAGCAATTAGAGGAATCATAATAGCCTGGTCCCTCGGGCAACATAAGGACATGAGGACAATGTCATGAATCTGATCCAAGTCTGTACATCTTTTGTATTTTACAAGTCTGTATGTTCAAATCTGATGGGTATTTGCAAGCAGCTGAGCTTGTTAAATTTACTTGTTTTGTAAAAAATGCAAATTGTTTCAATTCCTCTTTCTGTTTTTTCCATCCTTTAGAATGGCCATGTCTGTTGCTCAGTGGATCCACAGTGCCTTCAGGAACTGTGACACCAACAACTATCTCTCACAAGCAGTTTCTGGATAAAGAATTTTCCTTCACAGAAATAGACCTTTAGACCAAAAATTGTTCAAAATTAAAACTAAAATTAGGTTGGTTTTGTCTATCTGAAGTGCAGATATGTGATGAGCTCAGTTACCTGAATCAGAGTGAAATTTATGGGTCTCAAGACAAGCTCAGATGTGCAAACCTCTGTATGAGGTTAAGCCCAAATCTTCTGGCTATKTGTCTGTCTGGCATCCTTGTGCAGAATGTTTAGGTTAGTGTAAAGTGACACATTGTAATGCTGTACATAATGATGTCAAGATCTAAAATCAACTAGGAACTCTTACAGGGTCTTCTGAAGCTTTGAGAGTCCAACGCTTGACCAGATGCAGCAGATTTACCTAATCATATTTGGAACTGCACAAATGTGTTTGATTGCTTACTGCAGAACTTAGCAGATGTTTGAGTAAAAGGATGAAGCCTTCAGGAATAATGAACCTAGCAGCTAAGATGTGATATGTACAGTATGTGCGCTGAAAAAAAAAAAAAAGATAGAAGTTATTGTAAAAAATAAAAACAAAACAAGAAAAAATCAAAAAAAAATAAAGAAAACCCGTGATGCACAGGCATGGCTTCTTAATGTTTTCTGATGGGAAAAGTCATCAATATTTCCTTGTTTTACTGCACTTACTATTATTTCTTGATTGACTTTGTTCAGTATAAGCTCGTTATTGTGCAAATTTAAATAAATATTTCTCTTACCTTAAATTTCTGTTGTTGCCATCTTTCATTTTCAAGGACTTAATTTTCATGTATGCTGTTACTTCTTTGCAAGTATTCCTGGGAATCTGGACAATACAGATGAAGTGTTGCCTGTGTAGCTCCTCTGAGTGTGGGAGCTTATGCTCAGCACAGCCTTATGCCTATCATGTCTTATCTTTGTTAAGATACACATAAGTAATTTGTCATTACAGTGGATTAAATAGCAAATTCACATTCCTAAAGATCCCCTATGTGCCAGTGGGGTGTTGGCRGAGTCAGTAGAGACTATTTGTGTGTGACTTGGATCTGTTCAGATTTGCAGGGGATCCTCTCCCAACTCCTCCTCTCTCCAGCTGCCARGGGTTGGTTTGTCTTCCATAAGCTCTGCAGCTGTTTTTGTTGTTTGTATGAAGGATCTTAATGCGTGGGGATTACTGCAAAATGCAAACCCTTTTGTCGTTACTGCTCTCTTGGAACAGTAAATAAAGGAGGCTACCTGACCAAACCTGTGTTATTCTCAAAGAGAAATAAAGAATAAAGCAATGCTTACAAATTGCAGACTGAAAAGGTTGAATTTGTAAAGAATGCATCACAAACAGTGGAGACRAAACAAGAGAGGAGGAAGATGCCCAAGATGACAGCATTTTTWAAATGCTGCTTTAATACTCGTATTTTTTCCAAAGTGCCTTGCTGCTCTTCACCATCTCTCTTACAAGTTGAGTAGATGGTCATGAAACTTGGACAGGCAAAACTTCCAATAATATTGCTCCTGTGTGAAATGAAGTTTCAAGGGAGGTCCATGTATGTGGTTYTACAAAACAGAATTATTTCCTGCAAACTTCAGGATGCTACTTCAGTTTCATGTACTGCAGGAGATCAAAGGAAACTCATGCAACCACATGWATCCAGTAGGTATTCCCTCAAACCTGGATGGTTTTGGATTAGGGGGTACAAGAGATGCTAGGCCAAAAAATGCTAATAGTCTAAACAAGTCCAAGAAACTAAAAATCGGGGGGGGGGAAGACTCAAATGGATATTTTACATTGAACAAATAAAGTTATGAAGATGTCCAGACCAAATAAAACCTTTTCCTCATCTAGTCCATAAATAACCAGTATTCACAGGGTTTGTTTTTCTTCTGTTTTGTCCTATTCCTGGCAAGCTGCAATCGCTATTTTTAAARAAGAGAGTTGGCTCCGTCCCAAAAAGGATGCTTTCTCTGCAGTGTTTTCTTGCCTGTTAATAATTGTCAGGAGGTCAGGTTTTCACCTCAAACTCTGAGGCACATCTCCAGTGGATTTCATGAGCTGCTGCTTGCCTGTTTCTGAGAGAAGGTTTAGCAGAAGTTGTATACCCTCTGAGAACTGCACTTCAATTTAATTCAAGAATAGGTGCAAGATAGATATAGAAAACGCATGAAGACCAGAGGTTTTTTTTAAAGAATGAACATTTTTCAAGGGCAGAATCCTTGAGCTCTGTCAGTGGCTGTACAAARCTCTGAAGAGAGCTGTTGGAGCTGGTAGAGTAGATATCCCCAGAACATTGTAAGTAACGTTGTAAGCATTCCTATTTTGGCAGTGAATAGAAAAGTTGCAGATGAGGCAAGTGTCTCTGTCCTTAATCTGGCTCTGTGCATCCTCTGACTTTGGTTTCAGAGCTATGACAAATGTGAGAACTCTAAGGAAAATTGTCTCCAAGTATTTCCTCAATCCTTTTTCTAATAAATACTGGTGTTTAGTACCAGCTTTTAATCAAAACTGAAATGGTGTATAGATGATGAAACACCATCCATTTTCTTTGTCACTTACCATGACCTGAGTGTTGGAGGATCTTTCTACTATTGTGGGTTTGTGAAGCACAGGGCTGTACACTAATAGGCCAAAAATCAAAAAATTGAGACACAAGGTAATAGCTAAAACTTGAATCTGATCCTTGGAGAGACACTCGGTGTTGCATGTATGTAAAGAGCAGAAGTCATACTACTGAACAAAGCTGGAATTCTCTACTAAATAAAAAATGAGAATGGGTTCAGTGAATATTGTCTAATTTATCAATGCTTAAGGTTACTAATCTGTTGGGAGTTCTTCTAAAGGTCAGCAAACTCCAAGAGGGCATATTGGTGATCCTCAATTTCATTCCTTTTCACCCTGTCTTCCCCCCCGCCATCTCCCTCCTGTTCAGCCCAGCCAGTAATTAGTACCTTGTGCTTTTAATTTTCCTTRAAAAGTAAATTTAAATATGATGAAAAACTGATGTCTAATTTCTAAGCCTAAATTATCTTTTAGACAATATAGTCAATAAAAAAAACCCAAAACAATTCTGAATAATGCAGGTASATTGTGCTGTCTTACTGGCCTTTCGTTATTGATGCACTGTTTGCAGTACCAAAATTCAATAACTTCCATAAAGGAATTGTCACCTCTCTGCAGAGTAATTGCCCTAAGTTAATAGACTTACAGATATAATGGCAGAGATGTCTTCAGTTACAATGCTGAATTCAGTGCTATGGTGAAACAAGTTGACAAAATGCACCAGCATTGTAAAACTGTTGAAAAGAGACCTAACTGTGCACCTGTGAATTTCTGGTACCTACAAATTTACTAGGAGCAATACTAGCCATTGCATTTTTATAGGATGCCTAAAAGTGGGTGTTAGTGCAGGGAGGGCTGTAAAGTGCCCTCCTTCATTTCCAGCATAGGATCTTGCCATTAGCTCCACTGGCCTACAGCAGGTTCATCCTGGGTCACCTCCATCTCATGAGCCAACTTTGAGCTGGCTTCAAGTGCAGGATGTGCATGCAGTAGGATCTCCCCCTGCACAGATTCTCCAAAGTGCAGCAAATGGCAGCGCTGAGCTCACATGCCCTCTCAACATGAGGGAACTCCCTTGGTTTCACAGATAAAAATAGCAGCAGCTTTAAAGTAGGGCTCTGCTAGTTATTTTTTAATAGTGTAACTTACAGGCAAATGCAGTTTAGCTTGTCCCCAAAGCAGTTAATAATTTAAGCTAAAAATCGCTAGCTAGCTTTTGCCAACTCTAAAAAGAAAATGTTTCAGAGTAGTACAAGTAAGAAGGCTAGAGCAGCTCTGGCATCTCCTGASTGGGTGGCCTGTGTCTCTTCTTCAGTGCACCAGTAAAAAGCCCACTGCAGTTGTGTCTTCTACCCAAGTCACAGTCATGTTCACTAAGTCACAATGCTGGCTATGTCTCCTGTTGCTATTTTAATTTCCAATTAAAAATTAAAAGGTTTTTGTTGATTTAGCATAGTGGCCAAACCTCTGTCCTGGGAGAAAAGACAAAGTGTACTGAGTAAGGAGAAGCACTTCAGAAAGGGCTTGAAAAGAAAAAGGTGRTGTTGAAAACTATTTTTCATCTCTCTGTGGCTGTTTATCAGCCTTGTAAATGGCCTGTAGCATGTCAGTGTATTTCACTTTTTTTTTCTTTTTGACAGTAATGCAGAATGAGAAAAATAAAAAATCAACTATTGAAATCACTTACTCATCTAGGTCTGCACTGATCAGTATTTTTATTGTCAGAAATTATATAGTCTATAAAATACCAAACAGGCATTGTTTACTATAGCAGGAGATTTACATCCCTATTTCCTACTAATCTCTTCATAGATTATTTCTATAACTTCCAACTTTAACTACTACAAACCATAAAAATCTATTGATTACATAATTTTTGTCCATAAGATAGCCAAACTAAAATTTTGAGATGAAGCATAGTTATTGTTTTTTCAGTAATCTCATGTTATATTCAAATATAACTCTCAGTATGTCATATGTGTATCAGCAGTATTGCTTGGAATCATAAAATAAAATTGTTTAAGGGCTTATTTTAGGATGAGTCATATATGAAAACCAGAATAACTAGAATTGCATCACTACAGGTAGAGAGCTTCCATCTAAATAGAACAACAAAGTAGAATCCACTGCAATTTCATGGTGGGGAAAGAAATTTCATGGAGAGRAGGAGGGAACAAAACAAAAAAAACCAATCCCACTGAAGTTAACTTGGTCCTGTCCTCTTTTAATRACTGCTGCTCTGAACAGAAGAGGGATGTAGCCTTGCGCATGGTWACCTTAGTTTTTACAAGAAGCTCCTTAGCTGATGCTGCTTTTGACTATTTCATCTGACTGGCTGAACCACAGCATTTTCCTATTTATTTTCTTAGTGCCTTTGTTAAAAATGTAAAAAATGCCCAAAAAGGCCAGTGCAGGATGGGTGTGGCCTCCTTTGAAGCAGGCACTGTGTCACAGCTGGAGCATCCTGCCCCAGACAGTTGTAGGCACCAGCCAGCCAGGGTGGGGGGAGCACCATCATACCTAAAGGTGTAATCCTGCTGGTTTTATCAGCTCTATGTACTTGGGTGATCTGTAAGCAGTGACCAGAATGACCCAGCTCATACTGATTCCTCTTGCAACCTTGCAGGCAAGGCAAACCCTCCCCTTTTGGCTGCTGTATGTGGATTTTGCAAGTCACATGGTTTGTCAGTGCAAAGAGATGCAGGGGTGGGATTGGTGCTGTCCCAAGAGATCCCATATCACCCCATATCATCCCATATCACCTCATATAACCCCATATGACCAGATGGGTCAGTCTGGTGACAAATGGATGTCTGCGGTGTTGTGAGGTCCCCAGGATGAGGTGAGAGATGAGAA
>JACDOX010000013.1:5626630-5831715 GCA_014549065.1 Cardinalis cardinalis | reverse complement strand
TATTAATTACATTACATTGAAATGAAATACCAAAACTATACTAAAGAAAGAGAAAAGATACATCAGCAGGCTTGAAAAGAATGATAATGAAAGCTCGTGACTGACTCCTCGGAGTTCAACCCAGCTGATGGTGATTGGTCGTTAATTAAAAGCAATTCACACAGAACCAATCAAAGATGCACCTGTTGGTAAACGCTCTCCAGAGCACATTCCCAAGCAAGCAGATAATTATTGTTTWCATTCTTTTCTGAGGCCTCTCAGCTTCCCAGGAGAGGAAATCCTGGTGAAGGGATTTTTCAGAAAATATCRTGGTGACAGATGTCAAAGTTGGTTMATGAAGAAGGTGTTAAAATTTGGCCTTGTAGACAGTGCTGGTGACAAGCTGAGGGGATAACACTGATATTACTTTAATGATCTTTTTAAAATCAGTCTCTTTTTTAATTTTAAATTTCCATTGGGTAATTATTACATTTGATGGGCCCTGATGCTCCTTTGAAGAACACAGYAGGTGAGGAAGAAATTATTCTTTCCTCTCTTGGTGAGCTTGAGAGGCTCTTTGGCTGCCGTTGAGTTCAAAGGAAAGGGAAGTGCAGCCCACAGAGCCTGTGACCCCCCACCACTCAGCAGAAGCACACATTGCACAGAGCAGTGTGAGTGACACTGGCTGCCTGCTCTGGGCAGCCCCCAGCCTCAGCAGCAAGAGCACTTTCTTTTCACATCCCTGTCACAATAATGGGAATTACCTGGTGCTGTTCCCACCCTCATCTCCTCTGTGGCCTCCAGTGTCAGTACCTGGCAGATCACTTTCAGTGTTGGCCTCTCTCTGCATGCCTTCCATAACAGGTGGTTTTATTTTCCCACCTTTTCAAACTTTCTTACATGGAATTTGTCACTCCTTGGTCTAGAGATCATTCATGTTGGTTTAGAGGTTTTAGCCAGTGTTAACTATYGCTTTACAAAATCTAAAATATATGGATTCCCACTGTGCATATGTTCCTAATATACTGTACAATTAAGGTCACTGAATTTGGATAAATATTGGAGTCAAATTCTTACCTTAGTCCCAGTTTTCACATTTCAGGTTCATCTGTGTTTTCTACTGCTCTGGAAATTGAACCAAACTGAGTAAGCGGTTGCTGAAATTCTAATTAACTTTGTTGTCTTTTTCAATGAATAAAGCAAACCAAGAATCCACTTCTGTGATTTTTTAACAGAAGCAATTTCCAAAATCTGCGGCTCAGAAGGCCAGTTTGCACCCTCACAATCACAGGTCTAATTTCTTAATCCCCTTATACTGAAATTTTAAATGCTTCATCAATTCCTAGAAAAGCTAGAGATATTCAGATATTATATGCCCTGTTTAAGTGATCTTTTTTTTCTTATATAGCAAGTTTTTGTCATTTTTTTAGCTTTCAAGGGATTTTTGCATGCTTCATGTATTTGAATTGCTTCTTGTGGGTAATATCCTTTTGCACATAAAACTTCTCAGCTGTTGAATTTGAATTTTTTTAGCTATTTGAATTTAAGGTTCATATATGAAATATATTCCTGAAATATATACACCTGKTCAGCAAAAGAAAATATTACAGAGAGATGAATTTTGCCCAATACACATAATAATGAAGGCAAAACTSTGTTTGATCTAGTATTTGAAATAGTTTCTGTGTTTTATTGTGTTCTTYGGCTGTATTCCAGCAGGTTTGCATTAATCTGGTTTATAAGTATAAACTTGGATTCTGAACAATCAATCAGTACAAGGTCAACTGCAGCTATTGCCTGCCTGGTGTGAATCAAAACTTAAGACACGTGGACATTTATGAGAAAATAGAGAAGCAGAGAGTTCACTGTCACCAAAATGCTTTTCGTGTTCAAAAATAAATATATGGAATGGTTTCAAGTGAATTAGGTAAYAAATTTTTTCCAGATTTTGAGAGTAAGATCAGGGAAAAACCTAGAGGTGAAGTTATAGTGTATTTGCTGAGTACTGTACTGGTCTACACCAGAAAATCCTGAGATGGCACTGACTGAATCGTGCAGATATTGGTCAATGGTTAAAAACCTTCCTCAGGGTAAAAAAGTGTCTCTGACTGAAAAACTCCTGGTGCTGAGCTTTGGACATGTTGCACAACTGACTAAAGGCAGCTGAACATTGTGGTGATGGTGGAGGAGCAGTTTAGGGATGCTGCTGTCCCCTTCTTTGCTCRGGTACAGCTGACTCCTCTGCAGGTCTCCTTGCAGTGGGGTTGGGGTAAGCACATGAGAGCTCCACTGCTGTGGCTCAAGGTCCTCAGGAGGCGGGCACTGCTTCTGGCTGTGTGGCCACATCCTTTGTGCTGGTTTGGGTCAAAAGCATCTGGTTCTGACAGGAGTCTCTTGCCATGGAGACCTGGCAGCAGAAGGAGAGCTGCCACAGATGCTGCTGRCAGCTGGCAACTTGCTGTCTTGAGAATCAATGACCCCTGCCAAGGAGACACCAGCAGACTTCAGGGAGTTGATCAAAGACCCAAAGAAGTCTGTGGAGATTTTCCCTCATATAAGGACCTGTGTTTAGATCTGATTATTTTGTTTATGAGAGACACACCTCTGTAATAAGAGAGGAAAGATCTCCCAGCAATGTGCCCCCTCAATTAAGGTGCAAACTGACCATACGCTGAAGTTTATAACAAGGATTTTATTTAATAATAAATGTGAGGCAGAGATAGAAAGAAATGGGAAAAAAGCAGGGGGTGAAAAGAAAGAGAAACAGATTAAGTAGAAAGGTATCACGACCCATGGATCCAGAAGGTGTCCTGTTGGTTCTCTCTGGTCTTCTGGTCTTCTTGGTYGTGGGGGTCCCATGAAACWTGGGGTTCAACAGGTTAATGGATGTTCAGGTGTATGTGGGAGCATCCAGGTACCTCCCCCAGAGTGGTTTAGATTTTCACTGTCTTTTGGAACGCTGGGGATCATGTGCAATCCTCTGGTGGAAGACATTCAGTCTCTCACAGAGCCAGGCCCTGAAATATTTATCCACATGCTGAATGAAAGAGTGCCACCAGCTCATTGTTTGTAGTATGGTTGGAGCACTTACATAGCATATCTGGCACAGTGCAGATGTTCTCTTCCATCACTTTCTCCACCAGGATGAAGTTCAAAGAAGCTATAAATATTTATAAACGTGAAACTTATGACAGTGAGAAATAAATTTGACCTATTTTGTTTGACTGAGGAAAAAAGAAAATAAGTCAAATGTATCTTTAATGTATTCTGGTTTCCAAGAGGAAACTTGGGTGGCAATGTCAGGAAGGCCCTGTCTGTGTCTCTTGAAGTGTCCTAAGGAAAAGGATCCATTTGATATGGGGCAGCTTTCCAAAGAGTGCACAATTAGGGGCAGCGATCCRAAAAATTACAGACACAAAGAACAAGAAAGACTTGCAGACATGTGACTGAAACATCATGGCTGGGAAAAGCATGGGTCCACTGGATCCAGTTGTGTGCCTTGGTATCCCTAATTACAGATGCAACCTGTTGGTTTATCTTCAATGGCTTAGCAAGATTACTTTCACAGTGGTTGCCTGATAAATRTCTGCTTGCTCATTAACACAGCTGACATTTCCTAGCTCTGCTTAGTTATAAAGCCTCAGTTAATTCATATCCTTTTTAGCTGAKAGGCCAAAGTTCAAATGGAACAAATTTTTGATCTTATTTGTATGGCTGCGTATACTTTCCCTCCTGTATGGTCAGAATAATAACTTCAAACCCAGAAAGAAACCCCAAACCCTGAAACAGCAGAAAGCTCATTTACATTTATTCTGTGGCAAAACTTCTTTTGAGCTCTGAATATGATTTCTTCTTCTTAATCACTTGTACCTTTATCTCTACAGTACAGTAGTAGTTCCTCAAATCTATATTGCTTTCCTACAAGACCTATGCTATAATTATACATATGTACCCCATTAAAGCAGCAAACATTTTTTCAATGTATTTAAAGAAAATAGATATATAAGCTCCCTGRATAATGTGTATTGTTAGAACTGGCAATGTTATTTATATGGGACAGTAAAATAATTTGTCAAACCAAAGCCTGTCTTTAAAGAACTCTATTTATCACAACCTGAATTTGTAAGGTATATATCAGAAAATTTTTAGCCCGAAGAAATGAATAGAAATCATTTTTTTCTGAAATATTTCCTTCAGCATTGTAGATTTTCAGAGAGCAGTCTCTGAAATGTAATGAATGAGGTACATGTTTGATTTCAGGGGCTCCTTGGGAAGATCTAGAAATACTCACCTAACAAGAAGCTGTATGCAGCTGAGCTGTATTGCAGTTGCATGTCTCAGTGCTCTTCTGGGATGGAGCAGACTGGAGTGTAAAAGGCCCTTCTCTATTTCCTTCTTCACTTGCCAGGAATTAAGTGCCCAGCCATAACCTCCTGCACATTTCTGGTCCCATTCCCACCTCTTCCTTTTCCCTATGCTTCTTTTTAGTCTGATAAAAAAAAACAAAAACAAGAAGCCATCTCTCCTCCCAGCTAAGTGCCATAGCCTAGAACTGAGCTCAGTCTCCTTTTTGCCCAAAACACTTGCATTCCTGGATGTCCAGTTGCTGCAAGGCATGTGGTGGATGAGAGGACCTTCCATCAGTGTGGCCCCCCAAGCCCTGCACCTGGGACTTTCAAATGTCCTTTWGTGAATGCCTCTGAGGAGACTGCAAGCTGAATTCCACAGACCAAGGGCCCAATGTCAAGAGCTTTTCAGCGCTGCCAATGCACAGAGATTTAGAGCAAATCAAATAGCRGAATGGCAGCTGATCATGCACTTGCCATTTTCATTC
Source organism: Cardinalis cardinalis (assembly GCA_014549065.1). Classification (NCBI taxonomy): domain Eukaryota; kingdom Metazoa; phylum Chordata; class Aves; order Passeriformes; family Cardinalidae; genus Cardinalis; species Cardinalis cardinalis. The sequence goes on along the minus strand of JACDOX010000013.1, from coordinate 5,826,902 downwards.
ATGGGCTGCTAAATTTTTTTAAAAATACTGTCTTACAGTCACAATCTTTTAGTAAATAATTTTTAATATACATAGGATATAATCTTAATGTCATTTATAACTTACTGAGTAACTTTCATTCACTGGACCAGGCAGTCTTTTGTTAACATCCATGAAACTTCAAAGTCATATTAGTCACTGGAGAGCTTTCAGTTTACTCCCAACCTACATTAGAATGCAGAATTACAGGAAAAGCATTAATAAAAAATTGACACTGAAGACTACAAGGACTGTTGCAAAGTGCATTTCCTAGTATGCATCAAGAGCTAAMAATATAAAAAATTCTATAAAATTCATGCTTAATATAGTGTGGTTTGGTTTTTCAAGAAGAACAATGTATTTTACACTAGGTCTAAATTGTCTCCATAAATAATAAACCATTTGAAAGCACTAGGTCAGTGCAGATGAGCAGAATCAATGGCATCATGGTGTTTTTTCTAAAGTCCCCCCCATGTCTAGGTGGTGACAGGTAGGTAAGGAACCTGATCCTCTCCTTCTGATCACAAGTTATTTACATTGACAGAAAAGATTTAAAGCCAGCGAATGAACTGCAGATGACATGAGCTCACAGGCAGTTCAAGTGACTAATAAGGGATCCAATTCTGCTTCATGATTAAAAAACATAGGAACTCATTCCCTTCACTTCTATGTGAAGTACTTCTCACCTTTCTTTGAGGACCATTAGCRGGACAGAAAAAAACCACAATAATTAATCTGGGGCATTTTTCCTCCTCCTTTTTCCTTTCCCTGCYTTTGTTTTCCTGTGTTCCTGAGTTTTGTCTGCTGAGGTTCCTGGCACAGTGTGAACAATGTTTTCACTCATTTGTCTTGCATTGCTTCCAGGTTCTCTTACCACTWAAACCAAGCCATACCTAACCAAACASGCCACTGAGGAATATCTGGAAAAAYCAACAGAGCTGTTAAAAGAGACTGCATTGCATAAATGAGAAGCCATTTAGAAGAACAATCTCATATCTTCATAAGCAAAAGTGGCTCATTTTCCATGTAGTGGCATGCTTTTGAGCTTCCCTCTTGCCTTCCAATTATATGCTTGCCGAAGATAGAGCCAGAAGGTCACAATCACTTTACTCTCCCCACTGTACAAATCAGCCAATGAAAACTTCCTCTTCTTTGTGTATTTCAATTATTTATGATACCCAGTTTGAACAAATACACTTCTAGGCTTGAATCTAGAAGCTAAAAGAGAAAAAAAAGGGCATAGTGGACTGGGCAACACCAGACTGAAAAACAGAGAGAAATTTTCCTCTCATGCCTTTGCTGGACAGCAAGTCATGGGCAACATAAAACATCTGGCTTTTCTTTCAAGCATCTTTCTTTCTTTCTTTCTTCACTGTTTGAAGTGATCATTTGAAACTATACCGCCCTGATATACTTCTTAATATTCTATTTGGAAGTACAGCTGAGACACATGCAAACACATGCATTCTCCCAAGCAAATAGGRTGGGTTTAACTTGTCAGACTAGATGTGCTAGACAGCTGAGCATCTAGCTCCTTCTGAAGYCTTGATGGGAGCCAAAACAAGCATCCTAGCAGTTATGTCTGACCTGATGTATGTACTCGCAAGATGCCGGTGAGAATTTCTCAAAAGCAAGGGTTGGAGTAAACAATTCCTGTTAGAGAGTGCTGAGTCTGGTGGGCCCAGAGTGGGGAACCTGCCATGGCTCCCTGCCTTCAGACCATTAATGAACYTTATGCCCCACATCCAGAGCCATTCCCCTTGGCCCCCAGGCCAGGTGCCTCCATTAACATCTGTTCTGTCTTGGTGCTGGTCAGGGTCAAGCACTGACAGCACCCCTTCACTGTGCCCTGTGCTGATTCACCCCTGGCACTGAGGCATTGTGCTCTTGGGTCTGCAGGTATGAGCCCTGCATGGCCAGCAGCCCCTGTGRTACCAGGATGAGAGGGCCAGGGAGGTACTGGTGTTTCCCAAGCTGTGGTGTTCTTTGGGAKTGTGTGTGCAGCTGTTGTCATGTAACCCCACATTCCCTATGCTCCCCTAGCCAAGAGCCCACCAGATGACTGTTGGCTCAGAGGGACTTAGAGCTGGATCTTATGTGGCTATAGTCCATATGGGATTCTGGATCAAAATTCTCTCATCAGAAGTCAGTTGTAATGAACTCTGTAATGCCAAAGAATGTCACTGAAAATGAACCAGGGAAGAAATTATTGTGAACCTCTCATTGATACAATGAATTTTTAAAGAAGAATGAACATGTTTCCATAGAAGGAAGCAAGTGTCAGGTCCTGCAAGCTCTCCAGAACAGAACAGGTTGTAGCTAAACAGCTCCTCTCTCCTGAACAGCAAAACAGAGTAGAAGTGCTAGWCATCAAAGTAGGGACACAGTGTTTTGGACACAGTATTTCAGATAAAAAATGCAGCAGATCTATTCTGTTCCTGGGAAAGCCCTCAGTCCTCATTGGCTTTGGAAGGACCCACTTACAAAGAAAAAAACCCAACTGTACAGTCCAGCTAAGAAGAACCTCCTCCCTAATGCCTGTCTGCAGACCACTGATGAGTTGAGTAGACATTGCCAAGGTGACATGGGCACAGGAAGTCCCCACATGCCTTCATGGAGCTCAGACCCAATTTGAACCTGCAGGAGACCTGCATGGGAAGGGTTTGAAGGGATGGTAGAATTTTTGACCTTGTTACAGGGGATGTGCATGCTGTGCCCWGGGGGCACCCACAGCCCCTGGCTAGCTAGTATATGCCCCAGGATGGGGTACAGAACCCTGAACAAAAATAAAAGGCACAAAGAAGGGAGTTTCACCTWCTCCATGTTCTCAGCTTAGTGCTGGTCAAGGTTGGACTCCATCTCTCACATGTTTTCTTCACATTAGATACATGTACAGATGATGAGGCTTGTTTCATTGTGAGGGTTATTTATGCAAATTGCTGGACTTGGTTTTTTCATGTTTTATCTCCTCCCATATGATTACACGGTCAGGATCACTCTGCATTTACAGTTGTTTTTTTGATGAAATGTTGAGGAATATTCAGCTCCCCCTTTTGAGCTGGCTTGCTCCAAAACAATTCCCAGAAAACTTCTTGTCAGGAGGAGCATGATGTTCTCCAGGGTGCTCTGAGCAGAGCGGCTCCCTGGCTGCCTCCAGTGGGGATCTGAGCCTTTCACTGGGGCCGTCCTGCTGGGCCTTTGTCCTTCTCACTGGCAACACTTTGGGAAACTGAAAAAGGCCTGTTTATCCTCTTGCTCATTTAAATGCAGACAGGCTAATGCCATGGCTATTTAAAGTAATGGCAGTCAGCAGAACAGATGCTTAGGATGTGAGTGCTGGACTATCATTAAAAGACAGGGTCTATGATTAAAATATGTTTTTCCTATGGGAAACTGCAGCCCTCTGGGACTTTTTGGCTTATTAAGAACGTTTTGAGCTACCGTGTCTCTCTAGCAGAGATAAAATAATGCAAACTTGCTACTGATGCCAGGAKCATGTTGTTCTCATTCCCGCTGTTGTTTCTGGATCTTCAAACTSTTCTGTTTCGATTCTTGTAGCTAATTGACTTTGAGTAGAAAGAATGAAGTAACATATGTATATTGTCAATATTACTATATTGAGATCTTAATTTCTTGTAGGTACCTACAGGTACTCTTCACTTTACTCTGTGATTTCATAATATAATATAATATAATATAATATAATATAATATAATATAATATAATATAATATAAATCTTATTTTCCACTCTGATTTCCTCTTGTTCACTATTTTCTAGATAAGAGATCATTCTGGGTGCTTAGATTGATAGTTTCACGGATGCAGAACAGGTTTGGCTGCACACATTTCCTTGAAATGAGCAGCAACTGTGTTTCTAATCTAATGGAGTGATTCTGAAACATCTCATACTTGCAGCTTATTTTCAACAAAGGAATTATTTCCTTTCAGGAACAAACCCTCCATAGCATGGGAAGCTGCAGCACGTAAGCCAGTTCCTAACTACATCAATTCTCACCAGAAGTAAATCTAGAGGTGTGYGTTCTACATTTCTTTGGTTAATAATGTGAATCAAGTTTTATTTAGTAAATAAAAAGATACGTGTTGCAAAAGTTTTCCAACATCTCATTCAGAGTGTAATAAACTGGGTGTTGTTTGCTAGCCTTGTGGCTCCTCTTAGTTTCTGATCGTATGGTATCAGAAAAATCGATATCTCATTTCTCACATCAGCCAGATGGATAGGCCAGGCAAGGGCTTCAGCCAAGCCTTTGTGCCATTCTGACAGGGGAAAAAACATGTTTTCCCTATTTCAAGCTCTACTGTTTACAAGCAGCTATTGACARCTTTGCAGTACTTTCTCTCAGTAAGATCCATCACAGCAGAACTTTGAAGTCTTGCTGGCTCGGCTGTATTTCTTATACCTCCTCACTTACCAAGTACAGCTATAAATCCTTAAAGTGGTTACTATTGCATGTGCTCACTAAATGTTAAGATCAGCCACACAGTAAAGGAAGTGTTCTGAATTTACGGTCAGACTGACTTACAATGATCCTTCCAAAAAAAGCTGTCAGGAGATTTTGGCTTACAAAATCCTGGCAAGCACACTGCCATGCCCGCTGATGAAATTAGTTTCCCTGCATGGCTGTGTGGCACAGCTCTTTATATCTGTTGCAAAACAAGTTGGTTTAGAACCAACTGGCAGTAGGAAAGGTTTGCTTTCTGCTCTGTGGATGTCATGGTACACATTGACATAAAGGGTAATTTTTTATACCACAACTTGGGACAATACTAATATTAATATAAAGAGTATTTTCAAACTTAGAAGACAGATKAAATGAGCTATATTTTGAAATGCACTGACTAAATTTAAAACATTTCTAGTGAAAGCATTGTTTTTTTACTTTTATGCACAATATATCATAATCACATCCAAATGAGAGTATTAAAAGATAAACAGACCTTGTGATTGCCAAATGAATTATGCAATGTATATGAATATCAAATAAGAATTATCCATTTAACTCTGATTGGCGGTCCTACACACAGTGCTTACTACACATTATTTTTTCCACAGAGACACTGCTTGTCAAAATAAAACCCTTGAAATTATTTTCTCTCTCTATTAACAGCGGCTGAGTGCATGCAAAGTTCTCCACAACAGTTTCTTCACAGTTATATCACTGCATATGAGATGGTTGTAAAGCTGGCTTCAAGAAAGCCAGCACTGGCATTTAGCAAATCTAAAGCACTATCAGTATAGTAATACTAATGGTAATTCCCATGTAATACAAGAAATTTAAAATTCAAATGCAGGTACTCCATTTTCCACATGTCACCCTCAGGAGAGCTAGAGAGGCAGCTCAACTCACAAAGGGAATTTGTGTGCAAATTCAGACCCTTCATAGACTGGCGGAAAGCAGCAGAATACAAACCAGACCTRTGCAATACTTTTATGTTAATCCTCTTAAAACGCCACCAGTCTGTGTCCTGCGATGAAACTAGAGCCCCAGTCTGATTCTTCCCTCTGCTTTGCCACATCCAGTCCTCTTGGACCTGGAGATGTCTGGGGAAACCAGCCCATGTCCAGACCCAGAGTGACAACAGCCCCCCTGGGCTGGGTCTGGTCACTCCAGGGCCTCGTTAAAACAGCCCTACATTGGCTGCTGTATTGTAGTGCAACTCTGTAAGATCAGGGGTGTTACCCTTCTTTTCCCACTGAGTTAGTAGGTCCAAAATTTTGAACTGAGACCAGGAAGCTCAAACCCAAAGCAATGTTCCTGTGACTCTCAGAGAATGAAACCAGRAGCAAACAACGCCGCAGTCTTCTCTGATGGCTGCACAAAACTATGAAACACAGTGGGGCTGCATAAASATTCTTAAATGACTCAGAGAAAGTTATGGGATACAGGTTAGGTTTGAGGAATTAAATATAGTGAGATATGGATCCATTTTCTTTCCAATTGCAACTTCTGAAGTGYAGTTGATTCAGAAGAAAGGCTCTTTTTTGTCTGATATCAGTTGAAAGCTCAAAATCAATGACACCATACCTTAACACAGGTGAAGAGAATATAATGTTCCCTACTATACTTTTTGAAGCTTACTTCTCTTAAACATAAACCGTATCGTTCTTCTGGAAATGAAATTTAAAGATCATTTTKTCAAAGATATCACAAAGTGCAAAGAAACAACTTTTGTACATTTTTAGCTGGTCTTATTTCAAGGTAGAAATCAGAGTTAAGAAAGGAAAATAAACCATGACATAAAAGCAATGTTTCCTCCTTTTCTGGATGATTGTATGCTCAGATTCCGCTTAAAATTCCCAGGAGATGTACAGAAAGAGATGAAATATTGGTTTGGTGTAATGGCAGCATGGAGATCATAGCTATAAGCTATTTTTGTAAATCATAAATCAGTGTCTGAGCACCAAACCATCGGAGTCTAACATTCAATTCATATATTATCACTAATTATAGTTTTTTTACTTGACAATGCATCATCACTCATGCAAGTAGCTATAAGCTATTTTTTTCACCCACAACCACACAACTTGTTCACAAGACAATGACTCCTGAAAATTGTCAAGCATAAATAAGAAAAAGAATATTTTTGTTATTGGTAATTCTGTATCCAGCTGAAAAACAGTTTCTTCTCACTACAGCCCAGGGCACTGAACAGTTTTTTTCCCAAAGAGTTTATCTTTCAACAAGGCAAGGCAAGGCAAGGCAAGAGATTCTGAGAATGAGACACAACAATCAAGAATTGAGACTGAGTGACAGTTTGCAGTCAGCATGTTAATTCAATTCTTTATTTCCTTAAAAGAAGAAACACCTGAGAACACTGTAAGTGAGGATGGGGTAAAGAGGCTGTGAAAGAGAACCTTGACAACCTTGTAAMGTGTCACTAATTAGCAAGGAAGAGGAAAAACTTAAACTCCATTGTGCTTCTTTGACTTGTTTCCCAAACTGTTGGCCATCCTGATCAGTCAAATTTCAGCATGTGCCCTCATCCTCAACCTGCTGCTGAGAACATTTCCTCTGGAATTGGGTTCTGCAGAGCATTTGCCAGTGTTTTCCCTCTGAACCCTCAACTCATCAGCTGCTCACAGATGTCACCTGGCATCAGCTGCAGACATGATCCTCACTGCAGCCCTCACTGGAGCTGTCTTTATCCCTGCTCCCCTGGATGAAGATGTCTTTTCGATCTCCTACGCTGCATCCCTTTTCTTCCTTTCCCACATCTATCTAGGCCCAAGCATGGCACACTTATTCTGTGCAGGTCTATCTCAAATCACTCTTACAGTGTTTTGGGGTGGGTTTTTAAGGAATATGTCTTCCCCATTGACATTATGATCAAGATGCAGAGGCTCCAGCTAGCYGGAATCACTCTGATATGACAAAGAGAAGCTCAGGAGACAAAATGGGCTGAGCTTCATCTCAGTCCCTTGCCTTTAGTTATGTTCCCCAAAGCCTCCTACATTACAATAAATCTTGGCAATCATGCTGCTTTGGTGAGCAAGATCAATACTGCCAGCAGCAGCCTGCTCAGATGATGTGAGCCAACTGTGTGCAGCCAGCATGGTGACATCCATGGGCACTGTGGGCTGTGTGGGGGATTTTTGGGTGTGTTCTCACTGGTGGAGAGAGCCACAGARTGGGCACCCCAGCAGCACCAGCTTCCACTCTTCCCTTATGTTGACAGTGAGAGTAGCTAACCTGTGCTGTCTGAGACTGAGGAGCGTTTGGCTGGCTCCAGCACAGCCGGCCAGCTGGTTCTGAACTCATGAGTACCTGGATGGACTATGTCATGAGGTYGGACCTATAGGGAAGAGGTTTCCTGGGGTGACTTCAGCAGGGGAATCCTGAGCTGGACTATGACAAGAGCATGGTTTGCACCAACCAGGCTGTCTACATCTCCAAAGCTAGGAATTTCCACATAGAGAGTGAAACACTGGGATGAAGTGCTGGCTAACCAAGCAGCAGCTTTGCACTGGACTAGGAGATGTGAAGTCAGAATTTTTCCATTGTGGAGGAAGCCTTCCTTTGCCAGTGTCCATGTGCTCTATTTTTGTCCCATTCTCCTTTTCAAATGCATCATATGGAAAACCAGGGCTTTGCAATTATCAGTTGTGTTGTACAGAAAGCAGCATTTGAGAGTGTGACTAGTTCCCCACAAGCAGTATCTGTGAAGTGAACATTTGTTGCCCACAAATATATAACAACCTTTCTAGGAGMAGGTAGGAAACTTTCAGTCACAAGCAGATCACTGAAACATTCTTTGGTCATCTAAAATTCTTGCCTTTGGTGTTCTTGACCAACATCTCAGTATGTATCCACCAGGTATATGAGATTTGTTTTGTTTTCAAATATAGTAAAGGCATTATTAGAGTTGCTTCTGTATCTGTACTGARAGACAAGAAAAATGTGAGACAAACACTGAAAACACCTGTAAAAGTGTGATAATTTCACTGAATTGCAGAATCACAAAGTGGTTTAGGTTTGTTTCAGGTCTTCTGGTCCAACTCCCCTGTTCAAGCAGGGCTATGTAAAGCCTGTTGCCCAGGACCATATCCAGATGGCTTTTAAATTTCTCAAAGGAAAGAGACTCTACAACCTTCCTGAGCAACCTGCTACACAGTGAAAAACTGTTTCCTGATATTCAGAGGGAACGTCCTGTATTTCAATTTGTTCTGATTGTCTTGTCTTGCCATTGAAGAGAGCCTAATTCTATCATCTTTGCACCTTCCCTTCAGATACTACACAACCCAGCATGCACACACATAAATGTGGAGCCAACTATGAAAATGTACAAATCTAATAAAGAGAGTGAAGTCAGTGGGATGTAACAAGTCAGTGAAGTCAGTGGGGTGCAAGACAGTGGATTATTCCAGAAGATGCTTAAAGCAAAGAGGAGCCCCCTAGAAGGTGTACTCTGCATTCTCAACTTCTATTTTTTAGCGTGTGAGAGACTGAAATGTGATAGTTAATGGCTCAAACAATAGGCCACTTTCAAAAGCAGGGGTGCTTTGCTGTCAATGTGCAAGGTAATAGCCCAGGTGCAGAGAGGGTAAGCACCAGAGGATGACCATGACAAATCAAATTTTGTCTAGCAAAAAACCTGGGTTTTGAGCCAGATGAGGGAGGAGGCCAATAAGAAGCAGATCCTACCAGGTGGAATAGTGCTTTTTATGTCCTCCCTTACATGACTGGCTCAGGTATGAAAAGTTCCCTCTGGTGAAGTACTGGGACATTTACACATAAGCCCAAAGGTATTAATCCCTTTTGAGGGAGTTTAACTGGCTAACAACACTGATGGTAAGAGGCAGCTGTCATGTCTTAGAAGGTGTCATAAACCATCAAAGACCCCTGAAGCACCCACAGACTCATTTCTTGGGGCCTTCCATCAGAAGCCTGTCATGATCCACAGTGTTGCATCAGACAGTGTAAAACTCTCCCCACAAGGGAGGTATGTGGGCATTCCCACCTGCACCCGAACACATATTCCCACCTATACCTGCAAACCCACTGAACTTTCTGTTTCACAGGCTTCCCCCTACCCCCAACCTCAATTGGATCAAGACTGCAACCATTGCTTTGATGAAGGGACATCTAAATTTCAACAATCAAGCCTCATCCCTGGATCCATGAGTGGTGACACCTTTCTACTCTTATCCTTTCTTTCTTTTTCTTTCTCTTTCTTTTTCTTTCTTTCTTTCTTTCTTTCTTTCTTTCTTTCTTTCTTTCTTTCTTTCTTTCTTTCTTTCTTTCTTTCTTTCTTTCTTTCTTTCTTTCTTTNTTTCTTTCTTTCTTTCTTTCTTTCTTTCTTTCTTTCTTTCTTTCTTTCTTTCTTTCTTTCTTTCTTTCTTTCTTTCTTTCTTTCTTTCTTTCTTTTTCTTTCTTCTTTCCTTTCTTTCTCTTTTCTTCTCTCTTTCTTCTCCTAACTTCTCAAAATATTGTAAACCAATCAATTCCTTGTTGTGTTTTGAGTAAGGTTAAAGTTGGTTATGTTTAAGTTTTCTGAGTTAAAGTTTGTGAAGTGCCTTACATAGTCTGGATGCTGTTTTAAAATTTTCCASGTATCTTTTCCTACCTTAATGGTCTAAAGTTTTCAAGTAAAAGTTTGTTATTAAGCCTCCTGAGAATTTTGCTGGTTTTCCCACGTATCACGTGGAGTGAATCAAACTACCTTTCCCTGAACCTGTTGAGTGGACTGGGGAATAACACAGGGTCTACTGGGAATCCTGAAATTTAGTCTACAGGTCATAAGTGGTTGCTACCCTAGACCAATTTAGTACTGAAGTTAGACTGTACCAATATATGGAAACTTTTGAGCTAAAATCTGCAGTGGTCAGACTTCATTTCTTCTCTGACTTGGAAGCTCTACCTCATCCAAAGGCATTTCCCCCTTACACATGCATTAGGGTCCTAGCCTTGATCTACTGCAGCATGCTGATGCTTCCTGTAGGCTACCAGGTGTCACAATTCTGACAGAAAAGAGGGAAAAAGGCTGAGTTGGAAAAATAATTTTTTTTCATTRTAAGAACAGGTACCTGTAAAATATCTCCATTCACAATCTTTTCAGTTAAAGTTCAAATCTGTATTTTGCCATCTACATATATATTCATGTTCTCAAAAGGGTTGAGCATCCACGTCCATCAAGACATGCCAACGCAGTACACTCTTATAACAGATTTTGACTACTGTAAATCAGTCCTTTTCCTCCATTTCCAGCATTGAATTACATCTTACTTGCCTGTAGAAGTGCTCTAAAATGTCCAAGAAACCATTTTAAAACATTAAAGAAATTATGGATCTGACCCTTCTTACYCTGAATACTCTGTGCCCCTCACTGCTGTTTGAACAGATTGCTGCTTTAGACACTCAGCTGCTGAAATTCTCTTGGTAGCCTGTTACTGTCTGGTGTTTGATCCTCCTACACGCCCTACTTGTGTCACATCTGATGTCTCTCTAAGAAGGGTATATGCTTGCATGCAGGTGCCTGCTGACATATTACTTTTTAATCCTGGTAAGCCATGACACTGCACAAGAAATTCAGTCTGGTCTGTCTGTGAGATAAAGACTGCCCAAGGAACTGACTCCTGGAAGTTCTGGAATATAACTGGTAACTTCTCTAGGCTAATTAGATCCAGAAAAGGAAGAGTTTCAGTACTACCAGGGAAAACCAATCTCATGATCAGGAGAAACCTCTCAGTTAGAGCAAACCAGAAGTGGGAGCTCCCCGCACTGTGGGCAGTTTGAAACTCTCCAAGCACTGCTGTGCAGCATCAGTGACACCCCAGGAAATCCCTCATGTTCTTCATAGAAAGGTTGCCCCTCAAGTCACTCCTACCAGCATCCTCTTTGCACTTTCCCCATGGCTGCAGCCATCATGTCCCTTGATGGGCTGTACAAGGTRCAACACTTTTGGAATCAGGAAACACATTCAATTGTCTGCAACTGACTTAATATTTCCAGTGAAGTTCCCAGTGCTGCTGAAAACCAAGCATGTGGTGCCTCTGGGAGATGACTCCTGGGAGCATCCTCCAAGCCACACAGCTGCTTAGAAACTTCCTATGGTGCAATCAGACCTGTGGTGTGGTTTCAGGGGGTTTGTGAGGAGATGCTTCTCTGTAATGGGGCTCACATCCCTAAGTCAAAGGGAGTCAGGGAACASAAGTGCACCTCTGTATCTAGGGTGAATGCAGGGACATTGCTTAAGGCCACCATCCTCTGGAGTCCAATGGTATGTGTAGGAAGTTAATCATTGATTAGACAGCAGGSACAGTTCAAAGAGGTGATGCAAAACAAGTCAGAGAAAGTGTGATCAAAGCTGTACATAGAATGCAATCAGTATCTGAAAATCCTTTTACACCACAGGACCTACATAAGCTCTGCACACAAAGCTGACTTCTCAGGCCACACCTGCAGCAAGAACTGAGAGATTTCTTCTTTTTCTGTAAATCCCCAGACGACTGTGCTGGGGCTGAAAACCAGACCACTCACACCAGTCCCAGCTGCAGATCATTCTGGGAGGGGAACATTCATTTCTTTCAAAATTAAATAGTGAATCTGCTCACAGTTCAAAGTCATCCCTTCTACAAAAACAAGAACAATGCTGAAATAACTTTGTGCTGTATGATGTAAGCGCCTCGGGTTTCTACAAACTGTCAGAATAGAGAACATGACTTTTTTAATATTACAGTYATCTAAGAGGCTGATGTGTTTTAGTTTCCTCCCTTTTAGATTGTTTTAAGCACTTTTTTTCTTCAGAGTTAGAACTCTGAAAATGTGGCTCTGCTATCCTATCCTTTTCCTCCCTAGCTGTGAAGAAAAAATATCCAGGCTTTTCCCTCAACAAGAATATCCAATTTATATTATTAAAACTCAAGGCATCTTTGAATTGATCTCCAGAAAGATTCAGTCTGTAGGACAAAATTCTAGCAGTCTCACATTCCCCAGTATTACTCAAAGTAAAGTTTTGGCTCAAGAAACTAGGAGAAAGAAAATCTTAAGTCTGGATGATAAAGCTGCCAGCAGATACATGTGTTTAAAAGTGCTTATCCCACCACCTGCCTTTCACCATTCCTTCCATCTGCACACATTGACCTTGACTGGCAAAACACTCCAGCCTTGCTGTGTGCAGGCAGAGATGTAGCACAGTACTTGTCACTTTCTGCTGCTTGCCTGTGCTCTTACTGGGCAAATGTTTCCCTTCATGTTGTCTTAATCTGATACTGGCAGACTTTCACATCTCAGACAAGACTGTGTACCAGGACTCTAGGCRCTTAATCCCATTACATATAGATTGTTGCTTTACAGGTCTCTCTGTTTCATCATTCAAGAAAAAATTAATGCATTCACGGTGCACATGACAGGAACATGTTAGCAGAATACTTTTTGTTGCTTGTCTTTTGAACTCCCAGCTTTGCTCCTCATTGACACCTGATAGAATTGAAGGAAAACACAATCCAGTATAAATTTTGAAGTTTCCATCACAAAAATGCTGTCAGTCTTTGCTATTGCTATGAAAAGGAATTTAACTACTTCCTGTTTGCAAAGGAACAATAGGATTTCACCATTTGAGGGCATAAAAGAGTGGCTTTGTAACACCTTTGCATGTTACTTGCTGTTACTTGAAGCCCTGTTGAAGTCTGTTTTCCAGATCACAGTACCTGAAAGCAGACTGGTTTCTTCTGAAGGAGACTCCAAAAGGCAGTTGAAGAAGAAATGAGGAATTTCCACTTCCAGTGGTGGTTACCCTGAGGCAGTTTCATGGCACAAGACAGTGAGGATCTGATGCTAACAAAGCTGCCTTCTTATTTCAAAAGCCTAATTTCTCCAGCTGAAATATATGCAGCGGTGAATATGCCTAATTCTGGGCATTAGTTCCTGGGATATTTCATGCCATGTCCATGTATATGTCAATCACATGAAGCAAAGAAACATTTGACAGCACCAAACTAGAAAGACTAAAGTCYTAATGAAATATGCAAGCAGGTGATACCTGACATGTGTGAAATCGAGCCAATAATTTCATGTCTTAGCCTTTTAATTTTCTTCTCTACTTTTACATTTCTTTTGCATTGCAAAGTCTCCAAGCAGTTCCTTTCCAATCTCTGCAGTTATATTTGTCTGAGAGACTTACATGYGACAGTGGTGCCATTACAAGTGCAACACAATGAGTGGGTAGTTTTAGTAAAATACAGTTTCCAGTTGCCACAAAAGATGGGGAAAGATCTCTAGGAAAGGCCTTGTAAACTTCCTAGGTAACTTCTCCAAAAYCAAAAAGTTGGTGCGTATTTTTGTGATGTGAAGCTGAAACCTTTAAAATGCCAGGAGGGACATTTGGGCTATCTGTATTTATTCCTCCATGTGCACTTTGAAAGGCACTAAAGTACATCCAAACTAGCAGACACCTTTGAAGTCTAGTCAGATCAGTATTACCCTGTGCCTTTGTGACTCTCCTCAGAGCAACTGGGCTACACKGTTCAGGAGCAGTGACCTAAAACAGCCATATAGCTCACACAGATCTGAGCTTCTATCTTTGAATGGAAGAACCTGTCGGCACAGACTGGTTGCTAACTAAGGACCTATCACTGTGCTCTCTTATCCCCTGGGATTGAAAACTGAAAAAAAACCAGTCAATTTTTAAAGTGCAACAACATATATTTCTATGAAGATTTCATTAAATACTACACTCTAAACCTACCCGTAGCTGACAGGTTCAACAAATAATTATATTGGCCCTTGTAGGGGGGCCAGGGGGCCAGTATAACTATTGGGGGGGCCTATAATAATATAATTATAATAGGGGGGGCAATTGCTATTAAAACRGAGCAGGAGGTTACTGCCAACTTCTATTGCATCTGCTTTAACTGTTTTTTATACAAATACAAACCTCATTAGATCTTAGAATCAATATTTCTTTTTTTTTTTTTTAATTCGAATGAATGATGTCTGAAGTCTCTCCAGGACTGCATCGGAAAGAATTTGACTGTTGTCCTCTTTGGGATTATTTTTGAGGACTAGCTTTGCTGTGGATCAGCAGGTCAAAATTGATGGAAAGGGTGAAAAGGAAGTTAGAAGGTTACACAGATGAAGCAAAAATGGCTAGATTGTCCACTCATGATTTAACTTTAACCTTGCAAAGATTTGAAAGACATTCTGGTTTTTTTATAGCTTCATGAAGCAAAAATAGAAAATGATCCAGTAACCATGGAAACATGGAAACAATGATCACTGGAAATTATCTCTACTTGTGCTATCATTGGATGACACTAAAGTTAAGCCACACATGCATCCTCAGCAATCCTGCCACAGCCAACAGGGAATGAACCTCGCAAAAGTCCTCAAATATCTGGAGCAGCTGGAGCCACTGCAGTTTTGGAATATTCTAATTCTAGCTGCTGGTGGTTCAAGCTATATCTGCTTTCAGCAAGTGATTCTGTGAACAATTAAATAGYGAAACTCTAACCATGTCTGACTGTGTGTTTTGCTGACCAAACGACCTGGTAGCCACAAGCACATCAAGTGCCTTTATGTGCCTACAGAACTMTCAAAGGAAAGGTCAGCAAGGCATGTCTCAGAGAAGTCACCATCGATGTTAATCCCTATTGAAGGGGAGGGAGAGGGATACAGATGGTACCAAATCAATAACAACAATTTTGGGCCTTTGGAGGGTAACTCGCCGTCTAGGTCACAAACAATAAAAGTTTATTGGAAATAAAAACAGAGGAATGAAATGAAATGGACTTTTAGTGGGAAAAACGAGAGAAAAATGAAGATAAGAAGGAATTCAATACGAAGAGAAGTGTTGCAGATATCACAAACAGCATGAGAGCTGGGTCTATAACCGGCCTGCCAGAATCAGATAAGCTGCTCTTATGCACACCCCAACTGCTACACATTAAAGAAAAAGGATGAGATAAGAAGTATCTCTGTGWCTGTGCTGCTGATATAAGACATATTCCTGAAAGGATTTGATTTTGCTACTTCAGTCCTCTTTGCAAAGCAGCTGGGTTCATGCTTTTCCTTTCTCCAAGGAATTTGCTGTGGAGAGTACCAGCCTCATGGAGCATCTCCCTTACAATTTCTTTCCCACTTCCTTTTCAGAAAACTACTTCATTCCCCCAGACAGTGAAAAGCTGCTGACATCCCCCATGCAGAGGAAGAGCTAGGAGGGATTATGATGGTGTTAAAACCTAGTTACCCAGAAGAGCAACTCACCCAGAAGTCATCTGGAAGCTGGGAACTGTTTGTGAACATTTGGAAACAGGGACTTGCTGCTTCTGTTTGAATATCTGAAGGGGATGGAAAAGATTTCTAGTGATTTCCTGTCTCTCCATTTGTCCCWTTGTGTTCCTATGAAACAGGACTTCTATTTATATTGATTTGCTTCTGAAATAGTCACGTAAGTGACATGCTTCACCTCAAGGCCGTAAAACTGACARACCAGACTTCCCCCTTCTGCCTGCCCTTGGTTGTCCTTCTTGGAGTTGTATATTAGGCATTGCAATAACATGCCACAGCACACTCAGGTAGCCCAGACTCCCCATTGGACAGTTTTGAGTGCACAGGGAAAGGAGCAACTCCTTTGTCACTTGCAAGTTAGCATGGACGGACAGAAAAAGAGCGTATGGCAGAAGAGCTGGCAGGGGCACCTCTGTGGATAAAGGTACTGCAACGGTTTGTTAAMAAATGCACTTTGAATCTTTGCATTTAACTCTCTATAATTGCAAGCACAGGGCCACTCACACATCTGACAAAAGTGTTTTGTCTCCATCCTGTGCCGGGAAGCCCAAAGTGAATCACCTTCATATTTTTACTCACAGTRTTGCCTAATTTTTATGGTTCTTGCAATCTGCTCAAAGTTTAAGTTGGTTACTTTTAAATGCACACTAAAAATTGGAAACCTTTACCTCTGCTTGCAGGATGTAACTGCTTCAAATTTATAGTCTAAGATAAAAAGTCCTGTCCCACCGAGCCCCTTCGAGAAGGCTGTTAAAATTAGGGCCAGTGTATTAAAAATCTGTTACATCTTTTACTAGTGAGCCATAACCTGTTCACTCGTGGGGAAATGAGCTTGCCAGTCTACTAAGGAACTGGCTTACTACCTTCCCAGTCTTTGTGAGGTGTCTGCTCTTTGTTCCCAGGTGGTTGTCATGATGGATGCTCTTCAATGYAGGAAAAACAATAATTTAACACATACTCTAACACAGTGCAGTAGCCCAAATTATGATGATACTAGACAGAAAGGAAAGAAATCTTTTAAAACAGAAAGCATTTAGTTTCTGCAATAAATTAAAATTGACAAAGAAATAACTTGAGGACACAGACAGTGCAATTAAATGCTCTTTCTTTGGTCTTATATTTTCTCTGCAAAATAAGTAMAGGCAGAGGAGATGAAACAACCTGGAATAAGTAACTGATGGAGCAATGTAGCATGAAAAGGGCAGTAGTAAATTGCCTTGAAAAACTCAGCAGTTTTCCCAACAAAATCAACTAATCCCTGGGCTCCTAATGTACRTACACATATGCATTTTATATATGTGTTTTTTGAAGATATCTATACACTTCCATAAGCATGAATATTATATTTAAGGTACTTTCTACATAAATTCTTACTTTCTATTTGCTTAATGTAATTTCCATCTCAGTAAAGGTAATTGTTGAGAATACTAAGGCAATTTATGGGAACCTGTGGGCTCATAAATCTTATGTGCTTATCCTAGAGACGTATCTTCTGTATATATACTATATCAGGTGGTTWCTATCATCCATCACTGTAAAATGTATCTATGATAAAAAAAGAAAGATACCAAATCTGATCTTTGTCAAAGCAGACACCGGCCAGCCCTAGTGATGGCAGCTTCTAGATGATTCACTAAAGAGGGTAGAATGGAGATGTGTAGTTTGTGAAAAAACTGACACTTCCTCAAGTTTCTCCCCTCCTATGGGTTTTTCAACGTCCTCAGGAAAAGAAATAGAAGCCTAATAAATTTGTCCAATAGGTAGGTTTTCAGGAGGAGGTCAAATGTCCGTATTGAGGTCCCAGTTATGGGTACTAGACTAGAAAGCAGTTCAGACTGCTTTGAGTGAGCAACGTGTTTCAGAATGTTAAAAGTGAACAACAGTTGACAACAATGAATTGTGCTTGGAGGAAGACTATTTCCATTTTGGGAAGAAGAATCAGAATGACTCTGCATTAGCAGCTAAGCTCAGGAGTAAAGTTGTGATTGTGCTCACTGGCTCTCCTCCAGCTCAGACCTTGAGAGGTCCTCCAGCTCAGGGTCTCTGCATGTACCCCAGCCACTATCCTTCATTCMCTCTATCAGGACCAAACAAGAGCTAAACTGATGTAAACCCCTGAAATGCACAAAGAGTGGGCACTGAGTCCTCAGCACCAACTCCACAAACGTGCTCTTGCTGGGTTGCRCTACTCAGTAATGCAGAGATAAATGACTGAGTCAGGTACTGAATCATCTTTAGGGTGTGTGGCAGCAGCTCTCTGGCCATGGAGAGCAGGTACAGGCCTTCCCAGGCATTTTCCCTGGGGAAGGCTGAGAGAAGCTGTGAAAAAGCACAGAGAAAGAATTAAACCAATTCTTATCTCCATTTGCTGCACCTGTTGCTAAGCAAAGATGGAACGTGTTATAGAAAATTGTTTACCAAAGGCTGGTAGTGTTTTAGTTAGYTGATCAAAGAGGTCAAAGTTATATCAGAGAAGCTAGAAGAAGCTATGAGTTTCTTAAGAATGTAGTAGGAATATAGTATAGAAGAATAAAGCAACAGTCTTTTGCATCACAGAGTCGGTGCTAATTCCATCTGGGTCAGGGGGACCTCTGTGMCGACAAGGATGCTCAGCTCCCAAGCCTCTGCCTCTTTCAGCAGGTTCTTGGGGCAAGCCTGGCCATTTAACTCAGGTTTCTCAAACTTAACACTGGAAGTGGACAATGAAAATACTCCTCTCTTCTTTCACCTATGTCTGTGATTCCAAATGAGACTCCTACATGACTGAGAAGTCCTTTCTCCATTAATTAACTAGATGAGTTGACCATGGTGAGTGGTTACACTGAATCTTTAAACCTCTTACAAATTCATGATATAAGGAATCTCCATGCTTGGCCATTATTTAAATGCTCATGCAAAATCTCGGATTACTTGATGTTTTTCTCTCTTTCACGAAGGCTTATAATGACCTTAAAAGCATTAACTCAATATGAGGTCAAGGAATTATTTTAGCTGYGAAATCAGTTGCTTAATAATAAGTTTCCTCAGAGTCAAGAAATCATGCAGGCTGTAAGGCTCAAGTAATTATTTCATTTTTCTGCCTACATATTCATGTATTTAACTACTACTGTGCACAAATAGAGAAATGAGTTAACGAGAGATTTTCAGTACTTGAGTTTACAGTATCCAAAACTTACAGAGAAGCACGTATCCACAAAATTAAACAGCTATTTCTGTAACTACTTAAGAAATYAAATGCTGTTTTAATGTCATACATCAATATATCAGCTCTTATATAGTACAAGTAGGATCTCACGCTGGTTTATCATTACTTATTAATGGCTTGTCTTTGATTATATAGTAAGTCAATTAAACAATTTTATAGGTTGCAGTAGGCAAAAGAGAATAAATTTGGGTTTAGCCATAATTTTTAATTGATAAAAAATTATTACGATTACAAAACTATTTTTCTGATAAAATATTAAATATTTCATTAAAAATATTAGATTTTGACATCACTGTGATGCTGTCTGTCTTTTTTAGTGTCAATTGAAATAGAGCAATGCATGGGTAAAATAGTTTGAAAAATTGCAAAATTGACAGAGTGTGTTCCTGCCTCATAATAAATGATTGTTGAATGATGTTTATTAAAATTGGCTCTCAAGTGACAGTTAATAAATGCACAGTTCTATTATGCATGCTAAATTCAGCATTCTGAAAACTTAAAAGCAAATAGATCAAAACCAACAGAGATAAAAAAGTCACAAAGACAAAATACAGCAACACCASAAAGTGACAGGGAAATAATTCAGTCTTAAAAATGACTTATTATTTGGTAACTTGTAACAACAATTTTATAGAGCTGAAATAGAAGCAWATCAGAGTCTTTCTGATGTTTTAGATATGTGATTTCTCTAGTGCATATAGTTTGGTCATATAGCAAAGAAATTCACATTACGAAGTACCCTTCAAAAAAGCAAAAACCCAAGTTTCCCTCTCTTTCTGATTTCAAGTTATGAATAGTCATGGATAACAAATGGAGGGCAAAAAAAAAGGTGCAATAAATTTTAACTATTAATTTATGTTAATTAAAAACCTTCACTATTTCTTCAGTATTTGGAGAAATTAGACTACAAGTGGTGTGTTTCACATATACCCTGACYGTATCTGCACAGAATTGCAAAAATGCTGGATTTAATGGGCTTTGTGTCCTTTACTACAATCACTCCATTGGCTCTTTGATGTTGCATGGGGTTGGTGTGATGATGGAAAGGGTTGCTTCAACCATGTATTTTCACCTCTGTTTCTAAAAGGTGAAGGGCAAAACTTTAAATCAAGGAGCAGTTTATCTTTAATTAAGAAAAACATAATTAGGCATTATCACATAATTGCTATTACTGATGGAGAAACTCATATTTTCACAACTAGTGACCCATGTCGTATTATGTCTCTGCTGTTTACTGCATAATAAATCTGTATTTGTGTTTGGCAGCTAGCCAGAAAAATTAAAATGTAATCAACATGCTTCTCTGCAGTCTGGTCATCGAAATCTCTGACTTCACAAATGAGTACATAACAAAGTCAAGTTGTGGTATCCTAACAGAAAACCTTCTTTAGGAATAACTATATTTTTCTCCTCTGTCAAGACATCAAATGACACTTGAAACAACCGTATACAAAAAGCTTTGCAAAACAGATGAGAAGAACAGAGCTATACACCTGGTGTTGAGTTAAAAAACAGTTTAATGTCTCAAGGCACCACCACGGTAGAATTTTATACCTGCAAGTAATCATCTAATACACTATTATACAGTTAAGGTAATGTATTAATAAATAGCTTGTGCAATTTTGGGAAGCAATCTATAAAGGAATGTTAGATATACAATAGGCACGTACTATAATACAAATAAAAACCARAATTTCTAGAAAAAGCATGCTGAGCACCTCTTGGTATAGGTTGAGTTTCTTATTCTAAACACTATGTAAATCTTAACTTACAAAAGGTAAAACTGAAATCTGAGAATAACTGCTTATTTAAACTGATTTTCCTGGGTATTTTCCTCTATGTCACAGGATTATTCTTAGGGACAGAGGACTCTGGTACTGGCTGTAAAGGGCTGTCTTGTTCATTCAGTTGTGCGTTCAAGTTTTCAGAAGTTAGAAGAGAAGAATTAAAAACTATTTCACTTAAGTCTGATTTTATGGATACCAGGTGTGGTTCTTGAAAATTCAATGGTTCTTCTAACACCTGTGTATTTTCTCGTGTCATTCCCATATCTGATGGTGACTTTCGTTTCATTCTTGTGTACGATTTGTCTAAATTCTCCATGCCTTGGTCAGTTTTCTGAAATCGCCCAAAGAACCAGATGAAGAAACCAAACAAAGCAAAAGCCAGCAAACTTGGAATAAAAGCCAGGCATTTGACATCAAGGCTAGAGCCTGTGAACCTGCTGTGCAAGAACATGTCCCCTTCGGCATAGGTCCGGTTCGTCAGTGGGTTTGTGTTATTGGATCTCCACTCCCAAGATAACTTAGTCCTGTTAAGGTCTCTCAAGCTCTCTGAGTCCTTCACTGTGTAGATCTTCTGTCCAGGACCAATATATTGACCATATTCATGAGGTTTGTAAAATATTTGGTTCTTCCACATATTCAGATCCAAGATTAAAACAAGGAAGATAATTCCATAGTTAAACCATTTGCCTGTTTGGAAAAAAAAGTTCTGTCAACTGATATATTCATTTTAGAAGCAGTACAAGTGCCATTACACATAAAAGATACTCAGAGAAAAATAGTTATTTTTTTATTAATCTGTAAAGAAAAGTTGTTAATAAATTTCCACCACAGTCAGATTTATGCTGAATATCCCTTAGTATTTCACAATTAGGTCAGGACACAAAACAATTTTGTAACACAAGCACAGGAATATAACTATTCAATTGACATTACAGTTTGTAAGTGACCAGCTTACTTATGTTGTTTGATRTACCAACCATGGAGTGCAGATATATTCAGGTATGGGCAATCAGACAAACTGTGATTTATAGAATCACAGCGAGATTATTGAAAAATAGCAAGGGCTGATTGTAGACTTCCAAGTTTAGCCATCTTGGCTTTTTTTATAATCTGTGTCTATGAATACACATAACGAATTATATTATTTTCACAGTCAAAGCATATCTTACATTCTAGTTAGACATATRTTAAGATCTCACCTGTGCAGTGATGACTGCCATCACCCAAGAAGCTGGCAAATCTACATGTCAGCATTAAGTGAAAATACATACATGGAGGAATGTTCCTGCTGGTGATGAATGATTGTGGTCTTTGCTGGAATCATATCTAAGTATTCTTCAAGTGAAAAAGAAAATGTATCATAGGATCTATCAAATTACTTAGGCTAGTGACTTGCACAGAATTAATGGATTCCAGTTCCTGAAAGTATGTGTGTTCAAACCAGAATTCTCCAGGAGGGTAAGGAAACTAACTTCATGTATTCAGGAGTTATGTTTAATGGTTCTCTTCAGTTCAGATTAAATAGATTGAAAATAAACAAGAATATTTATTCTCTTGTAATTCTCTTGTGTTGAACAGWCGTCACTGTTTGGAAACAAAACTGAACTKAGAAGACCTTGCAAACAATCCTATAATTCCTGAATAACTCCTCTATCAAAAACAAGTTGGATGGGGYTTTGAGCAAACCAGTGTAGAGGAAGGTAGCCCTGCTCACATCAGAAGGGCTGGAACCAAATATCTCTTAGGATCCCTTCCAACTGAAATCATTCTATGATTTCTCCCTGTGATTTTGTCAATTTTGTAACTGACGTGTTAAAGAAAGCTATATTTTCAGACTATTAACACTACATTTAATAATATTTAARTTTCTTAAATCAACACCAAGAGACTGAAAGTGATGCTAAAGCATGAAATAATATAACAAACGATACAATGTAACATGATGTTTCCTGTGGATATTTGCCACGTATTTAATGTTTCTATTTTTCCCATCACATCTGTCTTTCAACAGAAAGACACRGGATTCACTGATCAATAGCTGTTGTCAAGCAGAATGTAATAGCTGACTTCTTGTTTTTTCCTCAGCTGGGCAATCAGATGACTCTTCTTTACCTCCCCACCATTTTTAGGACACAGTGATAATATCACTATTTTTCATATTTTCACTGTCTGAAAATGTTTTGAAAATGGCCATGAGTTCAGAAGTTATTTGATGCTGAGTGTTTGATAGAGAGATACACTGTTCCTGTCTCATAGAAAGTATGAACTTGAAACTCTCTCACTCAGCTCCTAGTTAGAGCTAGGCAGGCAGAAACAAAGCCCTGAGCTCAGCTGCTGTGATTGTTGGGTCCATGTGGGCCATACAAACCACTTAGGTCCCATTTAGTGAGGATGAACTGCCACCTGTATGTCTAAATGGCAGCTAGCTGACTGAGAACAGCTGCTGTTCTATAGCAGATTTTCTCAAAAATCCTTAAATTTCTTATTCCCAGACAAATTTTTCACCTTCTGCATCACTGTTATGCTTGATGAGCTCTATAAATTTTCCTTTTCTTTTGAATACAGTTGTCACCAGAACCAAAGGCTGAGTATGAGTAACAGTCTCACTATAACCATATATGAACACAATGACATCTTTCTGCTCCTACTCAATAATCCCTTTATCCAAGGGCTGCATTAATGTCCTTCGAAACAAAATGACTGAGTTAGTGCTGTCTTGGGTACTTACAGAAAGTATTYACCTCTTTCTAGAATACCATGTTCTCTGCCATCTATCCCCCTCCAAGACAGGTATTCACTGCTGTACTAGCTAGCATGACAGCCAAAGAAGCCAGCCAAGCCATCCTTCTAGATCTGTGATGTTTTGGAGCACAAAGATGTCATTGCGCTCATGTAGTTATACAGAGATTGAATATATTGCCCAACCTTGAACATTATAACTTAAATGTTTATAATGTATGTATATGAAATGATTGTCTATGGCAACTTAATCTTAGCATAATCATTTTCATAGCAAACTTTAAGTCATATATCAAGCCTRTATAGGAAATAAGCTAGGTAAATGAAAAGTCAATCACAACCTTTGATCTTGTGCATGAACAAATTCAAGTTTGTAAGTTCGCAAAGAATCATAATAAACGTATTATAAAGGTATAGATATTATTTTATTTTCAAAAAATTTCAAGTTTCACTCCAGATTAAAAGTGACAAGGGAAAATGGAGCCCCACACTTTGAAGTCATTTAACTTACCTTTTACCCAGCTTCTGTAGGATTAGTATTACTGCTGCTTTAGGGTTGGCCCTACTTSCATGAAATTTGTGTGGCAATACTGGCATATACCTGACCTCAMTTAGCCGTTCTTGGATGGAAAATGGTTTATTCAAAGACAAAATTTGAAACAGAAGGATGTAATAGGAAAAACTCTCAAAGACTGGAAGGCTAGTAATCATTTCGTCAAACTGAAAAGAATTTTATCCAGTCTTTAATGAAGTTAACAATGAAGAAAGTCATGTGGGAAAATAGGTTGTGTCATTCAGCCATGCACTACCTGAAAAGTGACCTGGTTAACAACTTTATAACTTTCACAGCACTGACGTTTTACATGCTGCACATAATATTTGGAGAGTTAGGAATCTGATTTGGTGTATYTGGAAACACGGTACAATATTGCAATTTGATGCAACAAAGATCCTCCAAAATAAAAATTGGACCCAAGCATGTTAGTGTCCTTGTCAGGCTGTGATGCAAAATGTGAAATATTTTTATAGACACTGTAGACTATAACCAGTATTTGGGGATGAAAATTCACTCCTGTTTTCTGAGAAAGCATGTCCGTTGGAGAGGATTGTATCCTCCTGGCTAGAACACTGACCAGAAAGGAAACTTTGACTCTACAATAACCTCCACTTGTGGCAGCTTGAACCTGCATCACAAGACCATGCTCTGAACATCAGCCTGTACAGAACTCTGCTTGGAAACAGACTCCCCCCACTGCTGAAGCTCAACAACTGTGCACTGCACATGAATGCCAGGGGTCTTCTCATTTTGAAAGAAGTATGGATTTTCATTTTTCCCTTTTCCAGAAATTCACATATTTTCACCATCAAACAAGATTTTTGGGCAATCCTCCACACAACATTTGKAATATATCCCAATATTCCAAAACAGCTGCTGATCCTGGAGCAGTTTTATCTTTGAATGCACAATCTGGAACAGACAATTCATTTTCCAACAAAAGGATCTCATGTAGAAGCTAATCCTCTGGAACCTTACTGAGGTCAGGAGGTAATGTGAAAATTCTACTTAATAAGGCTAGACAGAAGCAGCCTCATGCTGTGCAACCACAGCCAGAGGCTAGTGTAGGACATGTTTGCTTTAGACTTCTATCTCAACTGTAATTTGTGTCTAAAACTACTCAGACACTGCTGCAAAACATTTGAAAWGTTCTTCCTATCTTCTGTCACATTAGTGTTATTAGCTAGATACATGCAYACAGACAGACCACTCACAGCTGATCTAAGATGTTAATCCTCTGAGGTTTTTCACATCTGTGTGCATGGACAGCTTTGGTTTTACCTCTAACCTTACTATTTTTGCCCACAGACTCCCTCAGGCTACTCTGTGTAAGCTTGGGCTGAATCTAGACACACTGTTGGTTTAACTCCACAAGCCAGCCAAGCTGGTAACTCCCCAGCTATGCAGGTGATGATTTCTCCTTTGGGTGGAAGGGTACTTGGGTCAGATGAGCCCTCAGAAACAGGTTACAAACAGCCAGAGAAATCTCCAATCTCTTCTGATACCTAAATTGTAACATTTTCAGTTTGAAAATTACCTGCATACTTGACAGTAGATGTGCTTGCATTTTCAATGCTTCCATTAAAGGGTACAAGGCAGGCCCCCCATCCAGTGTCTTTTAATCATAAAAGAAGCTGAACAAAATTTATTTTAAGTTTTACAAATTTCCCTGGATATTACAGAAACTAGGAT
The DNA here is from genome assembly GCA_014549065.1 of Cardinalis cardinalis. Lineage (NCBI taxonomy): Eukaryota > Metazoa > Chordata > Aves > Passeriformes > Cardinalidae > Cardinalis > Cardinalis cardinalis. The sequence goes on along the minus strand of JACDOX010000013.1, from coordinate 5,801,161 downwards.
AGACTATATATTTTCATAAACATCAGCCCAAAAAGGAAAACACACACTTTGCAATGAACCATCTGTCAAGGGAAATCCAGATGAGCTAAGCAGATGCAGGAATTCAAGTTTTTTCAATGTTCATTAAAAAAAGTGGCCATCAAAACAGAATGAAAATATTTAATACTCAGTAAGGAGTATTGCAAGGACTTCCTAGCTGCAAAGAAATGAGAATAAAATGAGGTAGTCAGTTACCAGTAAAAATAAGATAGCTTTTCAYAATAAATTCAAAATTACATTGCTGCATATCAACTAGAGTCAGAAGATCTTAATTCACTATTACTGCCAACAACATTAAGAAATCATAAGTCAGGACTAAAAAAGTATGTTAGTAGTTTAAAGGAGCATGGGTTAAAATAATATACCTTGTACAGTTGTATTTTTCTGCCTTTTTAGATGCTGAAGTATGCAGAAGCAAATTTTAATTTTTTTTCTCTGCAACCATGATCTTTATTTTATGAAAGCTGAAATTTTCATTTACTCATTGTATTTGGGAGATAAGTTTTTAAGACAAAATTAGGAAAAGGAAAAGYGCAACTGTCTTAAGACTTGTGACAAAGTCAGGAGAGCTGGCAACACATAGCATGTAACTGAGATTATTCATCTGTACACAACTTGCTCAAAGCCATCAAGGACAAACCAACAGAATGGTGGCTTGAAATCCTTGACTCCTTRGAATGTTGCTTTCCTTAGAGCTGCTCCTTTGTGGGACCATTGCTTATTTGAAAAAACAGTATTGAATAGGGCTTCTTCTATTTATGACAATCAACAGTGACAAAAACAGACAGTGTAAGAACTAATAAAGAATAAACTTTGSCAGGAAAAGGATGGCAAATGTTATTTCAGCCATGCCTTCTTTCTTCTTGCTACTTGGGAGAAAATGGTTTTCAGTTTCTAAAAATTAGAGCACAAGTCATAGATTTACAGCCTGGATTTATCTATGTAGCTAGTACTAAAAGAAACGTTTTTCAGGCCTCAGTGTTCATTTCCTGCTTGTTACTTAAAAGAAGTCTTATGGTTAAATTTAATATTCTGGATTCTGTGTATTAAACAGGGCTTAAATAAAGCTGGCTCCCTGTCGTTACCATTGTTGTACCTCCATGTCACCTGCTGCAGTTGCATCCATGTGCATAATTTTAGATTGGATTACATTAATCTTGATTATATATATATATATATATATATATATATATATATATATAAAATTAGGATTTTTTTCTTTTCGAATATTCTACACCTTGATTTGAGTAGAATATTCAAGTATCTGCACATCCAGACAGTCACTAGAGCTTGCAAATTATCCAACATGATGCCCTAACCTAAGACAAGAACTGATGGCAAGAACAGATGGTTCAAGCAAAACTTACCCAAAGGGAGGTTCTTGTGCCATGTGTTAGGCTGTTTATTAGATCTCCTAAAGGGTGGTGTAGCTCTGAGATAAAACAGGCTCTCAGTAGGCAGGATACGTGATGTGCAGTCAAATGGATTGATTTGTCTAGCGAATCTAATAAATGGATCTTGTTAATGCTGAGCAGGGAAAAATTTTCCTCAGCCCTCATTCATTATCTCATCCTCATTAAAAGAATGCCTTCTCACTAGAAAATCAGAAAGGATTCCAGTCCTCTCTGCAGAAGACTACAAYGCATAAATATTGGTTTTATTTGGCTGGCCTGTTTTCAAACAGCAGCATTGCTACWGATTGCATTTCTGATCACTAATTTATGTTCTTTGCTCTTGTTTATTCTTTGATTATCCCTGATTATCATCAGAGTGGGAATTGTCCCACTCTGCTCTGCTCCTCACCTTGAGCGCTGGAGGCTGGTCTGTCTCTGTCTCTTCTACAATGCAAAACTGTTCTTTGCGCTTCAATTCCTCTTCTATCACTCATTAATTATATGCCAAGTTTCTGTATCTGGTGACACAGCCCAACCTACCACGCCTCAGCCATTTTTCCTACTCCTCTGTGCATCCATTCCACTACTTTTCCTTATACAATGCAATAACAGTATGGCATCTGGGAACCTTGTGGAACTGAGCCCCTTCAAATTCATTCCCTAGCCTAGAGAAAAAGGAAAATAATCTTTTTTGCTATCCCTGAATTCCATACCTGTAATTCACATAAAATATCTGATGCTTAAACTAWTTTTTTTTCCTTTGCTCCTTTTTCTTTCTGCTCACTTGGGAGAGAAAAATGTGTTCATCAGGTAGACATAACATGTCCTTTCACCCTACACCTTCTAGTAACTGACTGGCCGTGATGTACTTTATCCTGTTCCATAAACCACTAATGGCTCAAATGGTCTCCATCAGATATGTACCAGCTCTTCTTTCTCCTTGTTAGCTGGCCGTTCTCTGTCACCATTCAAGCAGGGCACCTACCTTCAATTTTGAAAAATTTTCTATCCCTCCATCTGTAATTCCTGCTAGCCCATTTGCCTTCGCTCAGTCAATAGCCAACAGGTAACTTCTGCACTATTTTTATCTTCTTTTCTGTTTTTTAATCTCATTTCTGCATTCTCTGCTGAAAACACTTCTTTTCTGAGGCCTCATTCAGTCTGCCTCAGCTCAGTGCTACTGTCATTCTTTCCTTGACACATTTTCTTCCCTCGGCTTCAGCTGTCTGCTGAGCTTGTGACTCACCTGCTAACTCTTGGCCCTATCTTTGTATCATCTCTGAATGCTCCTTTTGTCCCTGGTCTGCAGGAGTTTCTTTTGGCTTGTCCTTGGTTGCCCTCATCTATCTTATTTCTGTGCAGCATCATGTGCTGTGACTTCYTTTATTAGCAGTTAAAGACCCCTGCCAATTCACACCTGCATTCTTCTGTTATCCATTATTATCCATCTCTTCTCAACGTAGAGAGAGGAGCTATACTGCTTTTGTATAGCTTGAAGGTAAAACCAAAATATTTATCCCTATTTAACCTCCTTCTCTTTTTCATTCCCTACTGTTATTAAAATACTGACTCACAGTATGCAAGGATCAGGTACTTTTTATCTACATGCATCATCCATTTCAATAACTGCAATTCTATTTTATTTGAGGTTATTTAACTGTCTGTTTCTCGTTAGATGACTGATGGAAGTAGGGTTATGTGTGGCCTTTGCCAGATGAGAATGACCGAAGTTATGAAAAGATATTAGCATAAATCATAGCAAAGGCATYTGAAAGCATAAGAGATTTGAAGATGAAATAAGCTGCTAATTTCCCTGAGAGAGTAATTTTAGATAAAAGATGTCTGAAGTTACATTATGTATTACTTAATGTCACAAGAAGTTGCTGAAATCTGTGAGAAATAGCAGGCCGCTCTGATTTGTAAGATACAGGCTCCTCATTTCCTTGAGATGGTTATATATGGAGAATATGGATATGGACAGATAAAAGAGACAGAAAAAGTCTGGGRCAAACACAAAAAAATACACATTTAAGACCACAGTAGCATACATTTATTACAYAGAAGCAGTTCACTGTGTGACTGAGTCACGATCTGTAAGATTACCTACCTGTTATGTGTATGTGATATTCCTCTTTCAGTATCTTTTGGAAATAAGGAACTTTGAATTGCATGTGTGCTGAAGGCAAGCCTGGAAGATTCACTTCAACATCACCCATAAAATGTGGAAACTCCCAGTCCTGTTAAAAAAAGAAAAATAAGAGCCTAAAAGTAAGATTTCACAGTATATTTTTGCCTTTAAAATGGCTTAAATTAATAAAACAGAAATGTTCTATATTTAAGCCTACGTTATTGGATTTTCTTACTTTAAATTGGACTGACCTACTTAAAATAGAATACCTTATTTATWTTAGATATTACAATATAATTTTTACCTCAACTCCATGTAGTTGTATAAAATGTGTATAAAAAGTTCATCTCAGAATGACAGTACTGAACCCAACTTACCAGCWGATAGTACAAAACAGAATAAGGATAAGAATACTTATTTAAAACCTGGCAACACTATGAATACCTATATAAAAACCTTGCTATGCTACTTACTCTAATTTGTAATTTGGCAAACAGTTTGCAGGTATGAGATTGGCAAAGGTGGCCTGAGCCTTTCAAACACCACATATATCTATATTCTTCTTGTTCAATTTGCAGGGTGTTTTCTGTATTTTGCCTTCCTACATTTAAATAAACAATCACTGCAAGTGCMGGCCCTTCAGCATAACCTGCCTGAATCAACCCAAGCACAGCTTTCTCCACTGCCACATTTCAGCTGACAAGGTAATGCTGGAAATGTGGAAGCTCTTACCTAGCATTATGCAAATTTTGGTAGTGTGTGGTACCCCAGCTGAGGAAGAGCTGCATTTAAAGGAATTTTTCACTTGGTTATCTGTACCCAGCATCAGTCACTTGAAAATGGGTATGACAGCATGGCTCATTAGAGCCCAAACTGAAAGCAATAGTGCTAGAATCAGGATGATTACTGCCAGTGTCATTACTCTGTGCACTGCAGCTTGTTGATATCTCCTGTTACAAACACACTGCCCCTCTTCCCATGCACACTGCTGGATTTGTATTCAACAAGCTGGTGCCACAAGCACCTGAATTACTAAAAATAAAATAAAGGAATCCAAAATGTAAAAAATTCTATGAGTGACTTCTGATTCTTTCACATGAAAACCATCCTATTGCTGTCTTCCCATGAGAACCAATTCCATTATTCAATTTTCAGTGTTGTAAGGATAGAAAGTATCTTTAAAGAGTAATAAAAWAAATATTCAAAACTAAGAATCATCTACAAAATTGGGAGGAACTGTTGACTCCCTCAAAGGCAGAGAGGTCCAGCAGAGAGACTTTGGCAAATCAGAGGGCTGGGCAACCCCCAACTGTATGAAGTTTAACAAGGACAAGTGCCAAATTCTGTACCTGGGATAGGGAACCCTGTCTTTTCCCAACAGACTGGGAGTGCAATACTGGAAAGCAGTGCTGGAGAAAGGGACCTGGGGGTCCTAGTCAATAGTTGAATTGGAGTCAGCAGTGCTCTGGCAGCCAGGAGGGCCAACCCTGTCCTGGGTGCATCAGGCACAGCATKGGCAGCCAGGCAAGGGAGGGGATTGTCCCGCTCTGCTCTGCTCCTCACCCTGAGTGCTGGGGGCTGGTTTGGAGGCCATAATATGAGACAGATATAAAGCTATTAGAAAGTGTCCAAAGGAGGACAACAAAGATAGTAAAGGACCTTGAGKGGAAGCCCTGTGAGGAGTGACTGTGGTCATTTGGTCTGTTCAGCCTGGAGAAGAGGAGACTGAGGGGAGACCTCATTGCAGTCTGCAGCTTCCTCATGAGGGGAAGAGGAYGTGCAGGCACTGATCTCTTCTCTGTGGTGACCAGTGACAGAACCCAAGGGAATGACCTGAAATTGTGTCAGGGGACATTTATGATATATACCTCAAAAGGTTTCTCCCTAAAGAGTGGTTGAGCACTGGAGCAGGCTCCCCAGGGAAGTGGTCACAGCACCAGCCTGACAGAGTTGAAGTGTTGGGACAGTGCTCTCAGGCACAGGGTGTTATTCTTGGAGTTGCACAGTGCAGAGGCAGAAGTAGTCCTTCTGGGTCCCTTTCCACTGAGGATATTCTATTCTATACATGACCTCGGAAAGATTAATCACTATATATAACTTAACTTTCAAGACTTGCTAAGGTCTCTAACATTTTCTACAATGAAAGGGAAATGGAAGAGTTTTATGATCTGGAAATAGCACAGCCTGATCACTAACAGCTGATCTGTGCTAACTATTTGTTATACTGARTTAAATGGATTAACAGGAGTACAAGCAAGGAAAAAATCTGACACCCTTTACCTAGTTCTTAATGTTCACAGAAATSCAGAAAGTGCCAGTTTACAGATGTAGAAGATAAGAAAAATAAGGATGCTCTCATTTTGCCTTATCATTAATGCAACACATGCACTCCTGGTAATACCTGCCCAGCTGCAGTCCCTTACCCTGCATCTGTAGACATCCCCTTGCAGAGGGTAGGCATTCAAAAAATTCCCAGAGATAAAAATTTTAYGTGTGCACACTTTCAGTTCACTGTTTCTAATATACATCTGAGGACTGGTGTCTCTTGTCAACTCATACATACTCTCACCCAGGAAGAAATAGGAAGAAATAAATTACATATTCCTGAAAATAAATGAATGGAGAACTGTGAACTCTGCATTAGTTATAAATAAACACRGGTCTATAAATTTGGCCTCCTGTTCCTGCCTTGCCCCAAGGCTCCTACTGTGCCTTTTGCTGATTTACAGATAAAATTCCACCAAGCAGAATTTTGTACTGGTCTGTGTCTCTGCATCTGAGTTTTTTATTAAAAAGAGTTTTTTCTCATCTGGATCTGAGAACTACCTGATAATAACATTTTCTACATATACGCCCCATACCGTGTGAAGCACGCCTGAATTGTATCACGGCCCTTATTACACTGAAGCACTGTAATGTGGTGTGCCATAACTACAGAGATGGGCACAGACTGGTGCTGCAGACCTCACATCTATAAACAACTCACTGGCATTCAGCTAAAGAAATGCAGATCTGGGCTGGGCAAAACTACTTTTAGGGGTAACAAGGAGAACAAAGAAGTATCTCATATAAGACGCTATCTGCAAAACATATTTGTAATGTGGAGCTTCAGATCAAGGAGGAAACAACAAGGTCTAAACATGTTATCAAACACAAAAACAGCCCAAGCAGCTTCTAGCATAAGGAAAAAAGAAACCATCATGATGAAGATCATATAGTTGCCAGCAAAGGACACCAGATGCCAATGACATGCATTGAACCCCATCAGATTGAAACTGCCCATTTCAAGAACCACAGGAACAGAGGGAGGGTGGATGAAACATCAGGAAAAGCAACACAAACTAAGAAGTGTGTGCCTAAGAATTTAGACATTATTATTATTATTATTATTATTATTATTATTATTATTATTATTATTATTATTATTATTATTATTATTATTATCATCATCATCATTATTATTAATCACTACTACTACTACTACTGAAACTTCTTTCTTCACAAAAGTATTCTTTTCCGTAATGATTAGATCTCAACTAATAATCAGCAGATTACACTGTTTAAATTTAACACTTATAATAAAATCTTGGCTGTATATGTAAAACCTTCCTCCTTCATAAATAAAATTTTGAATGTAACACCTTTATCAGAACATTTATGCAGTCTGTTCTTTAGGAACAGTCCCATGAAATTACAGAAATAAAATATTTTTAAAGCCACCAACAAATAATAAAATGTATTTGAMAGYGATTTTAAGATAAGGAAACTAAAAYAATGAGTTAAAYCTACTGACTTCTATGGAAGTCACTACAGATGCAGCAGTTAGGAAAATGAAGCTTTAAGTTAGGAATTAAATAGCCTTTGGATCTTCATTTGACTCACAGCTTTGCTAAGTGGGAGTGTCAACTGTCCACAGACATTATCACCTGCAGATACATAGCTGTAGAATTATTACTGTGTGAAAGAAAAGTAGATAATTATTACATTTTCAGGCTAATGCCAAGATCAGGCTGTCATATCCAAGCCCAAAAAAGTGGCCATTTTACTATCTAGWTTCTAAGAAAATATTCAAAATCTTTTGAATGTGTTTGGTTTTYCCCTTACTGACAGCCAAAAGACAACTTAATTTCAGCAATATCCAGAAAACCCTTTTCCTAAGAAATTCAAGATGCCTTGTAGATATATTCCACCTCACTTGTAACAGCTACAGGAATAGACCAAATGTTCAAGCCCATAAATCCAAACACTTCCCACTCTGGAACATAGCTCAGGCCTGCATCASCTTTCCCTACACAGTGTTTTCTCTCTGCGGCCTCTGATATCAATCTGTGCTCACCACTGGAATAYGAGTGCCATGTGTTATGTTCTTGAAGTTTTCAGCTCATAATTATGCAAAGTTCACTTGATCAGCTTTAGTTCACTTGATCAGACTGTACTCTGCCATTTGTGGGATCTCATTAGGAACTGGGCCCAGAATACCATATTTAGAATGCATTGCAGAATTGGAAAAATAAAGCTGTACAAATATACTGTTAACTCACATATGTACCTTTCATACTGCACAAACAGATTCTTTCTCCTTTAAATCCATCAGCATCAGATTTCTAATATTCATTGACTTCATTGACATCAGATTTCTAACATTCATTGAGTTCAGTGGTTCCCAGCCTGGGGGATGGGACTGCAGCACATATCCACTCTGTGTGTGGAGACAGAGCCAACCCAGAACCAGCAGGCTGAAATCAGCTGCTCAGAGGTCTCTAACCTCAGCAGAAAGTTTTGTGGCATGTGCAAATCAAATAAGGTTATTGCCTCATTTCACTYTAGTCATTGAGGAAAGGGCAGCCAGAGGATGAATTTAAAATCACTGAGGGTCTCATCCTGGTGYTGCAATGGGCAGAGAGTATCTCTGATTTCCCTCAGCTACCTCATTAAATGCAGAAGCACAGAAAAAAACCTGCGGACATCATGTTATTTTGATTCTCTTTGCTTTGGTYCTAGCTACCCAGGCCAAACAGATGCACATACTCTCTGCTGCAATGCCAGGTGTTAGTTTAAGACCCTACAGTGCAGCTAGCAACACCAGTTTGGTACCTCTTTAAGTAAAGATATTTTTAGCAATGGTAGCTAAGCATCAAAGGCAGACTTTCCGATATGATCTGGCCATTTTTTGCCATTGTCTAAGGAAAAGAGAARGCATTTCCTGGGCAGCCCTATCCTGACCATTCAAGCCAGGACACACAGATGCCCGGGAGAATATTGGCAATGCCTAGTGTCCTGGTTTGTGCAGGATGGATCCTTGGTGTTTTTTGTAGCAGGTTTTGAGCCATGTCCYCAGAAGATGAGGAGCAGGTGCTGGCAGGATCAAGTCAGGATCATTAGCTGTCTGGGAGAGGAATGCTAGCCCTCAGGAAACCACATCCCATGCATCATGCACACACAACCCCACATGCCTCAGCCATAAGCCTCTTTCCTCCCAGGGAAAAATGCCACAGAGGACATGGGACCATGATTAGAAAACACTAACAACTAATGGTGAAAAAATRTGCCATGGTTTTATCTCTCTTCCTGTTTGAATGTAGCTCTTGATATGTCTATTAAATATGAAATAACACTAAGAACAATATAAACACTGTTGAAATATTGTAGGGGAAGAGGAATAATGAACACTGAATATTTCTGCTTTAAGTAATGATGACATATGCTATATTAATGCTGTGAACACACTTGTACTTTAAATGTCTTAAAACAGTAAATAAAAACAGGGCAGGAACTGAGAAAATGCGTATATGAATGTGCATGTGTTTCAGAAATTACCTATAGCATTTTTTATGTATTTATTAAAAACATTTTGAGGTGAAGACTGTTTTCAGATATCTTTGCATCTTAGAACATGATGGACACAGGCATCATGAGGAAATTTCAGGAGATGCAATGGTTTTGTATTTTTGGAAGTGTTTGAAGTAAGAAATGAACAGCCAGAGTTCAGAGACAAAGGCCCAACTCCTCTGTGGTTATGTCTAACTTCATTGCAGTGCTGCAACTCACAGTGATGTCTACAGATGACATCTCGGTGAGCCGTTAAACTGCAAACATATTTATAATATTTCATTCAAACATAAGTAAGAAAGGAAGTCAGCAGCCATGACCAGAACTCACTTTCATGCTTGTGTGATCAAACTTACTGCTCACCTTCTGACCTTCTGTTCTTTGACAAATASAGGAAGACAGTTTGATAGGCAGTGCTGGTTTTAGCCCTTGTTAAACAAAAAAACACATCTACTCTTAACGTTACCAGCTGTATACCTGAATGGCTTCAGTGGGGCTACTTAGCTCCCATAGYGAAAGAWGACATACTATTCTTCAGAACTCCTCTTTCATGTTGGTACTATCAGTGCTAATCTCTTCATATTTTTCAAGTTCAGAAAATTTTATTTGATCTGGTCATCTATTTTTGCTTCACCTGTCTGGGTTGTTCCTGACAATAATGATAACAAAACCCCATCAGGAACTGTGGCACCAAGTCCCTTATYGAAGACACTGCTTCACCTTTTATCACTCAGTGTTGATTTAAAGAATTTAAAATATGGAAAAAACACTGCAGTGGTGGAATAACTGCTTCATTTGAGATCCAAGCTGCAGTGACAGAAGATTGAAGACAACTCCCAGGACCAGACATAGGTATAGAAAGGCTATCCCTGCACTATATGGCAACGCATCAACATATACACAAGCATTCTATTGCTCTCCATAATTTTTATGCTCTTCCCTCCTCAGTCTTTGCTTAGCTTCTTCAAGCTCCTGGCCTTTCTCTAGAAAGACCACTGCAAATCTTGCTCTTTTTCTCTCATTTGAGAAAATGATAATAAGACAGCAATAACTCCCTCTATTAGAGAGCAGCAATGCATGCTTGGCCTTGAATAACCACTTCCATTAAAACAATCATTAGAGAATCCTTTGGTCTATTATCTATTTCTGCTTATTTAAAGGCAACAATTCCCAGGCTATATAGGACCCAAACAAGCACTCTTCACTTTAAATCTACACATTAATGCAATTTGAGCAGAGACAAAGCTGTGTATTGCACATGTCCTCAAAACAGTACCATTTGTTACTGGACTGTCTGTATTGGTATTTAGTCTTTCCACAGGAAGGTCAAAATAATCTCAGTATTTCAGTCCACCTAAAATAAGGAATGCTTGCATTTCACTGAAAGTCACATACCTACRCCTGATTCATCACAGAAGGCACCTCCCTCTCTTTCCCCTGTGACTGTGGCTTGGATATCACCCTCTGTTCACTACTCAGAACCTTGCAGTGCCTTGATACTGAAGATTTGTTTTGCATAACRTGTGACAGATATGAAGATTCCTACCAAACCCCAGCTAAAATTTTTATCAAGGCTCTCATCATCTGCTGTTCAGTTACATTGGCACCTTTCCCTCTGGCCTTCATGGGTGCTGTTCTTCACTGATACAGAGATGCTGCTGCAAAGACCATTCTCTTAGTCTATTTTTTTGACCATGAAATTCTTCACTTTCATACAATAAAGCACAGACCACTTCCTTTCATTCAAATTATTTTAGATCTTTCAACACCTATGTACAGATTGTCTATATGACAGCTGGTCCTTCAATCACTYTATAAGTACAGGCTATAATTTTTTTCTCTATTTAGAGATTTTTTTTTTCTCTTGAGCACTTCTCTATCAGCTGAAGAGCTTTATCCTGTCTTATTCTTCTTTACTATTCTCTTTTTGCATGACAAAACATTAGGATGTCATGAATTAGGTATCCTGGTTTACCTGTCATCCTGACCAATAAAGTTGCTMCTACTTGTACCCACCTGTCTAAAACTTAAAACTCTGGGATTTTCTTTAGCAATGACATTCTCTAGGGCTGGAGTTGCATTCTGGCTGTCTTTAATTATCTTTTAGCACAACACTGCTCTGGTCCCTAGTGATCATTGCTAGTTTCTTGACAGGACAAATACTGCTAGTAGTATAAAGAGTGAATGGCTATCCATTAATTTTCTTACATTACAAGCAAATTGTGTTTGAAAACAAGCCAGTGCATAAGAAAGGACAGACACTAGAAGGTCTCAAATCTTGAGATGTGTAGTGACCAGGAACAGTAGCRGTCACCAATTCCTGCTGAGGGCAAGACTGTTCTGTTCTACAGCTACCCTTTAAGTACTGATTAGTGCCAAACAGGAGCAAGGTGAAACCCTTTTATCCACTTCTGAGGAGTGGCAGGCACCATACAGCACAGTCTCTGTGCACTTACTCCCAGGATGTCCTAGGAGCAAGTCCGCCAGTTTTTTCATCAGGCAAATGTGAGGTTTCATACATCCATGATGACACTCTGAGGTTCCTCTTTGTTGTAAATCAGTCTTGCCTGTTGAATAGCTATTCACAACTGCTGACAAGGCTGATTTTAAAAAAATATACTCAAAAGTAAATGCTCTTTGATTTTATTTCAGTGTCTGTATTTTCTGTAAGCTTTTACTCTCTTACTGTCTCACTCATKTCTGACCTCAGTTGAGCTTATTAGCTATCAGATAATCCATCTGAATGAGAAACATCAGTTAATTTTTTCCAGTTAATTCTTGACTCTGTTAAACTGTTAAACAAAGTGTAAATGCTACAATATTGTGTATCTGTAAAAGACAAAGAAATCAGCTCCAGTAAAGCAGCTGTGTCTTGTTCTCTACTTGAAACTTCCCTAAACCACCAGCCAGTTGTAATGGCTTTTCTAACTACCTCAGTGACACACTTTATGAAAGCCATTTCTGTGGTGAATAGGAGAAATGAACATTCACTAATAACACAAAAACTTATATTTACACATTTACTGAAACTACATCCTACTGTCAAGGGAAATCATGACAGAAGAGTCAATCTTTCTGGTACCCTAGAAAACCAAATCTCTGACTATGATGTGGAGAATAAAAATAAATTWAAAATATATTGCTGTAGAATCATCTTCAACAATATCAGAATATTGCAGAAGTACATGCAATGAAACATATACCACTGCATTGTAGGAAATATATGCACACTGCAGCTGAACAGTAAAATGGTATCTGGGGCATTTCAGGATTTGTAAACACTGCTAATGACATTTGTACCTATTTGAGAATAGCAAGCTCTACTTAGGGTTCTAAAGTAATTTTACATTACGACAAAYGTCTGCAGCTAACTTCAGCTGTATTAAAATGAATATTGTTCCTTCTCCTTCCAAATACCCACATACATGAATTTCCTTGTTGCCTGATGTTTAAATTTTAATGGTGTTTTTTAGTGTTACCTAAACCTGAGAAGAGACATTTGCTGTCAAATACCTGAGCAGGTATTTCCTTGCTATAATCTTTGCAGCACAATAAAAATGGTGTTATAAAAATAAAGAGCATCTGAAGCAAGGRGATTACTGTGTGTTGTTCAATGTAGGTGGAAAGCAAATCAACTCAAAGCTGCATCAATGTTAGAAATGCATGACTGAAGAGCCACTCTGTTCTGGACAAAATTCCTCTGGATTATTATATGTGCTCTGAAGAGCTTTACCATCACCTATTCTGAGYCCCCAAAATTTGTTTCTGGTTCCAAAGAAAACTATAAATTGCCTTGGGTTTTCAGCGTAATCTGAAGTGGCAAATTTGGACCAATAGTCTCAGTTTAAAACTTTCATCCAGCTTGTTTGGTTTAGCTATAACTAAAAAAAATTGCATGTGCAGGGTTCAGATTGCTGCAATTAAGGTAGTGAAACAGTAATAATAAATTTCCATTGGAAAAAAACCCAAGTATTACATGTTGCATTTGAYTGATATTGAAAAAATAATAGAGCTGAAGGTGACATAAAGTAAAAACACAATGCATATAGAACACAGAGAGAAATGTCTCATGAATTTAAATGTGGAGTTTGCAAACAAGTCAATGTGAATTCCCTTTTCCTTAAAAAAATCCTAATAGCTCTTCTACAAAATTATTTTCCTCTTCACAACTTGTGCTAATTAATATATCAGTTCTAACATATAAGGAAAGATAAAGGAAACTGTGTGCAAATGTTGTGAGAAGAAAGGCTGACTGCAGAACATGGATATCTGTACCTAATTTTTGTTTCAGGGAAGAGTAATATGGAATATACTTGGTCTTCCTAATTCCCTCTGGTTTTTTAAGTTGAAATTTAAATATTTCCTGTGTCCTGAATTTTTGCCTGCTAGTAGGATCCACAAAATCAGCATGTCGCTCTGTTTGCAAACAGAACTTCATTTCCTGAAGGCAACTTATCCCATTCCTGAGCTCCATCCCCATGCTACCCCTCTACCTCCAGTTTTATCCTCAAAAACTGTGGCATGGCCACTAGGCACATCTGTTCCAGGCCCTGAGAAAAATAAGAAAACAGTAAGTCTCCCTGTGTAAGTACAGGTCTACTAGTTTTATAATTTTTGGTAAATAAGAGGCTACACAAAACTASTGTGTGGCTGGGATTACTGTAGTGCATTTTCCACTGAGGGCACAGCATTACACTGCGACCGTGGTCACAGGGGTTCTCAGGATGAGTGAGAGAGACMAGAATGTTGACTCCATGATCAGAAGGCTTGATTTATTATTTTATGATATATATATTGCATTATAACTAGACTAAAAAGAAAAGGAAGGAAAAGGTTTCCTCAGAAGCCAGCTAAGCCAAGAATAGAAAAGAAAGAATGATAACAAARGCTGTCTCGGACTCTGTCTGAGAAAGCTCAGTCCTTGATTGGCCATTAATTATAAACATCCAACATGGGCCAATCACAGGTCCACCTGTTGCATTCCACAGCAGAGATAATCGTTGTTTACATTTGTTGCTGAAACTGCAGCTTCTCAGAAGGAAAAATCCTATGAAAGGATTTCTCACAAAAGATGTCTGTGACATTACATTAGTCATTCTCTGCAGTTAAGTGACATGGCATATCCTCTTACTAGAGACAGTGCATGCCTCTTAATAGTTGCAGATTTGCTTAAGCTCTCTCTTTCCTATCTGCCCTCCCCTCTCCACACAACCCATTCATTTTCTTATCCCTTGAGGAAGTGATGCTAGTACCCTATGTTACACATACATAAATTACATCACTTAGAGAATGAACAATATCATAACCCAAAAGGATGGTCTTCAATGTGAACAAAAATTAGGGACGATAACTCTTTTCTACAGCCTCCTCTCTGATGCCYCATGTGAAACTCACTTTCTGAGCATGAGAGAGGAAAATGCAATTTCAGCTTTTTATACTAGAGCAATATATCTGCCTTTGCCAAGCACATGCAGAAAACATGAACTTCATCCTAAAAGGTTTTCAGTGTTTAGAAACCTCCTGGGAGAGCTTGTCAAAAACACAGTGAACCAAGTTCTAATTGCACAAACTCACCCTGGTCTTGGCAAACACAGCTGTTTGGTCTTGAATTTCAAAACCGTTCCCATCAAAATCCTCAGGAGCAGAGAAAATGTTATTAAGGTGTGTTTTCGAATCTCAAAGACAAAATCAAAGGCTGGTGGAATGCAATGATTTGAAGTATTCTCCTAGTGAGATTTTAATCTAAATATAGCAACTATGTTGACCATAAGGTAAGGCTGAATTAAATTAAAAAAAAAAAAAAGATGAGACAGGGTGAGACAGGGTGGACAACCTCAAAAGATTTGGAAATTCAGTGTAGATAAGAAACCATATATACAGCCCTTGGCAAAAGCTTATCCAAACTAACAGACACTCTTGAAGGATGTCCTCCTGCAACCCTTCTCTTTAGTCTTTACTTTTGATCTGAAAGACATTCCTTTCCCCCTTTCTTGCTGATGCTACTTTCGGAAGACAACTTGMTAATTTCTATTCAGAGATAATTTTCTTTGAGGAAAATCCTAAGTGCCCCATGAGCCACTCTTATTGGAGGGGAAGYTGGTCTCTTAACTATTTTTCTTTTCAGAAATTTTGCTCTTTTATCTACCCACATAATGCTGTATCTCTCTAATTTTTGCCACAAACAATAACACTTAAATTGTTTTCCCTTTACTGTCTTTTCTCCTACAACTTCCTCTGTAACATCTACAAGTGATAGACTTAATTCATAAGTACATATTTTTATTTTTGGGAATTTTCCTGACAAAAATTTTGGGAAATGACACACTGACTCTTCTCAGAGACACTGTTATGTGGGCAGTAAACAGACACAGGATCATGCCTGCTGATAAGTGCATGGCTTCCAAACTTCAAACTCCAAAACTTTTAATTACTGCCATCAATGTATCAGGGGAGCTACATTACAGCAGCTGAGTGATTACTCTGTCAGTCTGATTAATAGGCCAGGTGRAGTTTTAAATCAAGGTTCTCATGTGTATATGCATGCAGGCAAGAGGGAGATGTGTGTGGGTTTTTTTTGTGGGGAGTTCCAGTTTAACTAGTCAAAACCATAATAGTGGACACAGCTACTGAAACTTTCTGAACAGGAAAGTACAGAATTCAAGCACTGTTTTCAATAGTTTAGAGAAATACTAAATCAATTTTCTCATCAGAGGAGCTGTTTTAGAACAATTCAGCAAGTCAAGAAAATGAATGAGCTGTTCTTTCACAGCATTCCTCAAGGAGGAATTATCCCAAATGATATGGTTACTTAATATGAACATTTATAAAGGGACAGTCATTATGCGAATTATGTATTTTACATAATTTATTTCAACTTTCAGTTTATAGCAGCACTTTTATCTTCCTTTCATTCAATGATAAAAAAAGGCATCAATTACAATTCTCCAAGCACATCTACAGAACAAATGTCTGCTACCAAATTTGCTGTGCTCATTCAAACATATCATTATTCATCAGAGGGTCCCAGGCTATCTACATTTACCAAAATAATCAATAGATAGAAACTGCACACTTACATGTAGCAGTTTTGGTACACGAGAAATGCTCTACAAAACATATGTAGGGATGTGCTGGTCTGTAGCAGTGCTACCTGCTATGTGTTGACTTGGCTGGGTACTTCTGCTATTAATTATGTAAATGCAATTAGAGACCAGAGAACAATAGGCTTGCTGCCATGTTTTTAAAAAAAAACGGAGACCATTGTTTTGATGTCTCCTCAGAYACAGTACATTTTACCTGAGGCTTATCCAGTTTACATGTACAAAGCATGGCTTCAAGATATGCAAATATGAAAGAAATACAAGCAAACCAGATTATAACAAGTACTACTGCAATTGCAAAGAATCTATAATCAGAATTGGAGAGTTACAATGTAGGGAAAAAATGCAGAACCACATGACAGGTTATTATTACAGGAATGTACTATCTAGAAATTAAAGACTACTGGGCTTTTGGTCTGCATCAGCATACCTGACAGCAGAGGTTGGTCAAATGGTCTGATTTGCCCAAAATTCAATTTTACTGGATTCTGCAAGCTAAAATTCAAAAGCTAAGTTACTAATAAAAAAACATTTCTCATGTCCTATAGTGAAGACACCCTTGCAGATGCTGAAAAGACTTGAAAGCTCCAGCTCATAGTCTTTCTACTTAAAATGTCATTCACAAATGAGACTTCCTTGATCAAGGCTACAAAAACCACTGACCAGAAAAGATTTTTTTTTAAAGTTTTTGCTCAAGTGAGCCATAGAAGATTACAAGCTCCTATAGGAACATAGCACAGGGGGATACATAATGCTTAAGTACACAAAATTMATTTTAACATTTTCCTGTCTTGTATTCTTGACCAATATAAAGAGTGATCAAAGTATTGACTACTCCTTAACAGTCACTTAGAATGACCAAGCCTTTTGTTAGAAACTCAGAATAAGAACTTGTGTTATATTTAAATGCTCCTTCCTAAAATAATAATTTTTTTGCCTCTCATTCCCAATTATCTTCTGAGTTTTCCTGCAGTCAGTTGCCAAACTTTTTGCTTTAAATGCTGAGTCAAAATTCAAGGAAATTATCTCTCATTTAACTCTTGTAGCAATCATTTAAGAARCAAGCAGTACTATTTCCTTCCTATGATAAACATACTATTCAAGTCTACATTGCCKCATGCCTAATTCTAAATAATTAATTGTTTCCTATGAACTTATATTAGATACATGGAAATCCTTTTGCTAATAAAGAGAGTGAAGTCCCCTGAAACAGATTCTTAGACAGAAAAGAGTTATTAGAGGCTTGCTACTTAATTGGCACTAATGACAACATTCTACTTCCCTAAAAAAGCACTGAAAATGTTCACTGATTTCCATGATATAAGGGCAATTACCAATCATATATAACTGATATCTACATTTATCTTTTTATGAGTATGATTCTGCACAATGATTTCTACCAGAATGTGTTAGCTTTTTGGAACCAAATCGCTAAGGAAAATTAAGTGCATGTTCTCATTCTACCTTTAATATTACAGAAATCTATGATTTAGACACAAAACAAAGTAAGAATTTCATTTAATTTTCTTATACAATCTTAAGGCCCATCTAGCCTGCATGGTTCTGTGTGTGGCTGTACAGACAGTTTTATCCCTAATGGAACTTACAGTTTAGCTACACTTTTTCAAGATTCTCACCACTTTTTTGAATTTCCAGTAGCAACCTGGAAATTCTTATAAACAACTCTTAGAAACAAAGAACACCATTAACTGATACAGCAGATAAAATACATTTGCTGGATAATACTGTCCTGATTGCCTCTCACTGTCCCAGTGAGCAGCACCTTCTGAAGASCTTTTTGCAGAAGAAACCTCACAACTGTGTATACTTCCATTGGGACACACTAGAAATTTATTTACCAGAACTGTATGGGGAACAAAACTTCAATTTCCTCTTTTTTTTTTTTTTTTTTGACAGTTCAAAGTTGCTTGTACCTACAAACACTATGTAAAGGAAAAGCAAGATTTTTATGGCTAGAAAAATGAATACAAAAATCAGGTTGAGAAAAGTTGCATGGAAGTGGCTACATAATTCTGCTCAGACTCTGAGCATCACCAATATGAACCAGGCATTTTGTCTGCAAATCAACACAGTCGTGTCAAGTTGGAGCCACCATCACAGTGAAGGCTAAAAATGGAGCCAGGATACTGGAGCACAGTTGTGTAGAGCTGGGAAAAGTCTCATCTCTGTTGATCTAAAATTCAGCAGGTCAAGGGAGCAGAGGCTGTTCTTCCTTCCAGACCCCTCCCAAAGRGCAACAGAGTGAGAAAACTCAGCCCTTAGTGTAGTTCTACAAAAGCAACTGAAAGAAATGCAGGAAGTTCCTTGCAGAAAAGAGAGTGGTTTTGGGTTCATTTTGCTACAAAAAATGACACTAGAGGAATTCAAGCACAAGGGCACCCAGCCACCACCGTGAACAGGCAGAAATCACAGTGCTGCTGCTTATCATGCAACTGAGCTTGTGCACATACTGGTCTCATTTGCTTATAACTTTTCCAAATATAACTGCTTGGGCTGAACATAGCCTATGCCTGGTGTGTGCCTCAGGCTGGTTTTTTTTAATTTATATTTTCCTACCTGGTTCTATGTTTCTGGGTTAGGATTTTGACATTTKCAACTAGCACCATTTAATCACTTCTGAGAGTGAGACCAAACAGAAAATAAGTYGCTTTGCTCTGTAGAGATATCTCAAGTGGAGACACACAGTTTAGCAAGGGGGTAACTTTGTGTCAGAGATGTGCCTCTTGCTTCCCTGTAAATACCTGYCCCAAACTCAAAAAGTTTCAGGTACCTTTGAAAAGTCAGTAATTTTCATACTTCAAGAATCTAGCTAAAGGTTCAGAAATGTGCATCTTCCCAAACTGAGCATCACTCAGCATGCCAAAGAGTCCCTCAGCTCCTAGAGCATCAGGCTCTACAGTGAAACTGCAAATCTCAGAAGAGAGACAGAGCATCCTCCATCTTCCCTTTGCCTCCACCCCCRTTTTTTGCTGCTGCTGCTGCTGGCAGGACTCTGAGCTGCTCTCAAACAAGGACTGAGGTGGCCCTGCACAGCAGCCAAGAGACAGCCAGCTTTCCTCTAATTACTAATCCCAAGTACTCTGCGCAGCTGGAGCTAGTCAAGTGCAGCTTGAGCTGAGGGAAGATGGAGGCAAAAGGGCATTTGGCTCTGGGTCTAAGTGTAGCAGGGACTAGTTTTTAAAATTAATTTTAATTTTTTTATCTTTTTATTTTTATATAACACAACATAGCAGTATGTTGAATCAAATTAAAGATATTTACACCTTTTTCAAGATGTACATAGCCAGAGCAAAATTTTGTATTATATGCACTGGAACAGCCTGCCTGGGGAAGTGATTAAATCCCCATCCCTAGAAGCATGTAAAAGACACTTAGATGTGATATTTAGGGCCAAGGTTTAGTGGTGGACTTGGCTGTGTTAGATTAATAACTTGATYTTAAGGGTCTTATTCTACCTAAATTATTCTATGCTAAACCCTGTCCTCCTCCCTTCCCAGCAGCCCTCTCTAAGAGGCTGAGCAGAAGGTTTGGCATTTCCATGAGCAGCCACACAGCCTGGGCCATGCTGTGAAAGGAAACGACCACAGAGACACAAGGGTTTGATCGGAAAATTGGAATAGACTGCAAAAAAGGAGGGGGAAGAGAGGAGAGACTTGAATGAGGGCAAGAGAGCAGGGATGAGAGCAGGAGGTTGGGATTGGCTGGTTAAGGAAAAAGGGGGAGGGGGAAGGGAGACAAGGAGTGATTCTGGTTTGAATATCAGCTGCAGGGTAGATGAGTTGGATTCACTAAATATGGAGTTTAGAAATGAGAGACGTGAAGACTTAAAGCTTAAATTGGACATAAATAATGGGATATGTCACAGAACAGGACACAGGATGGGGACAWAAAAGGAGACACAGAGAGAGGACTTAGAAGTGACAGAAGGAAAAAAGCCACGCTTGGGGATGTGATCAGAAAGTGTCAGCACCACTTGGCTCTGGAGTTTGGACTGGCCACCACGCCTCTAATTATCACCCACTCTCTGCTGTTGACAAGCAGATGTGGAGTCCAGAGGCAAAGTATACTTCTCTTCCTTTTTATGAACTGTCTCATTGGAAGAAAAAGCACACACTGCTATTAGCAGTTGCTCACACGGCAAACATCCTGCAGGGGAGGTARGAGTTCCAGTACCTGATAAGACATATTGAATTCATATGGCAGGCTCTTGATGTTGAGATTGCTATCTTTTTGTAAAAACAAAATCAGATTTATGCACACAGAAAGTCCTGAATTAAGGCATCTGCCTGAGTATTTCAAYGGTGAAGACTCAAGAACTAGATGTCAGACTAAGGTTATCTGTAACTTATGGGTAGGCATGGTACAATCCTTTCTTAGTTACCGGATCACACAGAGTTTGTTCCAGAAGAAACAAACTTTTTTCATTAAAGAGTATCTAACTTATGATGGTGAGGTGGAAATATATAGTGACAGAGACCCCTGTAGTTCTCCTGCACTCTGCATCTGCTGCACAAGCTGGAAAGTGTGTGGGAAGAGGGGTGTAAATGCAAGAGACAGCAGCAGATGTGAAAACATTTGCCTCCTGTTACAGGAGTCATTGCTGCTAGGAGGAACTGAATTTGACCAGCTCTGCTTATGACACATCTTTCAACCTACTCTGCTATGAGACATCTAAGAGACACCAAGTGAATTTCTAGAACCAAACCATTATTTTTTTCCCCGTGGCATTGCTTCCCCACCCTACCTAAGCTTAGATTTGTACAAGTGACAAGTGCCCATGGCTGGTATTGAAACTAACAAGAGCTGGACCTGAATCTAACACCACTGGAAAGAGGAAGAGTTGACACAATATTCATGAGGAGAACAAAAGTCCTGTAGTGCATGGCACTGTCCAGGTAGGACTGAATTGTACTCCTTTAAGATCAGCATAAAAAAGTAACCAGACTTTTTATGGAGCTAGATATTTGACACAKTTATAGGCATCATTCAAGGCAAGCAAAAAAAACCTGTTTTTAAAATAGTTTGATTGCTACAAGAGAAATAGGGCTGTCAGTATAATAATATATAAGATTACATCAAGTAAATTTGTGGCTCTCTCTGTTACTGATGAAATAATATGCTAGGCCCTCCTCCCTCAATTAGGTAACTGCTCAGATAAAAGATGGGCAATAATATGAATTTTCATAACAATGTCCTCAGACATCTCAAATTAGGGGCTCTTTGACTTTAATTTCTTTGTGCCTCACTATAAAATGTGGACAATAATGGACAATAATACTCCTGTTGTGAAGGCTATTGTGAAGATAAATATATTAATACTCGAGAAGCCCTTAGGAAATACAGCAATGAGTGTCACAAAAGAAGTCCACAAGGAAATGAATGATTTCATCTTCATATCAAGGTTCCAATCATGTGCAGTAAGTAAGGCCTGGGGCCACAGGCTGCACTGAAAAGGTAAACCAAAGTATCAAATAGCTTCTCATTAAGTGAACACCATTCATCCAGTGCAGCAAGTGAAAAAATGTGAAAAAATGTGAAAGTCCTGTGGAAAATGGAATGTGAATAGATAATTAAAGATTGTATCACAATACATGGGCAAAATAGGGGTGAAAAGTTTATGCTGGTGACTTAATTCTGACATCTCCTAACTCCTGAATGCATGATTCTGCAGCTTCAATGGTGTTGTCACATTTTTAACACCATTTTTTACATGTCACTGTATTCGTCTTGCTTAAATTATCATCTGCTCATTTCTGATATTAGGCTTGTTTGTGTGATGCTTTTCTTTCTCTAATCCACTGTATTTGGAACACATTCTCCAGATAGGAAAATCTTTGCAGCCTGACCTTGAGGAACAGTAAGAGTTCGTGTGATTTAGATTAGTACAGTAATTGTTTGGCCCAGATGCCAGAAACATCCCCAAGGGTATTTAACATTCATTCAGAAGATGTAGCTGTTGCTTTTCAACTTAAGGTCAGGACAAAAGCACAACATAGAGCCAAAAGAACATGCTGCAGTTCTTGTCTGGGAGGTGGCACTTGCAGGTGGCTGGGACACCACCAAGCAGCTGCCTTCAGAAATGTCACCCCGCACAGTCCGGGGAGTCTGGGCAGCTTTCTCCAACACACAGTCTGCAAAAACTGGGCCAAATCAAGACCATAAAAATGTACACTCTCACTCCCGACATGGAACAACAATCTTCTTGGTTTCCTCAAACTCTAGCTGTCTGATAAAGCAGATCACTTAATCATGTCTTTTCTGCCACCTACTCCTTAACAGATTGTGTGTTATACATGGGATCAGTGCTGCTGTTGAGAATTATTTCTCCACTTTGGGCACACAGTTCTGAAGTGGAATGAAATTTCATTATAGACCAAATGCGTGCTGCACATTGTATATAGCCAAGTCCAAAAATCACCTGAGCGAAGCTAAAAGTAAAGAGCCATCCAAGGAGGATTATAGGATTATATTCTTAAATCCATAGTGAGATTCATTAGAAAGTGATGTACACTGTTTTCTCATTTTCATCTACAAGCAATACAATGGATTACCTAGCCACAAATTTCCATCATTTAATTCCTTGTGTGGTACTTGATGCGGGAAACAACATCACAGCCAAGCTCAGTGAGACCTGATGGAGAGTGAAATCAAAGCTGGGTTTATATGAAAGAAAGAGCTTCAATGTCTCTCCTGAAAGAAGAAATAAAATCACAGACAAAATGACCATTACCAGCCATAACAACTACAGTGCAGTCTTCTGACTTACTGTATCAATAAATTAATGCTGGCAGGGGAACAAGCCATGAATTCCCTGAGAAGTGCAGTGCTCCAGAGGCTTCTAGGATTGTTAAAAAAGAGATGGAAACAGAGTTGGCCATGACAGAGTAAAAGCTTCTTGAAGGTGATGGCCAAATTTGGCTGGCCACAGCAGAAAAGCAGCCCTGCCAAGGCTGGGTCACTGACACCATGAGTACTTCCCCAGGAGCGGGGCATCACCAGCAGCAACTGCCTCTGGTCTGTGCCTCCCCGTGCCTCTGGTGCACCAGACAGTGCTGCTGGATGGAGGGAGACCATTGCAGGGGATTAAGCCAATTTCAAACCTTTCTCTCTGCTGATGTACTACCATGCACAGCAGGACTATCCTGCTACCACCATGATCTTAATGCAGAGACAGGGATCTGCTTGCAACTGTCTGCTATGAGCTGGAGGTGGCCAGGCTTGAAGCTGCAGCCATGACTGCTGGGCCTGGGCTTCTTTCTCCCTTATGGCCCTCTTAAGTGCTTCAAACCACTTCCAGCATCAGGCTGCCTTAGACACATTGCCTTCCCCAGAGCCAGTCCTGAAAGCAGCTCTTTAATTCAGCTATTTTCATCCAGGGAGAAATGGATTCCATGCCTGCTGTGACTGATTTCAGAGGCTCTGACAGCTCCACCTTGAATTGGTTGCTAATGGATGGTCCCCTCCATGCCTGTGGCTGCCCTCTCTGCTAATGAAGCAGGAGATGAAAGCACATGGCACCATCACATACTACCTGAGGCTGTGTCATTCTGATATTAGATGTATCAAGACAAGTTCAGCATTGCTGGCTACTGCAGCAATCAAAAAAGGGTTGGGGAGAGTGAGGCGCTCTTTCCCAATTTGAGCAGCATCACCTTTGTCTCTGCTCATACTGTTTCAACAAGAGCAATGACGTGTTGATATGGCTGTAGCACCCATTGGCTCAGGCAGGGCTCTAAGGAATCTTAATAAAAATTATATTGCAAATACTATCTGGGTACTAGGAAGAGATAAAGAAGAGGTTAATTATCTGGGGACCAGCCGAGGCACAGTACAGTCCAAAGCCAGGTGCAGGACATTACTGAGACTCTTTGGGAGACTCTATACTCATGTTGATTTCATTGTTTTGCTGCTCCAGTGGGAAACACAGAAATTACCCTGTGTTATGTAGTGCTGGTGCCCAATCTATCTGTCAGACGTGGTGTCATTCTGGGGAATCTCCTTTCCCTAAAAATCATTACATAACAGAGAAGCAAACATGGTCAGATTCCAGGAGGAGGAAAGTTTTTAGCTTCTGATCTGTAGGAAACTAGAGACCTGGTTGACTGAAGGCCACACTTACACATCATCCACAGGGACACGATGCCAAACACAGCATAGCTGAGTAATTAAATGATAGTTGAAACTCACAAACCATCACAACCTATAATATCAAATCACTAAAAGCACTAGGGAATACTTCCCCTCCTCTATACATATGGAAACAAATTAATTCTTGATGGGCTCAGTAAAGTCTGGATTCTACCAGATGTAAAATATCTAATGCATTTGGTATCTCAAGACACTCAGTGATTAAATATGTCTGTTTTGTTATACAAATAAAAGCAGAAGCTTTATAGCATGTTAGAAGAAGTCAAAGGCAATAAAAATATTTGTATTTTTGTTAATGTTTTATATTACAGGCTTCAAAATTTTGGAGAAGTATAAACATATGCCATTCAATCAGCTTTGCAGGAACAACTCAGCTAGACTAACAATCTAAAGCATATTCTTGTTTCTTTTCCCCTCTAAGGTTTGATTAAGAGCAACCGGGCTATTCTGGCTCCCTCTTCTTACTTGAACTCAGTATTATTGCTAGGGGGATCTGTGTGCTCTGTACAACCTGTCTGTAAGTCTTGTATGTTCAATCTGCCACGTAGCTAAAGGTAAGATACAGATGGGCATAAAACTTGTTGCCTAGGCAGTGCTCTGTCTAATGATGGCAAACTGAGGTTTATCTTTCTCTTTTTAATTCATTGCTTGCATTTAAAGATTGCAAGCAATTCTATCACTTATAAAGCAGCTGAACCTGTTCAGCCTCCTCTCAGAATTTTTATTTTCACATAAAAACCTGTGTAATGCTCATAGCAGAGCAGATTTCTTCAGTCAAATAATACATTCCAGAGCATTGCTGTGGAGAGCTGAAGCTATCTGAATGTCACCATTACTGTTATAACAACATAAATCACTCCAATATACTCTTAAGCAATGAAACATTTCTTACACATACACTCAGCAATAACAAAGCCTATCACACACTGATTACAGCAGAATCTATGAAAAGGCTCTCCTTGCTATTAAAGATGAAAATATTCCTGTGAAAGATTTGCAAATAATTCCCAGATTTTCTTGTTCCAATGAGTGCATGTTTTTCTGTGAATTTGGGCTGAATATGTTGGTTTCCAGGGGCAATATGTGAAAATACTGGGTCTGCTTTTAGACAACTGCTTTGTTATTTCAGGCAAACACCTGCACTGGCAAAGAAGGGCCCCAGTGTCACATGTATGGCATGTGCACGTTGCCAGGGAAAAAGGGAATGACTGTGACAAATGAGAAGCTTTTCCAGCTAATTCGTTTTGTGTGTAGTCATCTCAGAGCCATGAGGCTCCAGCTGGGTCTGGTGCCTGATTACACTAGAAGCTGTACCAAGTCAGCCTCCTTCACTGAGCACCTTGGGGGCTCAGCAGACAATCACACAAATAGTGAAAGAAGAGAACTACAGTTGTTCCTCTTCTGCAAATGAGGAACTAAGTGACAGAGCTAAAAAAAGGGCTCAGCCCTCAGCCAGTATAAATTGGCACAAGAGGATTCAGGTCATCACAAATACACCAAGTTACAGCAGCTCAAGAAAACACTGGAGTTGGATTTACAATGCCTGAGATAAATATAATGCATCCGAGCAAGATTTAACCATCTGCAATCAGTATAAAAGATGAAATGTACTTAAAAATACTGTGCTTCACATGTCTTGTTTAATAAAATCGCCAGCATAAAATTATGGTGCCAGTTATCAAACTAGACAAGCACAGAATGGTAACATTGCAAGAAAAACCAGACAGCTCGTTAAAATGGTAAGGTATATAATGTGCAATAAGGGGCAAAATACACCCACCTTTTCTCAGCAGAAAATGATTTTGTTTATAATTTTCTTAGTCCCAAAGTAACTGAAAGACTTGAAGAAATAAACTGCAATTTATAGTAGGGTCTGGCAGGGGGGCAAAAGAATGTTTCAAGGATTTTTAGAAGAAATTTATATATCCTGCTGTATCTTGAAAATATTTCAACAGAAACTTCTTGGTTTTAATTACACATATCAATGCTTTTTGCCCCTTATCACCCTTTTACATAAACATTACTTACATTTTCATTAAACTCTAAAGGTTTTTTTTTTCCTTTAAAATAAAACCATTGGATTGCCAAAGTATTATTTCATTCTCTGATCTGTAAATATAAGACATTTCCATTCTCTTTGCCCTATCCTCAGTAAACAACAAAGTGAAGGATGCTCCATGCCCTGGTTACTCAGAGCTTTACTTCCCTACCAGGAGACAGGCAGGGGTATTTCACTCTGTAGGACACTCCATTTCTATGTGTTTGTTGCTGAGCTGGCCATTTCTGGGACCACACTAACTAGTCCCTCTTAGCACACAATAACTCACTCCCCTGTTCCCAGTCACAGAGAGATGAGACAGGAGAATTAAGAGAAAACAGATGCCTGATGGATGAAAGTGGAGCTCAGGAGAGGTAGTGCTCTGTGCTCAAAATTGAAAGGAAAGAGACTTGATATCATTCAAAGCAGTGACTCTCAGGGAAGAAAAAGCAGCACTTTGGGACTGAGGAATTCAATGCAGCTATAAATCCATAAGTAGAAGCTGTAGAGGCAGATTCAAGAAAAGAAATCAAGGATAGGAAAGAAAGATTCACATCTGACCCACAACAAAGAAATATTATGGTGCCAAAAATGGCATGAGAAACATTATACTTTTTTTTTCTTAAATGGTATTTAGGAATATACTCAGGTATGTCACTTGAATTTCATAATAAGTACAAATAAAGTGAAGCTTCAGGTCAAAACTGTCCTTTCTACTCCTTTAATTCACTTTTATTTTCAGGATTATTTTCAAATGTTTTACATCAGTACTGATAAGGAACACTTCCATAGATAGAACACAATCCATAGATAGATGAGGATGTAGAAAGGACAAAATAAGAGGGGGAAGTCTTTACTGTGTGAGAGACTGAAGGAAGGAAGGAAGGAAAATCTTTTACTTGCTACAGAAAGGTTTCTCCCAGAGTCACCCCACTTGAACCTGTCCCTTCTTCTTCAGAGATCTGCAGGCCACAGGAGATACACTACAGCAGAGCCAGCTCTCACAGCAGGATTCTTGGGCAAACATTGCACAATTAGCTGAGTACAAGTGTGTCTTCAAAATGGTTATCCATTTCTGTAATGCTGTTAGACAGGCGTGTCTAGAATCTGCTAGGAAGAGAAATATACTCTGAGTGGAATGAAACACTCCACATAATTCTGACAAAAGTAGTCCAGGGTGTATGGCTTCTCCCTGTAAAACCTGCCTCAGAAATGGAGCTGGATCTGTCATCAGTTTTCTTAAGGGCAAAATTCCATCTACCCTGACTCATCTGAAAAACCTGTCACTGGTCACCTGCCCTTATTGCTCAGTTCACATCTGAGAGATGACCTTATCAATCTCTGTCAGTATCTGAAGGGAAGGTGTCAAAAGGATGGAGCTGGGCTCTTTTTGGTGGTTCCAAGCAACAGGACAAGAGGCAATGGGCAGAAACTGATGCACAGGGAGTTCCACCTGAATATGAGGAAGAACTCCTTTACTGTGCAGGTGATCAAGCACTGGAGCAGATTGCCCAGAGAGGTTGTGGAGTCTCCTTCACTGGAGATATTCAAGAACTATCTGGACACAATCCTGTGCAATGTACTCTAGGATGATCCTGCTTGAGCAGGGAGGTTGGACCAGATGACCCAATCTGGTCCTTTCCAACCTGGCCCATTCTGTGATTCCATGTGATTTAATACTTTGCTACTGCAATAATCTTATGTTGAGAGAGCAATGCTAAAACTCCATTTTAGATAAAATATGCCAACATATTTTCACAGTCCAAATAAATAACTTGAAGTAAACAAATAACTCCATCTTGCAAATATCACTTAGAAATGCAATTAAAAAGAGCGTCTTGCTTTGTGTTATAAAAATATGAAAGAGTACTCAGGACAAGCTGTTTCACATAAGATTTTTTTTCTATATTCAGCAACTTCAAGATCAAAATACYGGGATTTCATTTTTCAAAGCCAAAAGGATGGTTTAATAGTTATTTTATATGAAGACAGCTCTGTTTTTCTAGCCTGCATGCAATACCAAATTCAGTATAGCTTGGTACATTTTCATTCATACTTTCATTACAGCACAGTAAAGTACAATAATTTATTATACATTCTCTTGAATCTTTTTGAAACATCAAACAAAATGTAAAATTCAAAGGTAGAGAAAACAAAGCACCAGAAATATTATGAGAAAAGCAGAATTGTGAGAAAAACAGTATTTCCTTTCTTATCCTCCCAGTTCTAACCATGAACCACAGTGAGCACTGAACAGTAATGGACATTGGAAAACAAAACTCAACTATAGGACTCTCTGCACCTTGCAAGCCCTAGTACAGCAGTGATAAAATCTGAGTGCCATCGCTGTCACCCCTGTGATAATTACTCAAGTAATAGATACCTTTTTTAGAGAACTAAGTGTTTCAGAAATGCTCTCTGCCAGCAGAATTAATAATATATTGGAGAGGATGGACCCATTGGTTCTTCTTATGTTCTTTGCTGACCTTCAGTTCAGCAGCCTAATGTACCTAGAACTAAGAGCAGTSATGGGCCTTCCATGCTCCTCTTCCTTACCTCAGCCTAAATGACATAATTTATCACAGAGCTTTGGATGAATTATTCACACAAGGCTCAAACCATATACAGATGCAAAGGGGAGAGCACAGCATCACATGAAGAAGGTTTTTGGCCACGTGCTTGTGACCCAGACTCCTTTCTTAACAGGTAGATTCAAAGGAGCAGACATCAGGCAAATTACAATGAATCATCTCCCCAGTTAAGCTTTCAGGCAGAAGTCATTACACTACAAGGACCTGTCATCAAGTAAAAAAAAAAAATTCACGTAGAAGGGGAAAGCTGAATCTTAATAGCAAATACTAATTTTCATCTATTAAAGTATCTTAGTGTGTGTATACCTAATATTGTAAATGCTTGAAATTTGGAAGTATTTCTTTCTTGTTTGTCTGAATTTATCTCATCTTCCTAAGAGAAGATTTGAATTCACAAAACAACCAGCTTCTGTTTCTTTTTCTGATGTAATTTTTGCAGAAAACACCTTCTAATTTGGAAAGTCATGCAGTTCTTACCTAGCACTCTAAGAAGAGAAATCAGGAATATTTTCACAATCAAAGGCCAGAGGCCTTTTTTGCAAAGTTACAGAGAATGATGTTATAAAATGCCCTTCCTAATAGTGATTGCAAACTAAACATTTATTTACCTTTTTGTAGCCTTAGCTAAACATCATTTGCTCTAGAGGAAATAGAGTGACCAGGCAGCCCAACAGCCTGAGTGGAACATTAGGAGAGTGTACCTGCATGACAATAAGAAGGTCAAACACCAAGATGAAAGAAGCCAAGAAGGCTCTTGAGACCTCATCACTTGGCAGAAATCCACGATTCAGCTTGTCCCAGCTGATCCAGTCAGTAGTGATGACAAGCACAACTACAGAGGTCAGAGTAAACAGAACCGTCCTGGAAGGAAGAAGAAAAAATAGTTCAGAGAGAATACGATAGTAATGAAGATGCATCATTCTATTTTATCTGTCTTCTAATGGTCAACTAGTATTTTATCAGTACTTTCCCACTGATGAAAACAGACTAAAAAAAATTAAGTGTACAAACAAATCTTTTAATTTAAGAAAGAAAGCAGTCAGCTGTATCCTTAGTGAAAATAAATTTAGTACCTAGTACTAAGCATGTTGCAAAATTAGCTGAGTATATCAATCTGGTTCTTCATTCTGTACTTTTCACTGAAGATGAAAACCAGCTATATAAAGTAAGAGAGAAGTAAAATGTACCAAGGTCCGCATGATGTAGGCCAAATTCAAATAAATTAATTGAGAAAACATTGTCTAAGGCACCAAAGACATTAGAACCTTTGAAAATCTTTTCTAAGCTGTAGGAGCTGTAAGACACTAACTGTGAAGTTTAATTTTTATACAGAAACATGTCTCCATTAAAAAAAAAATCAATGCATTAAATTGTTTTCAAATTCTGGAGATTGCAGAAAGATTTTGCTTTGTGTGTTATAAAATGTCCTTCGTAAAAGTTTTCAACTATTTTATGACTTTTCTGAGAAGTCCATGAAGAGTGAATCCCAAAAGTATTAAGGCCTCTGTATAAATGCTACAAGAATTCCAGAAGACATACCTGACTAATTCACACTATTTTGAAACACAGTATTTAAAAAATATCTTTCTAAGCTATCCCTGCAAAATACCTCTGCATCATTTCCAGCATCACTTTGGTAATACCTTACACAGTTGGCAGCAGTGACTGATTGAATTTCTCGTTCTGTGGAAGCTGGAAAATTTAGCTGGTAATTTAAGGGTGAGCAAGGCTTCTTCCAATACCCATAGCTGTCAGCAAATCTGTGCTATAATAGTGGCACATCAAAATCTGAATGCATGCTCATGGCTAAATTATTGTGGCAGGATTTTTTTTCTACAGCAATAATATCTCATTTTCTTCAGCTACTGAGAGTTGTAAAATGAAGTGAAGAATATTTCCCATGACATTTCCAAACAGGACCAATACTCAGCAGAGGGAAAAAAATTGTACACCAGTAGTCACAAGTCAGTATGCATTTTTTTTTGATACAGCAGCCTTGTCTGTATCTGTGAGGAAGGGAAACCAAATATGCACATAGGCAATAGTATAACACATTTAGGCTCATAGACATCATTCTTCTGTGACATGATGGGCTGCACTTCCTCAATGTAATGAGACACAAAATTACTTGATGCCACCACCTTTACCTTGGTATTTCTGTTTTTGTTCTTAATAAATTAACTCAGTTACATGCAACACTATGGTTGACACCCTAACAATTTTCCTCAAAAGAATTATGATCACCGAGGCAAGAAAAAACCAATAAATGAGGCATATTAGATGTAATTAGACCTAAGCAATAGTCAAGCCCTCTTATTCCAAAACATTTGCTTACCTACCATCTCAGCTGTCAGTACCTGAACCTGACTGACTTTTCTACAAGCTCCATTTTGGTACATACACAGAACAGCTTACTTTGGAAAGACAGTTCTCTCTCTTGCATATAGTCTCTTGAGACACACAAAGGGTTTTTTTCCTACTTATGTCACCTTCATATCTTAAATTCTCATGGTTAATGTTCTTACTTTACCTGAAACGTTCTCCAGAAAGAAAGCAATCCTCAGCACTGTCTGCTGACCAAGGCAGACTCCCCCAGCCACTAGGTACCCTGATTTTCCTTGACCTCTTTCTGTGGAACCACCTCTCCTGGGGCAGAGGAAGTTTAAAACCATAATTCAAAACTGAGTATTTTGCTATAGGAAGCATATACCCAGAAGTTATGCTCAAGACTACTCTGCCTCAGTCCTCTTGAATTATGTATTTGCATTTTGGAGCAAGAGCTCAAAGCATGGAAGATCAGACTTTGGCATGTAGGCAAGCAAAGGCAGGCTTATTTTTATTCATGCTTTGTTGGCATGCATGCAAAGACCGATGTGTGTGCTCAAGTCCTGATTTCCTTGAGGAAATGCATCCACACTTAGAAAATTACTTTGTTATTCATTCTGAAATGTCAAATAGGGAGGGAAGGGAGCAGAAAATGGGCTGCTAATAGAATAAGAAAATGCGAGACCAACAAAGAAGGTTAGAAATAGACTTTCAAAATGGTTTCATTAAACAGCATAATTAGTACTCAGTTGTATTTTTGACCTATGACACAGGAACACAGCAAGATATTCAATACGTGCTTTTGGAGTTATTATAAACTGGGTTTTTTTGGGTTAGAGTTCAGTTCGCTTCTTGTGAAAGTACAGTGTCCTGGAGATTAGGAAAAAAAGATGAGGATTTCATTTAACTTGACATAACTTGTATTGGATAAACCAGTGTGAGCTGCCCTGCTATATCTAGCCCAGTATAGTTTGCCCTTTATTCTGCAATGCACATTATTGAGAAAGAGCTACACCGCCAAACTATTCCCCATATTGCTGGCAGGACCTCTCCTCATTACAGAAGTGGAAAGGCTGCAAGGTGAAGGGCAAGAGAGGACTGACTCTTCTCTGCACTAGGCATTAAGAAATGCAATTTCTGTCTCTAGTTCACGAAGGAAATACACTTTTATATTTCACTTCTAATTCTAACTTGCTGTATTGAATGATTATGTGCCCTGTGCACCTATTCAGCTGCAATAACACACATTTTACAACCTACTGCATACTCCTTAAGAGTGCAAATAAACACTGTCTAGACCAATAGCATACTGAATAGTTAAAATTATTAGGTAGGTCCACAAAAGTCACTACTGTGCTTATCACCGCCGGCAATTATTCAAAATCCCCAATGCTACTGGGGAGGGATAAAAAGGGGGAGGCTGAAAGAGAAGAACTTTTACTGCCAGAAACATCTCAAAAATAGGCAATTTTTTAGCCTGCATCTCTACAATAATCTTTGATTGTCAGTACTGAGTTTGGTCATGAATTTGTCAAACCAAATCACTCATGCCAAACTGAATCCATGCTACAGGCCCATTTGTCAACAGAAGACTAATCTGGTTCTCAAAAACTTGGCAAGGTCCAAAACAGATGCATCTTCCCTTCTGCCCCTTTCYACAACACTTTCTTGCACTATAAGCTTTGACCAAACTGACCAACTTTATGTCTATCATCCAGTGTATTATACATTATGAGGGGCTGTGAACCACATGGACCAGAAGCCTGAGCAGGTTTTRGTCACTGGTGGTGGTTCCCTCATGGCAGGCAGGATCACAACCTAAACCTTGTGGAGAGGAAACATAATGAGCTGCTGTGATCTTAAGTCCTGGATGTTTGGAGACACTCTCTTCTGCTGTTTAGCATGTCCTACCTCCCTCATCAGGAACTCCTAAGCAGAGCCTATGAGGCCACAACTCATTCTCTTGCAGCCTCAAGGCAGCACCACAAAGCYAGTCATAGTGCATCCCCTCCAAACCTACACCAGAGGTATCTTTGACTCCACCCAGCCACACCCTCAGGAATCAGTCTGTTATTTGTCTGTACTGGGTGAAAACCTGAACAATCCAAAATTTGTCCCTGGAAAGATAAAAGACAAGCTAATAAATGTATAAATTCACAAAACATCTAATGTTGGAAACAAGAACTGTTTCCAATCTGAGTCTCATGATTCTTCATGTCTAAGCAGGGCAAAGTATATAAAAAATGTACTCTGGTCTGTGATAGAATWCAAACTGAAACATAGGGAAAATTAAGTTTTTCATTCAAAGGTTAAACACAATTCTCTGCACAACACTAACTTTCCTTTACTTGTGACTTTGAGCTGCTCATTTTTGGAGATATTTAGAAATTTCTTCTCTTACATGATCCTCTGCTAAATCTTTTGTGATGCTACACAAAAGCTTTGATGATCAGATAGTAAGAGTTCTGTTAGACCGACTGAAGAGATGAAAGACAAACTTTAGTTATTTTCTGCATTTTCATTTTGTCTTTTTCAAGAGGCAAAAACACTAGCTTGGCCTTTTACTACACCTTTTCCAGAAAAAAAACCTACCTGTGCTTAGCCAAAAGCAGCTCTCAGATTTGTATGATTCAGCATCTTGAGAACTTTTCATCTTAATTTCACACATAAATTTCATTAAGCTAGGTCATTTGTAAAGCATGAAACATTGTTAACAGAAATTCCAAACATTGCTTAATAAAATGTTTATTTGGGATGGAACACATTAGACAGGACCAAGAAAGTGGTCAGTCACACTCCTTAGGGCTGCTCTTTGTTGGGGTGGGTGTTTGCCATTACTGCTGTCCCACTCACGTYGCACTGCCAGCTCCTGGCATGTTTCTGCACTTCCCTGGGGTTTCCCCAACTCAGAAACCACCCCCCATACGTCACAATCCCTCACTTGCTGTGGAATGCACCTGCACTGGCTCTGATTGCCTTGACAACTTCTCATGAATGTACCCAAATAGTAGCAAATATCCTGTGAAAAGAGATACAGAAAAGGAACAACAAATTTTACTGCTCTTTATATTTAAAAAGGCTTTCCAGTCCTCAGGAAAGAAAGATAATCCATTGAGTCAAATACTCTACACAATTTTTAATCTCAGAATCAGCACTGGCCAAATACAGTCACACAGTSTACAATAACTATGAAGAACAATGCTACTGCAGATGTTCATATACAAATGCCAACAGTTTTTATTTCACTCGTTTTAATTAAGAAGGGCTCTGTTATTCAATCTGTCAAAAATAGCAACTCTAAGCCCATTCAAAATAAAATATTTAGTCTGCCTGTTGCTTGGTGTCWGAACCACTTCTGCAATTAAGCAAATATAAGGCACAGATGCTCTGGTGGTGGAAAGCATCTGTGTTCCCTGGAGCAGCATAACTTCAATCCTCCAGCTGGCCCCTGCTCTTCTGCCCCTACAGGACAGCTCTCTGAAAGAGGAGAGAGCAGGGCCTCGAGATTCCTGTGTTACCAGCAGCTACTGCAGTGCCACAGAGCGACACAGTTGGTGCTGAGGATCCCATACTCACAGGGTTTGGGTAGTGAGGACTGACCTGAGCACACATCCATAACTTCATCATGCCAGGTGAGATCCCAGTGTCCACTTCAGRTGTATCCAGAAGAAATCCCACCAGTGCACCCCAGAGCAATCCAYACCAAACCAAAGGGCAGATGGAGAGGTAACAGGCAGGTCCACCCCAGAAATGTGCTACTGAAGTGAATTGGTAATACATACAGACCCTAGAAATCTAGGAATATCTGGTGAGTGAATTAATTGCAACTCTTTTGTTAAAATAAGGTGTTTGATCCTGATGGAGACAAGTACATGGCAGAGATWTGGAGCAATACTATTGTCAGATTTCAGAGCACCACACTCCCCATGGCATACTCTGCAGGCATGAATAAGTGGGAGAAATTACATTAATGCAGATTACYATCAATGAGACTTAATTATCTGAAGTTAAATATCAATTAGAAGAAAATGGTTTATAATTCAAACGTTGAATCCCATTATTTTTTAAAGCCCTTGTCACCACAGAAGTGTATGCCTGACTTCTGTCCTGTTGAAAGTAATGCATAAGTAATTCAGCATTTGCCAGTAACTATCAGCTCTGAAATAYCTGTCTGAAACTCCTTATGCTGTGTATGGCTCATAACTTCTTATCAATAGCAAACAATGCACATTTTGAGAACCACAGGTTCCCAGTTAAGTCTTCTAAACAATGCTTCTTCTYATCCTGACTGATGAGCTGAAGACATTGGACACCACAGAGTACAAAGGATGCTCTGAGGTGGCGGCATTGGAATTGGTTTTCTGCTTTTTATATATTCATTTACACTATGGGTTTTCCAGAYCAGAAAGATGTAGAAGAAGCAAGGCTGGGGCCCTGATGGGATTGACTTTGTATGTCTTTTCCAGCCAGAGTGTCCCTASAACTTGAGGCTCTTTTAACCTCTCATCCCTAACCTTAAGTATAACCCTAATCCTAACCATAACACCAGCTTCAGCTCTAAACCTAACAAAATCCTATGGGTTTTACAGATCAGAAAAACGGAGGCCCAGTAAGACTGGGGTCTTGCAGGGATCATGTAGGCATGCCTTTTCCAGCCCCAGTGTTCCTGRAGCTCTAGGCTATTTGACTCTCTCAACCCTAACCCTAAAGCTAACACTAACCCTAAGCCTAACCCTAGTCCTAGTACTAGGCTAGCCCTAGTCCTACCCAATGGGTTTCCAGTTCAGAAAGATGCAGGAGCAGCAAGGCTKGAGCCTTGCTGGGATGGTGTTGGCATGGCTTTTCCAGCCCTGGTGCTCCTGGAGCTGTAGGCTCTTTGACTCTCTTAACCCTAACCTTAAGCTGAACATTAAACACTAACCCCAAGCCCAGTTTAAGCCCCAACAGTAAGCAAATCCTATGGGTTTTCCAGATGAGAAAGGTGGAGGAGCAGCGAGGCTGGGGCCTTGCTGGGATCACCTTGTCTTGCGTTTTCCAGCCCCAGATGTTCCTGCAGCTAACCTAACTCCAACAACCCTTCCCACAAACCTTGTTTTACATCTATCTTTTGACTGTAACAGTTTTGGCTTTATTAGAGTGTATCAATATGAGCTATTTGGGATTTTTGCACAAAGATTTGCATAAAGCCTGAAATTACATTTATGTTAATATATAAAGGAAACATTTTGCTATGTTTCATGTAATAAAATTAATAAGATTAGGTAATGTAATCACATGGTGCAATATCAGAATTCTAGAGAGCATCATTTTTTTATTACAGGTAGAAGCATCTTTGAGTTTCCTTTTGCCACACCATTAATTTACTAATATGAAAGTGTTATCTATTTCAAACAGCAGCTCATTTAAATTAAACTCATCACTATAAGCTTTACATTTCAAATGCTATTTCCTATCTGTGACACAAAAAAGCAAAAACAGTTTATGAAAGTTCAGAGTCTTACTTTTAAAAAATATTTTCAATCAGTAACATATGCAAGGTAGTATAAAACTCACATGAATCATAAGGAATTCTACCTCATGTTCAAATTCCAAAGTTAGAAGTTAATTGCTTAACTCCAGCAGWAAGCATTAGGAAAAAAACCTGAATCAAAACAGAAAACCAAACACAATTCTATATAAGGTAAAGAGAAGCCATTTTTCTGGTTTACTTTCAGATGGATACATCACTTATTTCATCAATGGAATGGGGAGTGGAAGACAGCTGCTCAAAAAACAACAGAAAAAATATTAAAAAAAAAAAATTTTCAGACCAACAATAGGCCTTAGGATAGACCTGCCTGGCAATTATTCCGCAAAAATTGTGTATATTCAGACAAGTGCAGCTCATCAATATGCAGAATTTACCAGTGAAAGGGATGATTTCTGTAATGTGAGGGAAGCTGTGTCAGAACCAGKCACAATCCCAGCACCTCAGTGTGGTTGAGGAGCTAGGGCAGCATCTCAGTTACACAGGATGATATAAACAGTGCAGAGGCCATTACCTGCTCTGAGTAAGTSAGACTAGCTATTTGAATATTAGTGTTAATGAGACCAGCTGGATGCAATAACAAGAAGATTTTCACATGCTACAAGGTACAATTTGTTCAGATTCTCTAGCTGGAGCTGGTCTGCTTAGTATACATGAGTCAGCATTAGTCATGATAGGACATTAGTCATGAGTCAACAATCCTCAGGACACAGATTTCCTACACCCATGTGTCTTAGTGCTTAGTTATTCCCAGTTCCTGGTTAGAGCAAGGTAAAGGCTGTTTATCATAATGGCAAGACATGGGACATATGCCAAAAYATACAAAACAGGGACTTTGGCTTTCATGTTTACAGCATCCTCAGCAACTGCTAGAAACTCATYATGAGAAAAAAATGTTATTGGCCTCCATTTCTCAGTTACCATGAAATATTCAGTGAAGTCTTAAATTCATTGCAATTGTAGAACAGGAAAAAACTTTTGAAATGGAAAAGATATATATTTTAACATTTAGAAGGAAAAACCTATTTTGAGTGCATTTAGATGGTAATTGAAATGCTATTCTAAAAGCCTAAAATTAAGCTTTTCAGACCTAGAGTAGGAGCTAGAAGTATGTCKCAACATCTCTTTGATTTTCCTGGATTGAGATACATTATTAAATTCTAATTTTAGAAACAAGAAAGAGTGTAAGTGTGGATTTAACACCACATTTTCAATCCTGTCTATGATCTGCAYTATTTGGATTTCTAGATGATTGATTTAAGACAAACTGATTGATTTTCAGAAGACACAATTGAAAACATCTAAGTAAGAAAAGTGGTAAAAATTAATAAAGTGAATCTTTCATGACTAATTAATTACTTCTCAATTGCTGAATTTATTAGCATTGCTTCTGTTCACATTTAATTTAATCATTACAGGAACTTTAAACCTGATCAATGTTTCACTGTATAAACAACACTCTGAMTGTTTCCTTCAGGATATTCTAGACTCATATTTCTTTTCT
Organism: Cardinalis cardinalis; assembly: GCA_014549065.1. Taxonomy (NCBI): domain Eukaryota; kingdom Metazoa; phylum Chordata; class Aves; order Passeriformes; family Cardinalidae; genus Cardinalis; species Cardinalis cardinalis. Next base: position 5,762,517 of record JACDOX010000013.1, on the reverse strand, counting down.
GCATTTAAGTTATTCCAATTTTTTCCACAAGCACAGTGAGGTCTGCTACATTTCTTCTARAGTCAAGCAAAAAACTGATCATTATATTTTTTAAAAGACATTATTTTTACATATGGGTTAGTTTAGTGCAATTAGAACACTTTACAAGGAGTTCAGAATCAGCCAGAAACTTAACCATTGAGGGTTTTTTTTCCAGAAGTCTACATGTGAAATAACATATCTAATCTCTTGTGACAGTCAACAGAGATGTAGTGTGAGATTTGGTTGCCTCAACCAAACTTAGTGTGTGTGTGTTGGGCTGCTGTTGAGTACCTTGGTTGGTCTCCAAACCTTGCAACAAAAGGTCTCCTCTGAGCCCTGTGTGTCCTGTCCACCAGGCCTGTGCACTGTCTCAGTACACCACAGCATTTCAAATTGTAGCCAATGCCTATGTTTAGGGACCTGAATCCTACCTTTATTCAAATGATGGAGTCTGRAAAAGTATGCAGGTGACTATGGGTAAGTTTCTACTTGTGGCAAGCTGAATGATCATCTGCATTGGCCAGAGCTCCAGTGGCTGTAGCAGGAGCTGGCAGGTTGATAGCCATGATCAACACATAAACAGCAGACACCCGAACCCAGAGCTGCAACTCAAAACTGAAGTCAGTTCTTGTTTTAATTTCTTTAAATGAAAAGCCTTTGAATTTTTGAATTGAAAACCAAATATATTTTATGCAGGAATTAACAACWCTCATGTGTAAATAAAATAATGGAAAATTCGTATTTAGAAACTGTCAAATGAAAGCAGTCACTGAAAAGTTGGRGTTTACCTGCTTTTTAAAACATATTTTAGAAAACTGAAAAGATTTCACATATAATTTTGATGTGGCATTTCTAAAATTATCCTCACAAGTTTTTGGAAAAGAAAACAAGAACAGACCCCATAAAATTTCCCATAGTATGTGTGATTATAAAAATATCACTCTGTGGTTCTAAGAGTTACAAAGCATAAAGGATAAAAATGGAACTTACTTTATCAAAGCAAAYATATGGAACATGTTGTCCTTGCCCAGATACTGTCATGTTGCTACTCTTAGAAAACATTTATGATAAGTGGGTAGGAGAGCTGTACAGTATACACTTACATAGTCAAGGCTTCTCAGACAACATATTACATCCAAAACTGAAATTTAAAATGCAGTTCAAATTTAGAATAAATTAAACATAACAGTTTAATGGCTTTCTATGTTCTAGACTAGATTAGCTGTATAATCCATTTATACAGTACTTTTATGGAACAAGAAATTTCTCATTATTTTAGGCTTCATACACCACCATATCTATGGGATACAGTTTCTCATTCATTAAGATGTTGTGCTTTTTACAATTATACCTGTGCAAACCCTATCACAGTTACATATAATTRCAATTGTTTTGAACTGCTCTTCAGTTTTTTTCCCCAAAGCATTTTAAATAAATATAGGGTCTTTCATCCAACAACTTATTTATATTTTGATTAAATGTATTTCCAAAACAACTGCAACATAWAAAAACAAACAAAAAAACAAACAAAACTTTAATCTTGCTTCCTGAACAACACTTATTTATGTCAAAAATCTTTCAAATAATATMAATTTTACCTCAGTGAGAAAAGGGCATTAGTAGACAGCAAGCTGAGTGCATGCCAGGCATGTCTGCTGGCAATAAAGAAGTTCCAACAGTGTCCAGGGCTGCAATAACAGAGGCACAACCAGTAGATCAAGGGACATTACTTTGCTCATATCCAGAATATCACAACCAGTTTTTGGCCAACATTACATAAAAAGCAGCAATAAACTAAAGTGTTTTTTTTTAAAGTGGAGCATTTTAAAGCTTTACTCGTTAGGGGCCAAAGCACTTGTGCCAGGAAGAGAGCCTAGGGGATGGGAGGAATTAACAGCTGCCCCCCACCAAATGCCTCTGGGGAGGTGAGCAAGAGGATGGAGCCAACCTCTTCCAAGAAAGTGAATGACAGGATGAAAAGAGAATTTATACTAACTCAAAAGTTCTCTAGAAAAATGAAAGTTCATATACCCTTTTTTTCTCAAGCTGAGCCAGTTCCAGTATAAGGCTGACATGTCTTTTTAAGAAAAAAAGAAAAATTGCATGCAAATTACTGTGATTTTGACTTCCTGGAAAGTTAACCTTTCTAATAGAAGAACAGGACTAGAAATAAGATTGAACAAAAAGAAGTTAATAAAAAGACTCACCAAAACACATCCTGACAGCCAGTGCTGTTCTAATAATTATATTCTCAGCTCTGTGACAATGTGAATATTGTCACTTTTTCAGTGGAAGATAAACATAAGAAATTTCCAAGAAGAGGGTGCATAAGGGAACTTGGGAATTCTTATGGCTAAATTCACTAAGCTGCCCAGATACATACTGGATAAACTTTGAGTTTTCCAGAAAATAGTCATCCCCCTCAAACAGAAACTTTTCAGTCTTTCAGAAAAAGTCTCGTGTTCTATCCTGAGACTAATCTGCACTCTTTTCCAAATTGTTCCAGTAAAMAGAAACCAGATAAATCCTGGGAGGAACAGCAATATTCAGGGAACTCAGCAAAGATGCAGTAAAAGCCAGGCTAAAGCTTRTCCCACAGCAGCCCTGCAAAGAGAAGTGCAGGGGCTCAGATCAGCAATCATCCATGTGGATTGGATCATCATGCTACTGGCTACTCTGAGRAGACAGAGGTCTCACTACTTCTGATCAGAAATTCCTCCTCATACATGAGAAACACTTAYCAATGAAAGTTTAACCAATAATGATGCTTATTTGAATGTTTTAGTTTTCTTAAAATACAGCAATCAAAAGCTTTATTGCAGGATTCCCAAAAAACCCTAAGCAAAGATCCCTTTCCTCCATAAATAATTTGTCATCCTTTACCCTCCAGACTTGGTCTCTTCAACTTCTAACATCCTAATAAGTAATACTTAACATTAAAGATGCTCAGAATTTACCATCTCAGTCACATAATTCTATGTTGAAATAAAAAACCCATTTGCTTTTAGCAGACATTCCATCCTCGCAGTCAGTACTCATTCCATTTTAGACCTGTTTCTTCCCCCTTACCTGTCCACTTGATCTGACTTCTGAATGGATTTCCATGTGGTTTGTAACTTGTAATAGAGCCTCTTTGGCCCGAAGATTTGATAGTTTTTTGTTGATCTGGGACTAATGCAAAGGACTAAGGACACYTCAGCAGGATTTAAGGCAGGGTAGTAGTACTGGACTGCTGATTGACATTGCAGACCTCGGGCAGTAGGGACTGTGACAGGGACTGCTAAAAGCCATCAGTTTTCATTTTTTTCCTGGGGTATAATCAGGGGCATTTGTTTCTTCTCCCACAGTCTTCTCTCATGGATCTCCTTTAGGGTTATAACCATCTTTTAGAAAGACCTAGAGAATAATTGATTCACCACACCTCTTATACCTATCCAACAAGGTAATTCTTTCACCAGAGCTAGGCTACAAGCTGGGGACAGGCCTTTTATCCTGCCCAAGGATAAAATAGACAAGCTGTCTGGACAAGGGGCGGCTTCTAGGTGAGGTTAGGTATCCACCCAGTTTATCTCCAGAGACCTAAACATTACATCAGATTTTGCTTTGCTTGCATGATTATACTGCGCTCAAAATAGTTTAGCTGTGGCTAAAGAGACCCCTAGTTTGATAGAGACTGTGCTGATCAAATTTTGTTAAACATATATTCCATGTTTAATATTCTCTTAAACACTTTTACTCCTCACTGATTTTGTCCCCTCTAGTTTTACAGCTCTATGATCCTTTTCTTCCTGGTAAATACTTCAACACRTGCGTTTGACAAGCATAAATGCCTACAAGCTGCCACCCCACCACTCATATGATTGCTCAATCAATCTCCAGCAAGCACCTACAGTCAGAAGCTAGAGGAATACTTTTGGAAGGGCTATATTTTGCAGCATCTCACTTTCTCTCTAAACAGGGAACCTTTGTCTTGTTGATGAGACTTTGAAACAAATCAGAATTTGGAATAAATGGGCTTCTTTGATCAACCTGGAAAGACTAGAATCAGCCACATTTTTAGACTTTTTATTGAAAATAACTGCATCCATTTCACAAAGGTTCYAAGAGGTAAGACAGCTTTGGGACTAGATAGAGCATCTCAGAAAGCTTCGTTTAGTCATTTGGATTAACTTGGTTAGTATTATCTTCAGTTTTTTCCTAGGTCATCCAGTCATTGTATAGAGTTGATATTAAATTAATTCGACCAGTTCTTCAGTGAGATTTTTAGCTTTATGTTCTTCCTGGGAGCCCTGAAAAAAACTGTCATGTCCAGCTAAGAGCCTGTGAAAGATGAATGTGACTTACAATCATCCCTGGGCCTTTCCATCMATTACTGGTAATCTATCACAGACATTTCTGAGTTGATAACCCCATCAATGTCTACTAAAAAAAAAAAATCTATTTCATCTGAGGCAAAAGCCACCTTCACTAAGTTAAAGCAGGTTTTCAGTACACAGGGAGAGTATTCTGATRTTTATTTGGGGAGGAATAGACTTTATATTTAAAACTCCCCAAATAATGTTAAATGTTATACTAGATCAGCTGGATTTTTTTTTTTAGTTTGAAAAGTGTTCAAAGATGCTATAACCAATGATTGCTTATATAGGCATTTCATTCTGCATTTAAAGGTTGCTTCAGATGTGGGTTACACAGGACTGGGGTGACAACCAGTTGCAATAACAAAGAGTAACTGCAGAATGCCACAACRTCTCTGAAGCTACCTGCCTGCTAAGCAAGATGCCCTTAACTTCATYCAGAATATTCTATAGTCCACAACTTCTTGAGAATATGCTGCTAGAATAAATTTTAACAATGCTTCTAGACACCAATGCTGTTACCAATTTATCTGTCAATCAACTTATACTTTCCTTGAATTTGCATAAATCTAAATGCTAGGAAAACACATATTTAATTCTATTTAGATTTCTGTAATTACATTTGCATGAAATTTGTTTAAAGGATGGGATATGTGTAATGAATGATACTAGCAAAGTGTCTATTGCTTTACATGGATGGGAATAAGTGAACATATGAAGGGTTCTGGTTACAAGGCATAATTCAAAGAGAGTGTATAGATCACCTCTCTCTAAAGGAAAAAAAAGCCAAAAAACAACAAACCAAAAAATAAGTTTTCATAATTTGGTTTGAAGAATTAAGACTATTTCCTAGCTGGACGGATCATGTKGAAAAGTGTCCTCAAATCTCTTTCAGAAAGATGATAACAGAATAGCTCACAAAGCCAAAAWGTTTGGAACAAATCAGTATCTTAAAACCTGTGAAAACTGATTAAAATCTTAGCTCCTGCTTAACATACTATRCTGGTGGTGTGTGTGCCTGCTCTGTTGACACCTTGGACCTTGCCATCGATTTCATTCCAAATAGGTCTGACCTAGTTCCTCTTTAGAAAGGAATTGTTTAAAAACACCTCCAACAGCTTTCTACTTACATTATTACACTTTGCAGTGATTTTTTAAAGCCCATTCTTTCTGCAACCCAAGGTCTACTAGTGATTGTTTAGTTTCCTTTCATTTGTATTGAAAAACTTAATATTAGGTAGCAAATTAAAATGCTTCTTTAATTTTGGATTGTTTCAGAACATAGTCACACCTGCTGCCAATTAGAGTGTTATTAATGCTCATTCGGTCTGGTCATATTGCAAAGAAAATTATAAAACTGAGCCCTAATTGCAAGTGTCCTAATGAGCACAGCTGTGTCACAAGGCCAAAAGGTTCCTGAAACAATCCAAAGCCCAGACCTTAGATGGCAAAATAGGATAATAATATCTTTTTTCATCTTTCTGCTCATGCAGGGAGAGACACGAAAGTTGAATTCTTCCTCTCCTGGTTCAAGGAGGTCTGGTTTTGTCCATGTACTAGGAATTACCTCAACATATCACTGCAGATATCTACCAAGCGTGAATGATCTTAAAAACAAAAATTATAAAAGTGAGGAGATAAAATAAATAATGGCATTACAAAACAGTGATTCCTTCCTCCTAATCTTTTTTAACCTGTTTCAATTGCCAAACTGATCAGAAAACACAAAAAAAATGAGCATAATAAGACAGCTTGACAAGATGGATGGATAGTTAAAATTTTCAGAAGGTCCATAGGAAGACTTTTTGATAAAACTTTACTGAGTGACTGAAGCTAGGGTCTAAATCCATAGACAGAGAATTATATTGAAATGGTCTGACTATCTCGATTACTGCAAGCCCCACAAGTATGTAKGTCAAATTCAAGATCATTTTTAATATATTTCAATGCTTAAAATAATATTATAGGCTAGTAAATTCAGATGGGTAAGGTGTGAATATTTTGGCTATGACTGATTTTCCCAGAAGGGTAAAGCATTTTTCCTATGCATCACTTTCCGACTGCATACACCTAGACATTAGCATCAGCTTTCTTTATTAGTCTTTTCTTCCACTGAGAGACAGAACCTGCTGTCACAAGACACATTAAAGTTTAGAATGTTGTATTACACAAGGTAAGTATGTAACTTCTGACTCTGATAAAGTCAGATTATTTCCCCTCATATCACAAACAATAAAAAATCAGGTTTCTTGTATAAGAATTATAAAGATATACATGTTAAGAATATTGTTATTACTCAAAATCAGAAATTAGGTCTGTGAGAAAAAACTCAATAAATGAATGTGAAAAGGAGCCAGATTAGGTGGAAACAAAAAAAACTCCAAAAACAAAACATACACTAAGCATCAGAATTTTGCTTATGGAATAATGATAAGAACCAACACTGTGAAGAAAAAAGTATAGAAGTTCTAAGAGGGAAGTACTATCAAAGTAGTTGATAAGAAGACTAAAGAAACCAAACAGGACAGGTATTATTGTATGCTTGAATAATCTATTTTTGTGGATGCCATGGAGCTTATTAAACACTTTAAGGGAAAACATCCCCTACACCTAACTGGAAAAAAAAATCTAAAGGAGGATTAAAGTTTCACTGAYGACTACTGGGCTTTTGTCATTGATTTTCAAAAGACAAAGGTCAGGTGCTTGTTTAAACACATGTGAATGCACCTATTCACTAAAAAAAGTCAATCATCTTGATGGTTAAAGTCAATATCAAAAGCCATGGACAACAACTGTTCAGAAGCATAAAGATTTTCTTAAATCTGYAATTTCACCAAGACTGCTTATTCTATGCATGAATTGAAGATCCTAAATAAATTCTGCTCCTTTATAAAATTAAATTATATGGCATACTGCTGATATCTCTGGTAATATGGGTGATATTAACAGCATATTTCTTTCATTAAAATTATTGATATTATTAGCAGTTACAGATTGACCGTAGATATAAAAAGATTTTCCTCTAGACCTAAAGAAAATCTACTRGAAGTTCTGAGGCCTCAAAACCACATTGCATTTAATAAAATAACGCTAGTGTTGCTAGAAAGCAAATTTTGCTTCAATAACAGCCTCAAAACTATGTAAAGAAACAAAACCACATATCTGGCTTTAGTTCASTGTTTACTTCACACAAATGCCTTTGCTTCACTGTGCCATTATCTGCCAACAGAATTTACCATTAGTGGAACACAAGCTCTCATTCCACTAATGGCATTGTTGAAAGAACATATTAAGATGCTGGTGTTTTTATTCAGGAGATATCCATACATCTTGCACAAGTAATTACATTACCAGTAATCCTTTTAAAAGGCTCTCATTGCTCASTTGCTTTGCCAATAGCTCTAAGCTTGGTTACACCACAATGGCACTCACTCATAGCGCATTAATTGATAACAGATGAACCAGCTAAAACTCYGGTGCTCTCTGATCACTCACAAATCATAGAACCCCGACCCATCAAAGGAAACAAACATGCTTTACAAAGCCTCAGAAAGTTTTGTTTTATTTATGACTGAAAACAGCAGAGAAAGCTGAATATAGCACATGCCCCTCCTCACATTTTGCGAAGAAAAATTACCAGAAAACAGAGCCACTAACTTTTTAAGGAGTGCTGGCATTCACATTGATATAAAAAATCAATCTTTAACTACAGAACAAGCATTTCTTTCATGAAGGAAAGAAGCAGCAATATCAAGGTATGGAATACAAGGCATATCATGAAATTCTACAATCACACCAACAGATTCAGACTAAGAAGTTTTGCTAAATATTCAAACACTGCCTGAATTAAATTTGAAGAGTATTTTCCATACTGTGAATTATGCCGAATTCATTAATGAATAAAAACTGTTAACCTCAATACTAACCTTGCACTTTTCTACTGTAGAGTCTACTCCTCGTTCCTGAGATAGTGATTAAAAATAGCAACTGTCATTGTATCTGTCAGTCAGTGTATACATAGATGATGCAGGAGGCAGTATGCAGAAATGTTTTAGAATCATCAAGCAGCAGTACACAGAAAGGCAGAGAATAAATTAAACCAAACAATAAGTCTCAGGCTGATGTGTTTGAACTTCACTGCAAACATTCTTCATACATATTTAAKTGCTCCATTGAGACTGTGACTGTTCTGGAGATGTTCCAGGCATTATTTCCATTCCATTAGTACACTTGCAGTATGTGTACTCCTTAACCCAAAATGATTGATTCTATAAATGTCTTCCCACTTACTGACCTGAACACTAATTGAGGTTGTGTATAGATTAAAATACAGTGTATGCTTTTTGAAACCAGCCAACATATATTGTAGTCACTGAAAGATCTTGTGGCACAAGAAGAAAGCGGTGCTCTTAACTCAAGACATCAGTATGTGRTTTCACAGAAATGTTTCAGGTAGGAAGAGCAAAAAATCATGCAACAGGTTGACAACCTTTGCTAAACAACACTTTAAACAGAAACCTAATTCTAAGTCCCACCTTTCTGAAACATAAAACAATCATTCCTTGAAATACAATTATCACCTACCAGATGCTTTTGTCTGTGCTCRCACCTTTTAAATTAATTTGCTTTGGGAGAAAGTATAAATTTTTTACATTCCATAAAAATAAAACTTTAGGATTCAGATAATTTTATCAGTTCAGATACACAAAAGAGGAAAAGTTRAATGTTTTTAAAACACCTTAATTAAAACTAAGATAATGTTGAACCCTGCAAATTATTCTACGATGAACCAAAACTTTTCCTGTTCAAATTATTAARGGTAAATATAATTACAGTATATCAGCTAAAATTTCGAGTAAGCTACCCTGAGGAAGCAATCCTCAAGATCTCCACAAGCACTGCCCTGATTCTGGATTAACCTTGAGGTGCTGGAGCATGCATATTCAAAGGACAAAACCTATGAAGGGTCTGAGGCACAAGTCCATATCACAAGTATGTGGAACAGCTAAAAGAACTGTGCTTGTTTAGCCTGGAGAAAAGGAGACCWTTTTTAGGGGAGACACTGCTGTCATCTACAAGATGTTAAAATATCTGTTGTGTCGCATTTTGAAAGAAAAAAAGCCTTATAATAGAGGTATGCTCATGCAGCTTGGTCAAGCCTGTATCAGACATTGAAAGTATACTTGAGAAACACTAATACTCATATTATATTTTATTTATACTGTTTACAAACATGAGTATGTTAGACTTCATGTGACAGAATTCTGGAGAGAAGCTTAGACAAGWAATCTGGACCCGTCTTTGAGAGAAGTTTCATCTGAGAAATAATGCATTAAAAATTACATTGCCACTGCTGTCTTGCTCCAGATCCTCCAGATCAACTTTATTCAATTTAAAACTGATTGTTTCCCACTTAAATTCCATCTCTCAACTCAGTATATMATTTAAAAGTCAAATAAGATATTTCCAACTTGTTTACTGTCATTGAAAACATGCTTCACTCTTTTTCTTTCCCAAGACCTATGCTTCCCGTGCTATGCCAACTGGCCTTGAATATTTCAATAGATGAGGTCAGGACAAAGCATGCAAATAACTGGAAGCTGAGCATGTGTTCTCATCCATTTTTTCACTGGCACACCACTTCTGTGAGCAGCAAATATATGTTTATAGACAAGGGATTTAGCACATTTCTGTGCCACGTTTCTTTTTAAAATTAGAATTCCAGAYAGTAACCTCCCTGGGGCAGAGTTCACTTCTGGTCTGCGCAATGCTGGCACAATGGAGGTCCCCTGTAAGAGCATTTATGATAGCAGTTTGTTTTTAAACCATGGTCACAGGTGTTTGTTCATACAAAATTTATTTCTAAAAGTTATAAAATTATTGTTTCATTTTATAGTAGGGATCACAGAATCAGATTGTTTTGGGTTGAAAGGGAATTTAAAGACTGTCTTTTTCCAATTCCCCTGCCAGCACCTTTCACTATATCAGGTTGCTCAGAGCACTGTCCAACCTGGCCTTGAACACTTCCAGGGCTAAGACATCCGCAAGCGCTCTGGGACGATCTCTTCCAGTGCTCCACCACCATCACAGGAAAGAATTTCTTCCTTACATCTGGTCTAAACCTACCCTCTTCTCATTTAAAGCCATTCCCCTTCATCCTATCTTGACACCTCTTTGTAAAAATGCCCTCTCCATCTTTCTTGTCAGCCCCTTTAGTCATTGCAAAGCTGCTATAAGRTCTCCCTGGAACTCTTTCATCTTCAATCTGAACAACTCCAGCTCTCTCAGCCTGACTTCATAGAAGAGGTGCTTTAAAAAAAATTCAAACTAACCCATCTAAATGAAAAGTACCATGAATGAAAAAGGAGCTTGCGCTGGAGCTAACAAAAGTGTACAATCTCAAAAAGGTTTGTTCAGAAATAGGACAAAGCTCTATCTAGTATTTCTAAAATAACAAATGTCTTACTTTTTTATTATTTTAAGCATAGCATTGAATAAATTAAAACTGCCATAGCAAGTCACAAAAGTGAAATGAAAACCTCCTTCATTTTAATGTAATAATTTGATMATTTCTTGGCCCTTGCCCTTTACCTTCTCAGTTGTAAGATAGTCTTTAATAAATGAAATAAAATTCAAATTTTTCTATAGCAGAACTAGCAGAATCTGGTAGGATGTGTAAAAAAGAAATAGGGAAGCAGCAAAAAAAGAGTACAACAGCAAAAAGCAGGAAAMAAAGCTTTGAAAAATATGAACCTTTCTCAAGGCTGAATAAGTTGTTTTCCAATTGTTTTCACTGGCTTTTCTTTACCCCTTGGCCATCACAAACAAGGGCTGATGCCCTTTCCACTGAAATCCAGAAATATTTACTCTTTGTCTGCATGAGAASCAGCACTGTGCTGACCAATGCACCAACACAATCAGTAACACAAAGCAAACAGCAGCAAACTGGAGTCAAGGTGGTTTTGACTGAAGGAGTAGATCAATCATTTCAGTACATAAAGAATCTGAAAAGATGGAAAATGTCAAGTATTGTATTTAAAGTATTGTTTAGTGAAGCTCTTTGATTAGTCAATATCACAAAATCACTCTGTTCTTCAGGATAACTTGCTGCTAGACAAAGCATGCTCAAATATGCATGGTCTGAAATTTAACTGGCAGTTGGTTTTGTAAGGGCTTAACTGCTAACATGATTTTTTGTGGTAAAAGAAGAAGAATCTAGCAAAGATGCTAAAGTATCAAAATGTACATAATGAAACCAAGAGCCCTGCAGGGCACCTTTTGTTAACAACCTTTTGTTGTGATTTCATTGAAAATTTAATCTACGCTTTGTTTTAGGCCTTGCTTTTTCCACAGTCACAATTGCAGTCAGACAACATGCAATTATCTGAAATAAAAATATAGCCACAATATTCTCATTATGGTACCCAGCCTAAAAAAGATATGAATTTGAATGCCTTGATTAAGATAGCTGTCAGCAGATGCATTTAATTTTACAGCCATACCAATTTTTTCARAGTAGAAAAGCAAGTAAGAAACAAAAGAAAGGCTCCTTACATCYAAATTGAGGYTTTATACACGGACTAAATAAGCTTAAATACATTCATGTTTATAACTGTTTTAAGCACATCCTAAAAAGATAGTTTTAATTAAGTTTTCTTTTGCATTGAAAGGGGTTCATTCTGAAAGTGGTCAAGGAGTGTAAGAATCTGGGTGGGGACAGAATGGGATAGAGGATGAAATTTGGGAGAAAGTATAAGTTGGCAGCACTCAAATAGTAACTTCTTGCTCCAGCTTTAAGTCAAGTCTTTACAAAAGACAGACTACTATAATTCTTTTCTTAGGCCTAAATAACAGAATTTGGATACACCAGGGTATATTTTTCTTCCTTTAAAGCATCTCAAGTTAGAATTTACAACCACATTCTGGTCATGTGCAGCACTTTGAATCTCAAGATGCGATTTCACTGGAACCATTATTAATCTGTGGCTGTTAGCCTGCTTGCATCAGAAAACAGGTGGATATGGTGGAGATTTTCACTAATTGTATTTGAAAAATTGATGCCCAAAACACAGCAGAAGTCACATAATGAAGAACTATCAGAAAATCAAGAGAAAAAAACTTTTTAAATCAGATACTCAATGCCATATCCCTCTGAAAACTGCAGAAGACTAATAATTTCATCCAGAGTGTCCCCAGGGAGGCTGATTTCAGYTCCCACTGTTAAAACCCATCAATATTGGTGGAACAGTTTCACTGCGCTAGTGTGTTCAGTTACACATGAAATCCACAGGTCTTATAAACAGTTTCTAAGCTGACCTTCACTGGGCACAAATCAGTTTCAGAATTGCTTCTTCAGATGGATCTGAAAGTCAAACAACATTTAACATGATAATGTGTAAATACTCAGTATTCACAGAAAATACAGGAATACTGATTTTTCTTCATTAAGGGAAGATTGGTGCCTGACAGTTTCAGTGGTCTACTATGATGGCATTACAGCACTGGCAGATAAGGAAAGAGCAACTGGCATCATCTACCTGGAATTGTGCAAAGCATTTCACATTGCACTGCATGAGAGCCTTCCTTCAAACTGGAGAGATGTGGATTTGATGGATGGACCAGTGGGTGGATAAGGAATTGGCTGGATGGCACTCAAAGAGTTGTGATCAGTCACTTGTGACGGGTTATGATCCCAGGGGTTGGAAGCGGGGCGGGCACTGTGTCACATCCGCGTCGGTGACATGGACAGCAGCATCAAGTGCACCTCGGCAAGGTTGCCAACACCAAAATGTGTGGTAGAATCGACATGCTGGAGGGAAGGGATCACATCCAGAGGRACATTGAGGAGCGGGTCTGTGCAAACTCATGAGTTCCACAAGGCCAAGTGCAAGGCCCTGCACCTAGGTCAGCTTAACCTCAAGCACAAGTACAGGATGGGCAGAGAATGTACTGGATTAATTTCTCCCCCTGGCAGAGGAGCCCTGGGGGGAAAGACCTGCATGTGTTGATGGACAAGAAGCTTAATGGGACCTGGCAATGGGCACTTACAGCCCAGAAAGCCAAACGTGCYCKGAGCTTCAGCAAAAGTGGCATGGGCAACAGGGTGAGGGAGGAGATTCTGCCCCTCTACTCCAGTCTTGTGACCCCACTTGAAATTCTGCATCCAACTCTGGRACTTCCAAAAGAAGAACATGGACATGTTGGGGAGAGTCCAAAGGAGGAACAAAAAGGTGATCARAAGSTTGGAGCACCTCTCCTATGAAGACAGGCTAAGAGAGGCTGAGTTGTTCAAAACAGGGAAGAGAAGGCTCCAGGGAGAATTACTGCAGCCTTGCAGAACCTAAAGTGGGSTACAAGAGAGGTGGAGAGGGACTTTGCACAAGGATACGTGGTGATAGGACAAGGAGGAATGGCTTTAAACTGAAAGAGGRCAGGTTTAGGTTATATAYAGGGAAGAAATCMTTTCCTGTAAGAGTGGCGAGGCAYTGGAACAGGTTGTCCAGAGCAGTTGTGGATGCCCCATCCCTGGAAGTGTTCAAGACCAGTTTGAATGGGGCTTTTAGAAACCTGGTGTAGTGAAAGGCGTTGGCAGAGGGGCTGGAAAGAGATAATCTTTAAATYCCCTTCCAACCTATGCCATTCTACAATTCTGTGAGAAAGATGAGTCAGAAGTTAAGCTAAGTTCATCAGCAAATTCTGAGGTACAAATTTAAACATGCCATTAGGGAGAAATAAATTTTTTWAAAAATACTCCAGCATTCCAGGAAAGCAAATAATTTCATTATTTTAATCATCACATTTATTTTAGAAAACTGCATTGATTTTTGGCATCCAGCCATGACAAAGTCTATGAACTCTGGCTGTGAGCATGAGCAGCTGAACCACTCACTTTCTGATCTCCATTGAACTTCGTGGGCTTTCAGAGTTCACATCTTGCATAAAACCACTGGCTGACACTGCAGCTTCTGTATGTACCAGGTCTTTGGTGTGATGCATTCTTTAYAGCTTTCCAAAGAAATGAGTTTCAGTTGTACTGACCATGTTTTGAGCTATGATTTTGCCAGGCTTCTGCACACTGCAGCAAGGATGCAAGACAGAATTTCTACATTGAAAGTCTGAAATGTTTCCTTCTGTTGTAAGAATMATAGTCCACAATATGCATGCTGATGTAATTGCAATACTTGAACTTCTACCTTGGAGTGGCTATCTCAATTATCTGACTATATAATTATATTTTTATATTATATATTTCTTTATCTTTTAGCACTTTTTTCTGCCTATATGATCACATAATGTGTATTAAGTGACAGCTACACTCATCCTGATTTTGGAGTGGACCTAGAATGAGGCCTAGGCTAGCTGTAAATGCTAAACATAAGAAAAAAAAACTCTAATAACAAAGAAAGAAAGGTAAAGAGCTCCAGCAGAAAGTGGGCAATGATATAACAACAACCACATCACTGATTCTGMTCTTCTGGAAAATCTTACAGTGCCTGAGTGGGGGAAGAGGTGTCTCCTGCTCAGCAAGAATTCTGCAGAAAGTGGTGAGAAGGTGCTAAAAAAAACTTGCTCCAACTGTGGTTGAACCAAGAACTGCAACAGCACATTAGGAGAAAAGGACTCTTTGGAATTTCCCAAGGAAAATTTTTATCAAAGAATTACAGCTTTTCAGGTTTTGGCATAGAATGTGATTATGCGAAACTATTGTAATTTGGCAGTACTGTTATTACTGAAACATTGGACACACTGCACATTAAGAAGTTTTATTAAAGCTATACATTGGATGAAATATTTTTAGTAATTGTTCATGATATACCTCTTTCTCAGTAATAGAGATGGAATAAAATGTACTTTTAGAAAGAGGTGAACATGAACTGCCATATCCATCCAATTACRAAGGCTATACTTAGGAATCTAGCAATTATGTAGGAATAAAAACAGGGTTTTTTCCAAGCAGGCTATCAACTACTGAATTGCAAGTATCTACCAAATATAACTCAAAAAACTTAAACAGGATGAGGAACTGAAAAGATGTGGTATAAAATAAATACGTACTWCAGCGGTTTAGAGAATTAAAACCCAAATTAAAGGTGAAATTTATGTCTATGGGCCCAGTCCAAAATCCCATTGCAGCTAATGGATGATGCTTTTCTCTCTTCAGTATAACTATCCTTCAGCCACATTGGTCTGTGAATATTTTTTTTAAACCCCAGGACATGAARTGTTTCCACACTAGCACTTACCAGGGAAATGGTGTAAGTGCAGGGGTGTTAGGRGCTCCCTTCCTCCCCTTTGCTGCCCTCTCAAGTGTATGGTTGAATGTGTGGATGTAGATGGGCATGTATGGTCTACTTCATGTGAGAGGAAAGCTGCCACACTGTACTCACTCTCCTCCTCTGCCTCCTGCTCTTAATCATGCCAATACAGATAAGAAGCCACATATGTTTGTGTTTGATTTCTAGGAGTCTCCATTAGGAAAAAAAAAATAGGATGAGACTGCTTTATGTAACTTGAATGAGACAAGTAAAGAACTTGAAATCCTCAAGAGAAAGAGATCTCACAATTTTTGTTTGTTGCTTTGGTTTTAAAGTTGTTTGGTTTTTTTTAATCTCAGAGTTCAGATCTCCSTAAACTGAATTACATCTCTCTCAAATGCTTTGCCTTGAGAAGAAAAGTGAGATGAAGAGTGATTTTTCTCACTATTCCTCCTATCACAACTAGGGTGTGGGAAAATGCATGACACAGCCTTTCCAAATAGAGACTGGCACAGGCAAGCCACAGATTTCTTTCTTGGTAGTTRAGACAGATGGGAGACTTCCACCTGCATGCCCTCCCATATGCATACCTTTTATGTGCTCATACATAAATAATGCCATGCAAAGCACCCACCCCTCGTGCAGCGCATTAGCAGCCTGTGCAGAACACGCTCCAGGCGGCCACATGGGAGCCTGGGCACTGACTGCAGCCCCTGAGATGCTCCCAGGAAAGCCAGGGAAAGGTTGAGACAGACCACGGTGTTAGATCAGCAAATGCAATGWGGGAAGCCACYCTCCCCAYAGCTGACCTAGGGCCCCAGGTCATCCTTACTCTTTCCTTTGGCAAACACTGCAGCATTTTGGGCTATTGCTGTGCTGGAGGAGAGGAAGAAGGGAAGGGGAAGGGCAGACCTGTTCTGCTGTGGACTGAGTGACACTTCCAGCCCTTTCCTGTTGCAAACACTGCAGCACTTTAGGCTATTGCTGTGCTGGAGGAAGGGAAGAAGGGRAGGGGAAGGGCAGACCTGTTCTGCAGGGACTGAGTGACACTTCCAGGTGACAGCAGTACCCGCTGAGGAGAGCAGGTTGGTGGGAGAGCCCTGAAGTCCTGACACAATAGTTTTCATGCACTGAGGAGGGCTGGCATCTGCAAACAAGGTCCAAAAATGTATCTGAGTCATGTGGTTGCCAAGCTTCAACCATTCTGGTGAGTTTTGACCAGCTTTATTTTCCATACTAGAGCTGTAAAAGCACTTTTTTATTGAAGTGGAAAAGTTTTCCTTGGGACATGAATCAGAGAATTTTACAGGACCAAATATATATATAAATAAAAACTTTCCTACAAATATTTCTGATAATGCARTATTTTTGTATTTTTTCACTGTTTTCAAATATTCAAAATAAAAATAATGAAAACTAAAAATAGGCAGAAATCTTAAAGTCTCATTTACATGAAAGAAAGTTCACCACAATGTATTATGATGAATTATTTTCTACATTTTTTCATTCTAACAAATTGTCATTTCACAACATAGCTTACCAATAATACCCAGGAATTAAATAAATGCTCTCAAAAATCTTTTAGTCATTTCTTGAAAAATTATAATTATACATCTTGAYGGCCAGACTAAATGCAACAATCACTATTCATGGACAGTTTTATCCTGACAGAATATATTTAACAATGCCAGACAGGATTAGTAGTCAGATCACTCAATATAAATCATCTATGGAAGACCTTACTGAATTTTTTGTATTGAAACAAGAAGGAAATCATAAGAAACTTATGTATTGTCTTACTTATCTAAACTGATATTACTCACTTGGGTTATAGTATAAGATTTACTGTGAGCAATAATATTGGAAAATATTTTTATGTTCTTTTATACTATTTATGCTATTTACCAGGAAATCTGCCTTACCTTTGGATGATTCCAGGTTTCTGTTCAGTAGCCAGTACCTTATCCCAAGATAAATTACTTAAATATGAAAGAATTAATAGATAAACTTAAAAACCTTCAAACCAGGGAGAGAATATTGTATGTGTATCCAAAGGCACATATATTACAGATACAATTATTTCATTGTTTCATGCGGTTTTATTTGTGGGAAAGCATCCCAAAAAGTTTTACTCAAACTTAATGAAAGGTTTGTTTTGTTTCAGTRCACAACTTAAATTGACCGAGCTATAATGTGTTTTTCTCAATGCAGCTTATTGTGAGAAGAATGAACGTTTTTTAGAAACCATTTTTGAACATTCATGTATGTGAAAAGAACATATTTTTCCAGTATAAACTTATCATCTTGATTGTGAAAACATAGAATATGGAAATATAATTTATCAAACTAAACATTCAAATACGTGCATAATAGAAAATCTCTTACAGAAACTGCTTTTATTGTTTTGWAGGAGATGTGGCTATCTATCTCATAAGGAAGCTTTCTCTAGATCCAGGGTACAAAATATTGTCCAGTTARGAATACTAATCTAAGCTGTGTTTGACACAATCCAGTATAAACATAATTAAAACTCTCTGGCAATTCTGCACAATTATTTTGAATAAAAGCTTCTAAACCTATATTACTAGCTTGATTTGTTAAATTAAAATACTTTGATTCCTAACACACATTTCTGAGCATGTATAGCTGTATTTTTTATTTAAAAAAGCTAGTGGGAGCTTCTGGAAATACAGACTAATATAAGAATATTTAGTTTGTAAAGTCAAACAGCAAACATAGAGAATCAAAAATTTACAATTCTCTGTATTACCTTATTTCTTTTCCCTATTGGTATCTGKTTTGCATTTTTTCAGACAAGAATCCTGTGTCAAAGGACAGTTGTCTTTATTGCACCAATAAAGACTGTCATTTTGTACATATACAGTGAATATTTAGCCAGAGACATCACAGAAATGGATTCCAGCCTGGAACTTGCATATTCAAAATTTCAGTTTGTGTATATTGTTCCATCACCCTGTCTGCAATCAAGATTCAGCTGCACAATCCATTGTTATCTCTAYGATCCCCCATTTGATAATCTAGCTTTGAATATCAATTTTCTTTTACCTGCTTACACAGACCTCAGCAGCTCTTTTTCTCTATTCYGGTAAACTGGTTTCATTTTGACTGTGCTCTGTTTTTTCCCTATGGCTAAAAGTTCACATTCTTTATGCTTTGCTCATTATRAACCCTCCAAACTCTGCTAGGAAAATTTTGAGGGCAATTGATGYTGGAGCAGTTTGTCAAAAGAGAGTATTCAGGTCTTGCCTCTATTGATCAAACTGTGCACACAGCCCAGAGACATTGTTATGATTTYGTTCCAGCTTCTACAGTCAGCTCTCCAGAGGATGTGGCAGGTGACTGCAGCAGACACGAAGGAGGAGACAGTGACTTCAGGCACAAAGCAGGCAGAGCTAACCCCAGGCCTGGTGGCAGAGCTGTGTGCTAGCACGGGCAGTGGCTGTACAGCCTGGGCACATACTGGGGCACGGCTGTGGCTGCCTCCAACAGCAGCACCAGCTGCACTGCTGGGGACAGCTCACTCCTGGGCAGATGTGTAGGGCACACATTCAGTGTAGGTTGGACTTATTAAATGTTTGGAGGAAAATAAAAAAAATATTTGCAAAACAATCAGTCCTCTCAAATTCTACTTCTGCCCCTGCTTCATCTAATATAAAACATCAAGCATGGTTCTATATTGGGTTCTATATTGTCTTATTTATTTATCTTACCACCAGCTATAGCTGTTGACTTGTCATCAGTCTTGCCCAAAATCTTCTTTTGACTTTATTCAACAAACTTCTTTTTGCTTCTTTCAAATGCCAGCCCTCTCTTGTCATATATAATCTGTCTCTCCCGAATCAGCCAAGTTACAACATATCAAAAAAAAGCAGCCTGTTTCAAGTCATGCTTATAATTTTGCAATATTGATGGTGATGGCAGAGCACTGGAGACAGTGGTCTGTAGAGAGATTCATCTGACTGCAGGTGGTGCAGATATTTAAYTCCTTGTGTGTATCTTTTGTGACCCACAAACATGTCTGCACTTAGTAATTCCATCAGGGTTCAAGATGCTTCATTGCTACCTAGAAGTCCTCTTGACAACACACTTTCTTAAATCCATGAGAAAGTGTGTTTGTATTTGCATTGCATCATTTAGCAATATAACAGCATTACACAAAGCTGTCTCAGAATGCTGCAATTAGCCATGAGCAGAGCTGAAAATAACCAAAATGGAGACCTTTATGAAAAAACAAAAAAGACAACTTCTGACTTCCAAAAAAGTTGAAGGCACTTCAAAGTACTCCTTAGTGATGGACTACACAAAGGCAAATAGCAACTGATCATTCTTTASCTAGATGAGCTGTTTGTGGAAGAATTATATTGTGCAGAAATTCAAAAGTCAGCCAGAATCCTCAGGAGCAACCAGTAAGCAGTGGCTGAYAATGCTTCCAGAGAATGATTTAAAACAAGAGATGATAAGATAAATCAAAACCTTTGTGAATTAGTTGCATTGGAGAGCTGCAAACATTTCTAAATGAGAAACAAAGCAGACACAAATTAACTATCATAAATAAATGGATGGTGCATTCRCCATCTTTACAATCCATCCATCTTTGGTACATTTACAAAAGTTTTCTAATTTTGCAAAGTAAACACAAAAATAAAAGACATTAGCAGAAAAACAAGTCAAGTTTGTATCTAAGGTTTTCATATCATCAACCACTTTAGACTGTGTATCAGATATCTATACGAGGAATAAAAAAACTACACTGCACAGTGTTGCAGTAGCTCTMCTAAGCAGGTGTGCTACTAGAAAATTTCCTGAATAAACGGATTTTCACCTGCCAGTATTTGTGTAGGACACACTGTTGAGAATGCTTCATTTAGGATTTTTCAGAAATGAGGCTATACACATCACATTGCTTAASCAACAATAAAGTAAATACAAAAAATTCATGTTACCATGCTTAATACTATCACTTTATTTTTCCTACCTRGAGGAGAAAGCAAAAAATTTACTGATGTCTAATTTGCGCTATATAAATCATGTCTACAGAATATAAACTATCATCCAGGCTATTTTATTTCACTGCTTAAAGCTAAAAATAAAAGCATTTATGTCACCCTTTAGGTTTTGAGCATACCCTTTCGTATGAGATTCTTGCATAAAATCCTTTCTTTTTTTTAAAATTATCTCTGTATTGAACTTTTGGTAGGATTTGTCTGGGAATATTTTTAGAAATAAAATAAATAAATTATTTAATAATAAAATAAAGATTTTTTTAACATTTCAGAGTAGAAGAAAATTGCTTGCAATAATATTTAAGWAATTTTAATACGGTTTCATTGGTCTCTCAATCTGGCATATAAATTTGAAAACTATCATGTCACCTTGTTTTTAATCCTTTTATTTCCATTTTTCCAGTCTTTTCATGTAATTAAGTTTTTCCTTAAATCTTAACTAATCTCTTTTTCAGTCTTTCAGACAAAGCTTTCCTTCAGACAAGGGTGAAAAAAATCAATGATATTTTAGACTGAGCTTTTTGCTCAGATGACACTGTAATCACTGGCTGCCCAGTTGACACCTGTCTGTGAATTTTTTTGATACATCTGCTTTACCTTTTTGCCCATCCCCGCACAGAGACAGAATCTTCCTCTGYGCATTCTTCAACGATGACAAGGAGCTGCTTGAATCCCCCCACCCCATCTATAACTCAAGTATTCAGTCACATTATTTTTTTCACYTACTTTTCTAAGATCACTCTTTCATGCATTTTTCAAATTATTAACTTAATCTTTAAATTCTGTCATGTCACTGATATTTATGATGTATATAAATAATGAATACTACTTCAAACATTAAATAGCATAACTCCTCAGCCTTATCAATGTAGCAGAAAATTATTATTTTATTCATAACTTTCACTGCACAATCCTGAGATGATTTCTAAATGTTAGCACACTTAGTCTTACTAGATTTCTTAATTGCACTCAGTAAAGAGCTTTGTCAAAACCCTTGGGAAAGTCCAAATAAATTATACCAAGCATTTCTCCTTCAACCATTACTTGGATGACATGTGCATAGAGTTCTAACAGATCTGAGAAGGTTTTCTTTCAGAAAAGATTCCCTTGCTTCCTTTAGCAGAAATGAATCKAAAGTTTTGCTCCTAATTCAATTATTGATATATAATGATCTATAATATATAATCATATATTCAATCTATTTAGCTAAAAATGAACTCAGACTTACAGGCCAGTAGGATATTACCAGTTTGCTGGAAAAAAAGCAAAACAACATCCAAATTTTACTATTCAATTTTTCAATAGACATTTAAGTGCTAATAAAATTTGCATCAGCTCAACCCCTTCAGTTCCTTATAAGCCTTGTGTGTAGCTAATCAGCCATCTGATTCTGCTTTCCCTTCAAATTTCTCTTACTATTTCCTTTATTGCCTCAACTTAATATAATAGCTTATTTTAACTCTTTTAAAGTGCACGATACCTAATTGCATTTTCTGTAGGAGACTCCATACAAATAAATCTTTCAACTTCTTTGTAAGAGTTCTTTTGAAATCTGTTCTTTTAAAAATAGCAGGTCTGATGACATTTTCATGAGTTTTTCTGGTTCTGATATAATTGAAAAAATCTTTGCTATTTCTTATATCTTCAGCTACAGGGTCTTCAGACTGCTTCTTAGAATATATATTCTCCATCTTCCATTTTTTCTKTCATAATTTGTGTTCTGTTTCAATAGCTACATTTGTCTGGAAGAGGCTACATTTGAGGTGAAATAAACTCTTAACCCTCACAGCTTTCTGTGTTGCTTTTTAATATTTTTCTTAATTATCTGAGACTGACATGAYGTTTTGAACCCTATTCATGTGGTAATTCAAAGAATTTCTATAATTAATTTCATGGCCACAAAAGGAAATTCAAATATCTACTTTATTACAAGGAATTACAGTGGGACACCCAAATATTATCACATATAGCAAAAATTTCACAACTTAATTATAAAGCACCAAAATAGAATAAAAGAAACTTTATAAATAAATTTTAAAATTATATTTCTACAGCAACTCTTTTGACTAGGAATTCCTCACTCATGTACCATTTTTGCAAATTTTAGTTAGACCAGATTTACCCTTTTTTTCAACCATATCTCTTTCTCCCACAGACAGTCATAAAGACATGTTTTTAAATGCTCCATAAAAGGTTTGTTTACAGTAATTTGATTTTACTATTTTCCTACCAGAATAAAATGATCCTAATGTTTCCTTTCTTCCAGAAAGCTCTGGCAGACTTTCCCCAGTCTGGGTAGGGTTTATCCTGAAGCATCATGTCTGTGACCTACAGGGAAAGAAGAAATAGGCGACAGTTACGCTCATGCTACATAAGGCACTACTAGCAAGGACTTTAGGAACATTTTTATTTATGTGTGGCACAGCTGCACCAGTTCTGATAATGATAACAGACAGTAGACTAATAGTGCGTCCAGTGTTATTTGCAATCAAGAAAACGAATACTGGGCTACATATTCTGCCTCTAGAAGTGCATGCAACTCCTTGAGAAACAATGAAACCTGTAGAGATCCAAAGATAAGAAGAGGAACCAATCTAAAAGTTACAGYAGCCTACAGGAGGTGAGTTACATTCCCCTGTGGCTGTGGAGCTTTCTGGCCCAATGCAGCATCAGCAGAATTTCCACTCTTGAGATCAGAACGGCAGTTAGGGAGTGGAAGCCTGTGAATTAAGCACTACATAACATTTATAATGTCCTCTCAGTTCCTGCTACCAGCATAAAAAGCACACTTGGGACTGGGAACAGAAAAAAATCCCTTAAAACTTGCAAAAATTTTTAAAAGTAGGAAATATTTATTCTCATTTCCATAATTCCTGTCTAAAGAGACCATCTGTTTCTCTGTCCATATACTCATATGTATGCAGTACTTCTGGGTGGTACATGAAAGTATTAAAAATGACTTTCAGCTCACTGAGGGAGGTGAATACCCCTCAGGCACCTGCTTCTTTGGGAAGCTGTGTTTTCATATCCATTTACTTCAAATTAACTGTACTAAAAAGCACCAGAAGTTACATCACAATAAACTCATAAATTCTGTTGTGCAAAAGATGCAAAGTGGAAAGCCTATCCATTTGTAAAGATTTAAGAAATCATTGATCAGSTAAAGGAAATGGGGGTGACCACCTGCTTCAAAATGCAGACAAGTAAACCAAATTCCATCTCATTGTTATGAGTACAGAGTGGGAAATTACTATGTGTTGTGATCAAAATGAAAATAAATGTTAAGATTCCAGAAGGAAATAATTTCAAACTGAAGACAAAATTTCACAGATGCCTTAAAATCCAGTTTGTYATCCAGAGTGTAAGCTACCACTTTCAATCAATGGCATTAAGAGTGTTTATCAAAGAGAACATGTGGCCAATAAGTAAATTAAAAATAGATTCAAGTGCTACATTTTGGCTTCAAGTCCATTTCGGGTTAAAAGTGCTCAGTGTATTATCCTGGGCTGGGTCCAAAGGATAATGACTATGTTAAATAAATAGAAATGCATATTCTAGAATTTTTATTATTCCATTAAACCTARCCTTAACAAAGAACAGATAATATCYTAAAATAACCCCTGTTTAATGTGGGTAAATCTTTACTCTGATCAGCAAGCTATAATATTTTTAATAAGATCCCAATTATCTAAACAAATATTTCAATAAATATTTAATTTTGAACGAGACTTCAGTACAGATTTAATTCAATTCATTTAGTAACACTTTTTTGTCCTCTTAGGAATAGTCTACCTAGTAATGAATATTTGCAAAGAAGAGCAGCTATTTCAAGAGGCTTCATTCAAGTTTCAAAATAGTTTCTCCAGATGCTTTCTGGAAAATTATTATATTTGGGAGAAGGATGCAATTTGCAGCTCTATGACCAATTACCAAAGAAGCATGTTTCATAAGAATGACATTCGAGATAGAGATGTTTTCTGAGGAAAATGGCAAGATGAGGCAGGAAATGTTTTTCTGATATGAAATAGCTGGTCTTTCATCTCCCAACTTTGGCATTTATTTAAAGTCATATAACCAGATCAATGTCAGGTCAGCTGCAGCTAAATTGGCTAAAGCAGAGATAGTCATTAAAGGGATGCATTCCATAAAGAGAAATCCAATTACCTTTTGCATTAGAGAAATCAAATTCATTTTCTGATTTGGTCAAGGACAGTCACTGTAGAAAACAGCTCGCAGGAGAAAAGCACTCAACACTGTCATACAGCAGACAAGTTTTAAATATATATTAAAYACCCATTGGTTTTAGAAAAAGAAAAAATATAAATTTTAATTTAATTTGCAGAACTTCATGTAAAGAAACGTGTGTGTTTTTCTTTCTCTATTTGTATTTCACAATGTAATTCCTGGACAGCATACATTTATTTCTGCTTTACTGGACTATGTTTGAAAATATTGCTGATACATGGGAATAGAAAAAAATTGGACACTTTAGCAAATGTCTGCCTGCATCTTACATAATCAAAATAAAAGAGGGAAAACCACTTACAATATAATTAAGTAATGTATTTTTTTCTTGAACTAGGAGATGTAATACACTTTAATCAATAATTACACTGCTTCAGTTCAAAAAGGATTGGCCCCAACATACAGGCAATGTATACATTTTCATTTTATTTAGTGTCTCATGAGAGAGAAACAGTTACACTATATTAAATTGTAAAAGCAAAGCTGTATTACACACACTGTCTGACTTTATAAGTTACACAAATTCCAYAAAAAACTCAATTTCCATTAATAATTACTATTTTTATATATATTATGGCATCTTAATTTTTATTCTGCCCTATAAAATATGACTTTATCAACTATTCATATTACTCATATTAATTATGAGGCTAACTCATAATGGTTTAAAAAAGATAAATTGCTGTCATTAATAGCAAAATGTTATGATTCCCATTTTTCCTTACAGAAAAATTTTTTTTTTTATTTTGATATGATCCATTTGATGTTTGATACAATCATTGAACCACAGAAAGGCTTGGGTTGGAATGGACCTTACAGATCCTCTAGGTCCAACCCCTCCCTGCCATGGGCAGGGACACCTTACACTAGACCAGGTCCTTCAGAGCCCCATCCAACCTGGCCTGTGATAGATACYATTGCACAATATATAATACAACAATTTGTAATATTATATTGTATCACACAGAAGAAAGAATCGGGGATTCAAAGTCATTCAGAGCAAGTAACTTACTCAGACAAGTGCAGAAAGCAAAATCATAAAAAACTTSAAAAAAACCCAAACCCTGACAAAAGAGTAAGGTGCTAAGATATCTGAGAGTTACCAAGTGGAGCAGTGAGACACCTTAAGGATCATTTATTCCTTCCTTGCAGTTACTCTTTGAGGCTATTGTTCAGGATACTCTACACATACTTTATATCTCTCCACACACACTCATGTCAAGTGACGCCGTGTTGAACCTCACAGGGTCCTTCCCTTCCCAGCAGAGACAACCTCTGCACTGGGAGTGTCAGCTAATGCAAAGTATCCCCTCTAACTTAACAGCAAGTGAAATTTCCTTGAAAAAAAAAAGAAANAAAAAAAAAAAGAGGAAAGAAAAGATAAAAGAAGAAAATGGCCTGATACATTGGTCGTGCCTACAAAGTGTCATCCAAATACTCCACTTCCAGGAACTATGCTATCGTCATCTTCAGAGCAYGAAGAGATAACCCACAGAAAACTCATGCAGCACAGGCTGCTGGCCAAGCTGTTCTCATCTGAAAAATTGCATTTTAGAAATGTAGAAATATAAAACTATATCAGTTGGTTTGATAGTAGCACTTCTTCATATAAGCAGCTGCAGAAACTGTTTCTTACTAGAGAAATGGACTCTGGGCTTTAGGATACAATATATTCTATGCTGCAATATTCATGAAGTGAAGACAAGCCCTTAACAGAAAATTTTCTTTGTTTTATTCATACTTGGATAAAGCATCAAAACAGGGTAAGAGTAGCCCTCCAGAATTCAACAGTAGGTAGAAGAATCTAAGATCCACAAGAAAAGCCTGAAAACAAAACCAAATGATGAAATATGAAATATTTTTGTATTGTTTTGACAACACAATGAATAACAAAAAGTCTAATGGATAGCAGGACTCCAACATAAAAATCAGTAAAGATGCTGTTTGTTTGTGTGCAACTACTGAGCCAGAAGGACATGACATCACAGTGTTATTGTTGGAAAACAGTACCCTGGATAACTGCATTTGCCAAAATATACCTATCTCTACCACTGTCAAATACATTATTCAAGTATTAAAAGTYTTCATTTTTTTCAATTTTTATAATCTTAAAAATTTAAATATCTTATTTTAAATCATAAACAGCTTTGTAAGTGGCACTATATTAAGTAACCTCTATATGAGTAGCACTTGACACTCAGCCTRACGTGCCCATCTCCACTCGTCCCAAACGCAAAACAAGAAACATTATTTTCAGTCCTGCAACTGAGGCATTTCATTGATAACAGTAAATATCATAAATTCTAAAATCTTTCAGCAATTATAAAGATGCCACAGTGACAGGACAGGCCAGAGGGCAGATTCCCATGGCAAGATTATGAACGTTGCACTCCTCATCAAAAGAATCCTTCAATAGTTTTGCAAAGACTGAACACTGCCTGCATGTTTCTGAAAAGTACGTGAGTTTTATTTCTAGAAAAAACAGGGGCTAAATCAGGTTAAAGTAATTATGTTTTCTGAARTCAGAGTGTGAAGTCAATGAGAGCTAATGCACACCGCTGAGGGGATACACTTCCCTTGCCTTGCTGTTATGTGCTTTTAGGTAAGAGCTATTTATAGGTGTCCCACTAACTGCACATCAATTCTTTATCATATCTCAATCTTTAAGTACTGTACTACACCACAGTGATCATATACCAAGCATTTAGTACTCAGTCATTAAAAGTTTCCATCCATCACTTTTCTCTTCTTTGAAATATGTAAAAACTGTGGAGCTCTTTCCTTGATGTATAAAAGTAACCAATAGGGAAAATGTTTTTACATTTTTTTCATCTGAGTTTYGGGGAGAAAATTTTCTTCTGCAGATGATGACCAGTCTGATACTCCTCTATGATGGCATGGCAGGATGGGTCAACAAGGCTGATATTGTCTGTCTCAACTCCAGCAAGGCTTTTGACTCTGTTTCCCATAATACCATCATGGATAAGCTCAGAAATTGCGGGTCAGATGAATGCACCATGAGGTGGATCAAGAACTGGCAGGACTCAGAGGGTTGTGGTCAGCCAAGTAGGATCCAGTTGGAAGCAGTGGTGTTCCCCAGGGATCAATACTGGGACCAGTCTTTACTTTTCTATCAGCAATGTGGACAAAGGGATAGAATGGCACTGGAAGCCTGATAACAGAAATCTCAACATGGTTTCCTACATTTTTTAGTGTTTCTCAACAAAGTGTCATAAAACCTCATCAGGTTTTTTGCAGGGGAAGTAAAATTGTGGGGGGTGGTTGATATACTTGAAAGCTCTGCTGCTGTTCAGTGGGACCTTGGTAGGCTGGAGAGTTGGGCAGAAAGAAACCTAATGAGGTTCAGAGAAGGCAAATCAGGATCCTGCACCTGGGGAGGAATAACYCCAAGTGCCAGCAMAGGCTGGGGCTGACCTCCTGGAAGCAGCTCTGTGGAGAAGGGCTTGGGGAATCTGGAGGGTGCAAGCTGACTATGGACCAGCAGTGTCCTTGTGGCCAGGAGGGCCAATGGTATCCTGGGGTGCATTKGGAAGAGTGTGGCCAGCAGGCTGAGGGAGGTGATCTTGCCCCTCCACTTGGCCCTAGTGAGGCCACATCTGGAGTGCTGTGTCAGTTCTGGGCTCCACAGTTCACAAAGGCAAAGACCTACTGGGGAGGGTCCAGAGGAGGCCACAGTGATGATGAGGGGTCTGGAGCATCTCAKCTTATGAGGAGACACTGTGGGAGTTGGGCCTGTTTGGTCTGGAGAAGACTAAAAGGGGATTTAATATATAAATATCTCAAAGGAAGGTACCAAGAGGATGGTGCCAGGCTCTTTTCAGTGACACTCAGCAACAGGACAAGGAGAAATGGCCATAAACTGAGAAAAAAGAAGTTCTACCTCAACATGAGGAGGAACTGCTTCACACAGAGGGTTGCAGAGAATTGGAACAGGCCCAYAGAGGTTGTGGAGTCTCCCTCCTCTGGAGACATTCCAAACCCACCTGGACACATTTCTGCGTCACCTGCTCTAGGTGACTCTGTTTTGACAGGGGTTTGGACTAGATGGTCTTCAGAAGTCCCTTCCAACCCTTACAATTCTGTGATTCTGTGATCATATCTCAACTGTTACACAGCTTACACATGATAATAYGCAATGCTTTTTTAATTCTGAAATAGTTTTGGCAGTTGAGCAGAAGTGTCAAGAACTTTGTTACACATTCTTCTGAAATAACTGTTAATTTATTTCAATCCCCTCTGCTGCATTTTAGAATAAACAAAATGTGTGTTTGAAAACAAATTTAACAAATATTTGTAATTAGGATTACAGATCTATAAGGAGGGCAATATTTTTCAAACTAAATGTTATTAGTCAGCTGTAAATACACTACTAGATCTTAAAGTTTGTCAGCTTCCTCTATTTTGTAGCATTCCTAATTTAGTTGATTTCTACCCTTAAAAAAAAAAAGATGCTTCTTTTAGGTTTCTTCTCCTTCAATTTAATTGCAATGAATTCTTTTCATATTTGCATTTTCAAAGCAGCAACAATCACAGAGACAAAATGGCCCCTTCAATATACTTTTTATTGGTTTCTCATTTTAGTCAGAGCCAGAACATTGTTTTGTCTTACGAACACATACTGTTTTAGTAAGTAAACCCTGAAAAACAACATTAAATTGCTGTCACAATTGAGTAACCAAGATGAGTGATAAAGAATATTATGGTTCACTTTTGGGGCTCCCACAATGGCCTCCAGTATAATTTTGTGCATTTGCATATTTCCCACCATGCTCTAAGTATTGCTCTTATGCTCCCAAACCACAACATTTGGACATGTGTACTGTCTTAAACTGAAATATCCACCAAAACCAGTTAAAGAACTTCTTCTGCATGAACATGGAGSAGGCTTATGTTAATTAATGYTATATTTACTGATCCATGCAAATTKATTTCTCCACCCACTGAGGAAGCAGCAAGCCTCTTYGTTTTTAGCTGGACTGTCTTGACTTGGTTCTGGTATTGTCATAATGGTTTCTGTGCAATCCATGCTGGGATAACAACTCAACAAGATGGCAAGAACTAAAAATATATACACTTCGGGTTCAACTTTAGAAAAGTCACTTCTGCCAGCATTTCCCTTCAATTTCCAAATTCATTTAGGACAGAATGCTCCACAAAGCCAATATCTAGACCACAATGAATTTCTGGTAAAAAACTTTAGATATCAAAAGGTGAGTTAGGGAGAAACTTGGTCTGCAATTATTTTAAGTCTATTCAATTTATTCTGGAAATTATATTTTGTATTTCAATACCAGGAGAAATAATTTCTAAATAGATTTTGCTTTTCTTAAAAGCCAAATCTAAAATTAAAAAAAAAAAAAATTAAAAAAATAAATTCTTTTAACTGGAAATTCCTTGACAGTTCATACATATAAGTAACTGTTTAGGATCAATTTTACAATTGAAGCAGAGCTTCTGCAGAAAATCTCTACGCTGTGCCATTTCATTTCCTAACATGTTTCAAGTCCCTACTGTGCACACAAATCACTATATACGTGCAACAAAATGTCCTGGCTGCCATGTGGCAARCACTTGCTGTTTATATAATCATTGACAGCACATTTCAGAAGACTTTTTTCCTTGCTTTACAGCTTCCTGATTAGTGTTACAAATGCAGAAGCAGAGGTCTGGGTAATGTCACATATTACAGACAAAGTGCACGATATAAAGCCACATCATGATTTTCATTTAAGGCATTCAGCTCAGTTCCATTTTAGATTGTCATGACAGGAAGGCTTGCTTTWCTCATTTAGAGAGCTTGGTGGTTCAGGTGAAAGGCCAGAGACAGAAGTCATGCCATGTTTGGTGCGATGGCACATGCATCTAAATCAATGTAGATTCTTTTYATAGTGACTGAAAATAAAAAACCATTTCCGGGGTGAAATTCACTTCAAAATAGATTCTGTTGTGAAGATGTACCTATTTTTCTTCACTCTAAATCAGAACCTGCTCAGATGACCACACTACTGACACTGGAAGTCTGATAACATAAATCCCAACATGGTTTCCTACATTTTTAAGTATTTTGTACCAAGTGTCATTAATCCAATTAATGACATATGTGGGCTCATAGTTGATGAGATTTTTGTCACAGGAAAGGGCTGTATTCACACATCCTATGCCTAAAAAGTAGGMTTTTGTTCTCAGTAGGCTGTTTCAGACAAAGATACTTAGAAAATCTTTAGAGTTCTTTTGGCAGGTCCTGGAGGGAAGCAAGCAAAGGATTTTRGAGAACGGAGAAGTCAAATCACAAAAGGGTAACACAACCTAGGGAGCAGAGCCAGCCAATGCAAATATCAGAGAGAGAGGTACTTTCCTATGTTTCCACAGGATGTGTTTCTGTATTTTTGAGACTAAAACTGCAAAGTTTTTTAGGGGATGGTGCCAAAGGTGCATTGGTTTTCTTCTGTGCAGTAAACTATTGCTTAAAGCAGCCAAATCAGCGTGCCCATTTTTAGTCTTGGATCTAACAGTGCTTGTATGTTAACCAATGTCATAGGCATTGGATCTAACAGTGCTTGTATGTTAACCAATGTCATAGGCATTATCCATTGACTTTAATTCTAAAGAAACACCTAGGCAAAGTAGCAGCCTTCAAGTCTCCCCATCTTCTGCAGYAGCAGAATCWGACTCTTCACAACTTATCCTTTCTTTAATCCTATGAATTACATTGTACAGCTATCTACAAACCAAAGCACAGAAGAAAGAATTGAGCCAGCCTCTGATTAGTATAGACGTAGCCTATGGCAGAAGGTTCAAAATGAGTTCATGCTGAAAGGGAATTTTATGCAAAATTCAAATAGCAGTTTTTAAATTAGGTTTGGATCCATAACATTTTGGAATATTGGATGAATGTGAGCACTTCCTCATTTACCTCAGCATTTACARGTTCCCAGCTTTGAGCTGTACAATCACATCCCATAATCACAGAGGTTTTGTTTTAGCATATATGAAACTATACACCAAATGGTGGCACACAGTAATTAAGGCATGGTTCATCCTCTGGGACTGTCTTAACCTAAGCAAAATTTTTGATGTCTGAATGTACCTGTCAAAGACAAGTCCAACTGCCTGGTCCCATATAGAACATAGAATTCAGGGAAGTCCCTATCTGCAGCAATGAAATATTGGGAACAAATTCTGGTTTGATTTGGCACAATACAACGCAGATGTTGAGCTGTTCTGGATAGACTTCCAGCCATTCTGGAATGACAAGGAGTAGCTTTGTCTCTGAAGAATGACAAGGAGTAGTTCCGTCTCTAAAGACAGTTCTTCTGGACTCTGCAAACAGGAAGCTTACCGGAGTACCTGCTGTAGAGCAGAACATCAGCTTAGGCATGGAATAAACATCAGTTCCCAAGACATGAAGGAGTCCCATGCCAGACAGGTTCACAAGACAAAGGTTTCTACTGATCAAATTTAATTTCAGGCCTGTCTTCTTTCAACATCTCCATCTAACAATATTCTCAGTAACACTTGCACATACCCATGTGCTCTAACAGATGCAGACAGCTTTCTGCWTGGGCCATTAGCTATTACTCTTGAGCAGTGCCATCATTTTTATTTGTATCATGATGCCCTCAGAGACTCACAGTTAGAGTTGTAAACTGTYAATGCAACGTCTGTGTAGTCTATGTGTTGAGTGCCAGAAGGTCAGCATTTGCTGTTCTGACAATTGTAGTTTTGAAGTTCTTGCTCYTCAGAAAAAAGTGACAACACATGTCACTTGGTGCCTTTCACAAGCCTTCCCCTTTCCCACAAATACTTTTAAATTATATTTGGCAAGTTAAGGGATKAAAGAAGAACAACGAATGTATAAATAACACTTGTCCAACACTTGAGTACACAGTGTTAGTGTGATTCRGTGACATGTGAGGAAGCAAAAAAAGTAACCTTTGTGACAATACTTTGTGACAATAGCATATTTCCAATTAATTTTTTGGGAGGTTGCCATTAACTTCCACTTAGCAACTAATTAGGGAGTATCTTGTTATGAATGAGTGAATGTGAGATACAATGGGTGTTTCTGACACTTGAGTTTTGGGAATTGATTTCACTTTACACAGTTTGTTCTAGATCAACAGTTAAATAGGGTAAATATAAGTTAGAAAAAGCATATATTTCAAAATTCTCTATTGTTGTCTACATAATGCAGAACGTAGTAAAAACAAATTAATGTGTTTGAATGAAGAATGTGATTTCAAGCTCTGATGTTTACTCTCTGCCTTGCACCTCTCTGCACCCAGGCACAGAAGCATGGGAGAACAATCTGAACACTGGGATGCTGTTGAGGAAYAGCYAACATGACAGGGGTCACATAGACATTCGCCTGTTAGGACSAAAAGCTGGGAAAGTACCGAACCCAGCTAATCTGAGTTTGCACTTGCAAAACATCGTGTCCTTGGGCATAGCTGTGTTACCAGAACAAGGTGCTGTAGTTGAGAGACTAGAGACATGAGAAAAAGCAGATRTAACTCCTTTGGAATGAAGAAGGTGACATTATAGTATAACCAACAGACTGCTTAGCTTTAGAATATGTATGAGCTTATTACTTGTTGTGTATAAAGTCTGGTGCTCGAAAATGAATAAACGGAAGCTTTCTGAGCACTCATATTGAGCGTGTAAAGTTTTCCCTGCACCGGACAAATGGCCAACTGTAACAGGATGCCCCCAGCGATGGGCAGGAGGCACACAGGCCACTCTGCTGAGACACTCGCCCGTCTCCTCYTGCCTGAACAAGGCACCTAATTAAATGAAAATCCATCTCCATGCTGCTGGCACCGTGCTGCTTTTCCAGTTGATTCAAGGCTGTGATGTACTGACAGCTCAGAGTGGTTTCAATCCATTTCATTCCTTGAGTAAGTAAAGGGGAACTTGAAACTTCCTTTACGTGGCCTTTTCTGTTCTGCACTCAAGGCAAACACAGCTACTACATGACAATATTTTCAGTCTAAATAGAGAATGAGAGAAATTCTGCACAAAAAAAGTTCCTCATGCAAACTCTTACTGGAAAACAAACAGAAAAAATTCATGAGGCACTTCTGAAAAACCTTTCATTGGCTCTTTCCCATATTTTCTTTATCATACTGTAAAGGATTATACAACTACAATAATATTTATGCGCAGCTGCTGGTCCTTTGGCAGATTTTTGGGCAGCATCATTAATTGTTTTTAATTACATTTTTATACTGAAGCTACACTCGCACTGAGAATATAATCCATCGACAAGTTATAAATCCTTCTATTTGTCSCCATTTCCTGTGCAATTCTGCCACAGTTTTGTTCAATGGCCACAGTTTTGTTAAATCCTCTTTAAATGGTAAATAATGACTTTGGTCTAACTTCCAGAATAAAGAGTACTCATGGAAGGCATTCAGTGGAAGGTGATTAGCACCAGCTTCACTTCAACAGGAGAAAATMTCCAGACTCTGTTGGAAAGTCATTTGCTATTCTGAATAACAAATATTTTGTTTTGAAAATTTAGTCAATTATTTTTCCTGTTGKATTATGTTCTTTAAGAAAACCTAGGTATTTTTTTAACAATACAGATTATAATTAAAATGTAAAAATACCCATCAAAAATTCACACRAGGATGTAGCATCTTATTAGAAAGCTGAGAAATAATGATTACTCTTAAACTATTGGCATTGCTCGAGGAATTCTCAGTGCTGAAAGAAGAACACAAAATTAACATCCCTATTCCCTGAATAGAGAACTTTTGGGATTAGTTATTTAAAAAATTGAGWTCATAACTAAAGTTGTCTCTATTAAAAAATCATAATATTGAAAGCCTTGAGGATTTCAAGTGATACTACTATACCCTTAAAATGGTGTGATTGGCTTAGCTTACATATACCAAATTAAGAAAGATATCACCATTAAGTTTCATTTTATTTTCATTCAGATTTTAAGGTTCATGTTTTTGTAGACTTCTCACCAAATTTGATGCCTTCAAATAAAGCAGAGGATAAGACACTCTTATATCACACAAAACTCCACTTTGGCTTTCAGATAAAATTGCTGCTACTTCCAAGTCAAGAAAAAATATTACAAATTTTAACAGCTCCAAATMTGATATTTTTCTGTACAGTAAGCACCAAAGGGGAAGCTGGTTATTAAACATTAATGGATACAACTGAAAATGTTTCACACTGATCTTTGTTTGGGAAGAATATTGAAGACACACAGGGGATAAGRGTTTGTGAAGAATTCTTAAGTACTTGTTGGGTTGCTAGAGAGGATTTTAGAAAATGAGGCAGAGCAAAAAGAGAGCTGAGAGAAACTGCAGTATCTCTAGGGACAGGATTTTMCACTCCCTTCTGGACTTGTGCTGAAATATGTTCCACAGCCAATTTGACAGTAAGTAGATAAGAGGTTTTGCAGTATGGGAAGTCAGTGATTGCTAGAAATGATTGGTAGTAACAGTGCATTCTCACATGCCCTTGGCTATAGAAAACAGCAGTCTTTAACCAAAATGCTTAGTTACTGAGCATAGGCAGAACTTTGTACCTTTGTTGGTTTTGTTCAATAAGAAGTGAAAGAATACCAGGACCTCTGGGCAAAGAGAACATTCAAAGAGAATGAAAAGAAATTTCTTCCACTTTTAGGGACACTTGAGAACACAATCCTTAAAATACAGTTGTTTTTCAGCCCCTAGTACACTTTCATTTGAAATTTAATATCTCTTATATAAACAAAGAATCAAGTTGGTTTTTTTTTTTCAGGTTGTCTTTTTGGCTTCTTATGTATAACTATCCATCTGCAAACATTCATCCCATGGGGAAGCAGRATTGATGTCACTTAGAAGAAAGCAAGCAACATTAGATCATGGCTGCACAGTTATTTGCCATTAGTTAGACATGTTTGGATTTTTATCTACTTTCTACATACAAGACCATGGGAAATCAGCTAATGGTCACTCATTAAAACATACTTTGCCTTATACATATTTATAAGAAACACTGTAGTGAGAACCAATACATTCTTTCAAAAAAGAACAAAGGAGAAAAAGCTCAAGGAGACCAACTTTACATGAAAGGGAAAGTTAGTTTTCTTAAATGTTCAGATGTTGTAAATTAAAAAATGCTGCTTTATCAACATGGTGTMAAGCAGATTTTTTAATCAGATTCTCTTTTGAACAATAATTTGTGGTCAATTACTACTTCCCATGTGGACATTTCTCAAGGCTGAGCCATACTGTGTGCACAGCTGATATGGTACAATCTTTGCTCTACAGCTGCTCTTGTTTGTCATCTCAGCTTACTTGATTAAGTATTTTAATCAGTGTTTTCCTTAAGACCATGCACCTTCTGTTGAAAATTATCTGCTTGGTATTTAGTTGAAAACCAGTTKACTTCTCAACATCTTTCTTAGACTTYGTCCATTTCTCATGCCATCATTTTTGAAGGGTTTATAATTAGTATCTTAAATTCATTCTTACAAAACAATAATGGATGTTTTCTAATACCTGCAGTTCTCTACTAATAATGATGATAAGCAGCTTCCAATGAAGCTGCTAAGCTGTTTTAAGTTTAGTATAATGCCATGGAGAAAGAATATATAATAAGACTGTCTTAGTTTGCTTTAAACTTTGACCTTTCTGCCTCTAAAAACCAAAATACTGTGTTTAGTAAAATATTCATCCCTTWTCTTCTGACTSTTTTGTTAAGTTACCTCTTTTATTCAGCCAAATCAGGTGTTTTGATTATTTTCTTGGACAAAGTAGTTCTGRTTTTTCTCACAAAGTTCTCTGGAAATGAAATGCAGATTATATTTACATGCTTGAACTAGCTTTGATGYACAATYTGAAATCACCTTTATTCTAGTCATGCTGTCTATGTTTATATATTTCTCCCTTATGATATTAACATRACCCAGGAGCATTATCATTTGGGCTTTTCTGAGCAGACCGTTTGGCTGAGCTCCAGCTGTTTGCCTTTCTCTCTCAGCACAAGGAGGGAACCACCACATTTTGGGGAAATTTAAATCTGCCCTCCAGAGCCCACATCATATTTTCTTAATATCTTCTAGAAATTTTTGTTGAGAAATGAGAAACAAAAGCTCTCTAAGCATAAACAGGACTTAAAAAATTATACCTTTACCTTGTGACTGTAAAGAGAAGGCAAAGACTCAGATTATTAGTGTTCTCAAATAGTAACTACATATTCTCAAGTGATATGAGACAAAAAATTCACTGGGAAAATATAAAGATATTATCTTTACTGGATATCCACTACTGCAATAGTTGAAGTAAATTTATATCTACAGCTGATTTACTTTAAATTACATCACCTCTTAGATAAATTACACCTATCAAATATGTGTGTTCTGCTTTACTAAAGTTTCATCCTCCCTGCCTTGTCTGCATTAGGTCATCTTTGAACCAGTCCTTAGACTACAGTTTTGATGCCTCTGAATTCTCACTGTTAATYCTAAGTCCTTGCTCAAAAAAAGTTTATTTTCAAATTACTCAGCCCAGGACTATGTAGCCCATTGGTATGAGAGCACTGTGACATTGTACCTGACAACTCCACTCTAATTCCAGTTTGAAAGACAGTCTGTTGAAAACTAAGCTTGGGGTGATGCACTTGCATTTTAGCCCAGGTGGATATTAACCTAGGAGGCATACTGCTGGTTTAACTACTACCTAGCCAAATTGTCGTGGAACCACTTCAAGCATAAATGACAAATATAAGTAGTGATGCTCAGCGTATGTATAATGCATAAAGCTGAAATACACATTCCCTGATTTCTTTTGTCACATAAGCAGGAATCTCATGAAAATGTCCATTTCAGTTGGCTGAAAAATTGGAACAGAATTTCTAAGGCTTATTTATATAAGTGCATAAAATTTATCTATATATGCTTGAAAACTAGTAATGTCTGTAAACAGTTTTATTAAAATTGCAGCTCCTCTCTGTATATTGGCAAAACCATTTTATAACAGATGAATAATGAAATATGATTACAGTTCTAGATTAGCTAAAATTGATATGACCTTAGGTCTACTATGAAGCATTTTTCATGTAAAAATACTATATATAAAGGCATTTTAGTTTGCAATAGGGCCTCCTGAATCCTATGCAAACCCAAAGTTTAATAAAGACCCTTATCAGCTTTGAAAACCTTTTTCATTTTTTGATAGGAAAATGAAACAAGAAAATAGACAGTCAAAGATGACTGAAAGAGATTCTAGAAAGAGAGTGAGATGGAAGACAGAGAGTGAGAAGTGTGGAAAAGATATAATACTAAAAATGAGAGTATGAGTTGAAATAAGCTTGGTAAATTGACATAGTAATGTATAGTTGCAAAAGAATGGAGATCCAATTCAGAGCTCTTCACACTTCCTTCAAAAGAAAGAAGGATTGACACTGACAGGTAGATTATCCCTAGATTAAAGAAAACTGCAGCTTTAAACCAGGTACTAGAATATTTCATAGCACATCTCAGATTGACTGTTAATTACTGAAGTGTTTGAAAGGGAATCCAAACAGCTGTTCAAATAAGAAAAACTACCAACCCACAGGACAAGAATCAAGCCAAGGCATATCAAAGACACAACTTCCAGGAGCAGAAAGTTCATGTCTAAGACCCCAGTGTCATCATATGCTTGAGAGACAGGCAGAAATTAGATACTACCTGAAGCTATTAAATACAAAATACACCTAATTGGAGTAGTCGCTAGATTTTTCACGTTCATGAGTAATTGAAATATCTTCAAAACACACAGAATCCAATGCTGTCATGTGAATCATTGAAGAAACAGAGAGGAGCAATGGAAAATTGCTTAGTGATTTATAAGACTTACTATCTCATTGGATAAACATGTGAAGAGACTTTATATAAAGTCTTCAAAAACCTTTCATCCACTACAGAGCAATGCCAGAGCCCAGCAAGGAAAACCCAAAACTGGCACCAGTACAAGGCAATGTATCTTCTCAGTGGACTGCAATGCCATCTACACACACTTAGATTTGGCTCACAGGCAGCTGATCTAACGTGCTTTAGCCTCTTGAGACACAGGCAAATTAATTTTGAGGGACCACAACACATTGCTTTCATTTTCATGACCCAGGCCTGACATCTGTGCATTGTGTACCGTTGTGCTTCTTATGTTTTGAAAATATGGATTTGCCACCTTTTTTTTCCCATGGCAAATGAAAAGTAATGAAAGTGAACTGATTTTCCATGTGAATATTTCATTCCAGTTACTAGGCTAATAAGTTAAACTATGTTGTAATCCTGTATTCAGTAGTCAGCAGTTCAATTAAGTTTAGCATGAGAAGACTTGAGTTTTTCATTGCTCTGAATGATCAACTGTTGATTCATTGGGGCTTCTTCTGTACTGGTCTACAAACAGGAAGGTGATTATCACTGTTGAAAGAAGGTTCTCTGTGTCAGATACCTCTGGTGATGTATCTTCACCCATTGAGACTTCTCGGTTCCGATAATATTGGACATAAATATGAACAGCTCTTGAATCCAGTATTGCAAAGCCACCTATCCCCGGCTTTCCACACAGATCTATCAACTATCAACCATTTTCAATACAAAAAAAAAAGGCTATGAAAAGTCTGGGACAATCCTGCAAACAATTTACACACAGAATTTGCAGGCAAGCTGGGGATCAGGCTATGGAAGGACTGATTGTAGAATCAAATTCTACAGTCTCAGTTCTTTAGCCATGACTAGTATTAAAAGTTACAGCCAGTCACTATTAAAAAAGCAATATTTCTATTATTTTCAGTAATATTTCTTCCATTTCTGACACAATTACCAAAAACCCCACAAAGCCCAAAACAGAACAACAAAAAAAGCTGAGAATTACCAGTGATGGTAAACAGGACATATTTATAGCTGTTATTTGCAACCTGGTGCATACAATTGATTAAAATAATTAGAAACATGATTATTTGTTAGCTGTTTCAGTGTAACAATCAAGGTAACATAAAAACAGCAAATGGGTATTTGATTTCCTGTGTCATATATGATACATATATATCTACATCTCTACATACTTCTTCTGTCAGATACTTATATTAAGCACTCTTACAAGGAGAAAAAGGAGGATGTAGGCTTTTGGAAAAATAAATGACTTGATGAAGTTTTTAAAATTACGTTAGTTTATTTTATTGGTGAATTTTTAATAGCACACTTAAAAGTGGTAGTCACTTTTTAGTGACTACACATGCAAGTACAAAATATTAATTTATACATAAGAAGAGGTACTTTGCTTGTCTGTCCTTTTATGATCTGACTGGCAAAGACTATCACCCTGAAAAAATTAAACTAGGACATAGGTCCCAGTGCCACAAAGACTTTAAAGTCTGCAGTTTACAGACTGCAAAGTTAAATGCAGTCAGCATTCC
The DNA here is from genome assembly GCA_014549065.1 of Cardinalis cardinalis. Taxonomy (NCBI): domain Eukaryota; kingdom Metazoa; phylum Chordata; class Aves; order Passeriformes; family Cardinalidae; genus Cardinalis; species Cardinalis cardinalis. The sequence goes on along the minus strand of JACDOX010000013.1, from coordinate 5,722,188 downwards.
CAGGCTCAAGCYCTTGCCCCAGTCTCTAAGGCAGGGAAGTCTATTACACTGGACTATCTACCACCTTCTTACTGTCCTGTGTGCCACCTGCCTCCCAGCAGCATGCCATYCTCAGATTTGTCTCACTGAATATCTTCCCATTCCTATAATGAAAGAACATTACCTAATAAATAAACAAAGGACCTCATGGCTTAGGATTTTTTTTTGTACAAGCTCAAAGATTAATTTTGTCCTCTGTGGGTTTTTCTCCRTTGATGTTTCTGGTTACAAAAAATGATCTAAAAACATTCTTTGGGAGTCAGTGAGGAAGTTCAAAATATGCCAACTTTCTTGCAATCTGCATTGTCCCTATACTGCCACAACTCCACTGCAATTTTCACTTGCAAAATAAACTGAAAATACTAGAAAACAGAAATGGGCAGTTAGAAAGTGCTTCTAGAAAGCAGGCTGACAAAGAGCTGAAGATACTCTGTTGCTGCAGAAATGTTACAGAAGCAAAGAACCAAGGACTTCAAATGGAAAAATTAGTATCAATTAAAAGGGCATACACAAGCAAACCAAGGCATATTTACATATGGTTTTAGGCCATGGCCTAAAACATCATAAAAGTCCTCATTTTAGCACTAAGCAGGATATTTCTGAAGGGTGTTATTTATGAAGGGCAATTCTCTGCCAAAATTCTTATATCACATTCTAAATATATAGTATTTACACATCTATACTATTTTTACAGCAGAATGTCCAGTCAGCACAGACATCATACATATGGCTGCCCTTAATRAAATATTTCACAGTACTCATTCTGCTGTAGGAAGATACTGAAATAGAACTAAAATAACTTTTGCCTCTGGTCATTCTTGCTTTTCTAAYTGTTGTTAGACTATTTGATTAGTTTGAGTGTGTCTTCTTTCACATACTAGAGCCTATATTTTCCTGATCCAAGAAGTTTCTGGTTTTTAAATTCTTGCACTATTTTATTAGCACTGCACATATTAGCATTATCAAAATGTGTCACCCTTTAGAGAAATAGCATTAATGATAATTATTTTAGCATTTTTAGGTGTTTTATAGGTAAGGAACTCACAACRTATTTTCTTTCTTTTTAGTAGTGTAATAGCAACAAAATTCCATCTTGAAAATAAGTCCTGTGGTTTCTGACTATGCTCCTTTGTCATTAACTGCACTATAAACTAGAAACCCAACAATAAATATTATGGAAGAATAATTAGGAATAGATTAAGTTGTCAGTWGGAACATGACTAGCAGCAGATTCCTATGGCTAACATTGTTTCATGACAATTTTCCATTTATGAATAAAAYTGGGGACTTGAAAATCTATTCTTAGCTTCCTGAGATCAAAATAACAAAGCTTCTGGCACCATTTTAAGCTGACTTTGTACTGAAGCTGATGGAGAAGGTTCATATGAGGCATCCTGCTGACTCATGCGTGGTTGGAAAATCTGAAACCGATGGGTGAAAAAAGAACACTGAAGAGGCCATTTAAGAAAGTTCTGCATGGCCATGACCATCTTCATTTCCAGACTTTTGTTTGGTCTCCATATCATCATAGCAATAAGAACATGCTGCTTTATAGCTCCCAGAGGAGAAAAGATAAAAAAAACCAAACAGATAAGCAGCACCAACTACATGGAAATGTTAAGGAAGGCAAATGAACAAAGCCCATTCAATTTTGGCTCTTTATGTTCAAAGGTACTTGCTCAGACAGCTCTACCAGTTTGCTATACTGGAGATTTMATTGCTTTTTCATCACAGCAAATATAAAATTATGGGAATATTTTGGACATGCTTTATTTTTTCTGAAGCTGTCTTTGCAGACACATGATATTTGTTTCTGTGTGAAGAACAGTCTAATGTGACTTTCATTTAAAATAATTTTCTAAGCTAACAGTGTTTCTTGGCCCAGATCCCTTGTCCCAGACTTGGGCATTAGAAGACAGTAAAAGCTTCAAACTATATTTGTACTTTTCTGCTYCTACCTACCCTCAAGCTCTGACTCAGCTCTCAGTGCTCAGATTGATAAACASCAATGTTGTTTGATCCCTCTTCAAGGCATCACCATCACCAACTTGCTGTCAATCTGCCAGGCAAAAGTGTGATCTTTTTACACCTGAAGCTCCAGTTATAAATGTTCAAACTTCATTCCTCTAAGAGCAGTGAGGTTCACACACCTGGACTGAWGAGGTGTAGCTATGGCTGGCCAAAACCAACTTATTTCCTTTTGTTTGCTGGGATTTTAGTAACAATATGCCGCAAATACAGCAGATAATGGAGGTATGGCTCACCATCCAGGTACCTRCTGGAGGGTGAACTAGTGTGAGAATCTTCCCAGAAAAATGCAGGATGTTGCACATGCATGAAAAGTGTAACATATCGCTTTGGAACTGCCCTTTGCAAAGTTAACATTTTCATGTTTGATGTGGAAGAGAAGTCTCAGCTGTTCTACACATGACAATAGAAATGCCTTTTCCAAACAAAAATGAAAATGGAGAAATTTATGATTCACATGGGATCTCAAAATACCTTCTGCTCATTTTGAAGGTTAACAGCAGGTCTGAYTCAGGAACTGCATCTTGCCAATATCAGTGGAAAGTTACTATGAAAAAGGATGAAAGGGCTGAATTCTGCTCTCCAGTGCACTGATTAGGGCAAGCCCATTAATGTGACTTTATGGCAAGAAGGACCCTTATTCTAAATCCACCTAAGAGAGAACAGAGTTCAGCCTAGACTTTACTGTTCTGCCTGCACTCTTCCTTCACAAAGCAGTCAGACTTTCCTGTCATGTTTTATTGTACTCTCATCAGATTTGTTTGACACAAATTACAGATCTGACACTCTGGGTGCCTGTCACTGCTTCTCATTAACAATATGAAATGCATATAGCACAATTGGCATCAATAGGGATGGCATGCTCAATTTAGGAACAGGTATGCTAAAAAGTTGCTGGAAAGTACATATGAAATATAGAACTTAAAATTACAAAAAAATCTTCATTAACTAAATCAAATTCCAATCATGGGTCACAGTTTAAAAAATTAGATAAACAGTTTTAGAAATCCTGCCAGCTGCAAAAAAGTTTCTAAATATTAATTAAAGTTTCTATTTAGAAGTATTTCACACATGATTTCCTTACCATCTGTATTTGTAAAGTCTGAAAAGAAGAAAAATGCAACATCTGGTTAAATTGCTTGAAGGTACTAATGCTACACTGCTTGAATCCAAATTCAATAAAGGCATTCACCCTCCTTAAAAACATATTCTTTTCTAGATGAAAAGACTACCAATATATTATCTTTGTAGACTTGTCATGTGTCTACAAGCAGTGTCAAACAATATTTTTAGCTATMGAGTTTACTTAATCCCACAAGGTTTTATCTTGCCTTTATATTGACAAATGAACAAGGCTGAAATATATGGGATCTGAGCTTCTGTCAAGATTCACCCTGTTTCAAAAGCCATTGTTCTTGCACAGCTGTTTCCTTTAAGCTGTTGACTTAAACACAGTTTTTATTATTCTTCTGGGCTTATTACTGAATTCCTCAGTAGATGCAGTTAATTTTCTCCAAGYTTTATCTTTGTAGACAAGGCAAGAAAATGCAGCAGAATTATAACATGATATACCAAGATGCAATGGGGTGACTTGGATAACTAATTTAACACACATGGCTGTGTTGTGCCTAGGTTTTCTTATTCCCATGTTCTTGTTTTTCAAACTACACTTGCAACATACCACCAGATGAAAGTGCAAATGCTACATGCATTGCTTGTAACACCTCTTAGCCATTAGCACAGGCAGTAATCATTAGTAGCACATAGGTGCTGCAGTGAAATGCTTAAGTTAGCAAGTTGGCTTGCTGAACATAGCACAGGAGACAAATACCTTACCTTGAATTTTCATGTCCTTTCTAACCATCATTCTTCGCAAAAGGTTATTTCTCCTAGATTTTCACATTTCTGGTGAATTAAGTGTTGGTAGGCTGCCTATAAAATCAGTAAAGTGCACAAATACTTGAAAATATGTGATTTGCTTATTGTTACCAACAGAAGCCAGTGCAGGAACATCCATAGAATCCTACAGTAATGTCAGAGGGGATAGTAGTGTGTTTTCTTCCTTTTATTCAGTATCTATGTGTGGCAATATATTCTCTGCAGAAACATGATTTTGAATAATCCTTCAAGGTCTTGTTAACTGCTCTGTGTAAAAATATTTCAAGAGTATGACATGAAAACTGTTTCCACAGAGTAGTTAGTCTAGCTGTCAGACATGCTTTTGAATTTCCTCTTTTTTCATTTAGAAAAAGGATACTCATGGTTTTTTCTTAAAGCACCAATTACTTTAATATAAATACTTCTTAGTTGATATTTCAAACAAATTAAAAGATAAAGAAAACACTGAGAAGCACAGAGAACATTCAGATTACAGACAGGCTGTTTTTCCCTAGTTATACAGACATGAATACAGAGATAAATTTGAACTGCAGTTCTTAACAGGAAATTCTTMATCATCTAGTCAAAAGCTGCCATCCTATGAGCAAAGTGGGGAACCCATAAACCTCATACTGTACCCATGGAAACTGAGTATTCTGATGTACGGGATAGACGGAATACAAGAACCCCTCCTAAATCCTGTCAAACTACTACTTCTTCCTCTTCACTCCCAACAAAGACTACAAAGAAATGAAGAAAATCTGCCACCTTACTAAACATCAACTTATTGTTGAATGAAGTAGTGAAAAATACACTTCTCTTCAGAATCAATCTGACAGAGACTTGGCACCAGGGATCCACAAACCTATGACCTCCAGATTGATTACTGCATCTCATAGTATCCAAGACTGAAAAATACATACTGTGAAAAGAACTCCCACTGCYACAAAAGCAGCTGCTAGTCTGCTTAGCAACACAAGCCACTGTGAATGCATCATTCTGGCACACTGGTCTCTGCACAAGCTCCCTCACGATTTCAGAGCCCAGGTGGAGGTTTCTTCCATGGTCCTCCAAACCCTCTGTGGGACTGGCCTTAGGTACTTGAGAGACCTCCATCCCCTCTGCAGTGATGACCTTTTCTGACAGCTCTGTTCCCTTGGAACAATGAAGCTGTCAGCYAAGGGAAGAAGCTCAGCAATGCACAAGAGCTAACTTTACAGAAGCTAAATCTTGGTGAGAGTGCTACCATTAAGAAAAGAGGGAAATTACTAAATCTCACCAACCAAAATCCTCAGATCTTCCACAAGTTTCTTCCCCACCAAACTGCAAATGGGGGGATGGATTGGATACCAGTCTTCAGCTTATAATCATTGCCAGATGTAAATACAAAATAGACACCCATAGTGAGAGGCGCAATACTTTAATAACTCCTCTTATTTTGTGGTTCCTAGACTAGGAAAAAAGTATAGAAAACTGCCTACCTACTCTGTCTCAAACATCCTCTCTTAGAGCCAATAAAAATTACTGAAAAGTGAGTTCCAAGTCATTTTTCCTAATTTCTTGCTCACTGGATTAGAGTTACTGGTAATTAAAATTTAAGTTCTTTCTCTAGAAAGACAATGGTCCTTACCACCAGTAAAGACACTTCTCTCTCCTTCTCCCATAAAGTACTTTTACTTTGGGGARCTCAACAGTGATAGGAAATTCAAAACAGCCCACTTAGAAGTGCTGTGTTTTAAACAGTGCAGTGCTTCAGATGGACAGAAAAATATCCTCTTGAATATTTTTGTAAAAGGAAAGGAACATTCAGTCTCAGAAAATTTAACTCACTTTAACAAGTGTTTTCAGCATCTGAAAGAAAAATAGCACAGGCTGTCATAAACAGTTATTAGGATCAGAAGGAATGAGACTGAACTTTTAACACTCTTCATACTATCACAACGTCACACTTCAGTCCTGGAACTTTATCCTTAACTGAGATATGGGTGTTACTGAAGAAAAGTGCTGCACAGAGTTCAAAGATGTGTCAGCTGGTGGAAGCAACTGGACTGACTAAAAACCTCGGGGTAATGAGATGACCTGGTACGAATACAAATGCATACCATTCACTCAAGGGATTACATTTCTGACATCATACACTACAAAAACACTGCCTAAGTGCTTTATGGACAGCAGCAGAACCCCAAGAACAAAATCAACACTGCTCTCTGAAGTCATTCAGTATACTGCATAGAATAGACTGTGAGCTCTTGAACATCTGAAGTTCAAAAAATTTTAAAACCACAATGAATAATTCAATTTTTCTCTCAAGTGACCTCATGCAATGATGCTGGGGGCTGGATTCAATGTTTATAAGTGAACTGAAACCAGAGCAGCAGCTACTAGAGCTACAGAACAAGGAGTGGGAGCTCTCTTAAAACTTTTGAAGGGCTCCTCCAAATTTACTGGTTTGTGGGCTTGATCTGTACACTACTTTTTACACAAATACTGCTGTAAGGGCTGTGGGATGATCATTCTCACATTGTCAAACTAGYTTTGAAAAGGGTGCAGCTAAATGATTATAAAAGTGCATGTGGAACCAGACTTTTCTTTTAAAAATACCTTGTCTCTAATGTCACCAGTAATAAAAKGGTTTATCTGACTTTGTCAGTACTAATGCTGATAGCCAGGACACTTTGCACAGAGGTTCACAAGCTACAGCTGCATGGCTGGCACACTGAGCCCTTCTGTAATGTTAACATGTTTTGCTGCCTGGYGATGTTCATTAATGAACTGTCCACAAGTTAATGCAGCAAAGTGAGTATATTTTCCTGTGCTACTACTAAGTTTTAGAATTCATTTTTATTTAAATACAAGCTATTCAATCTATTCCTCTTCCAAAAATGAACTGATCATTTGCTGCAATTGTATACCTTATTCTGAAAAGCATTATGATTTTAGCAATTAATTTTACTTAATTAATCAATATTTCTAATGCCAATCTGAGTTTTCTCTGACAAGTCTGCCCTGCATTGCCATGTTGCAGTGAATGTATGTCAGCAGCATCTGTGCTTGATTMCTAAGAGCAGGTGTAAAGATGTAGTTTAACCACAGAGAAAGGACCACACTCACCAAGGCCCACCTCATGGTAAAAGTTACAGCCAGGGTTAATTCAGCAATCTGTCTCCTGCAATTTCCTTTAACTGTGTTATTAAAGTATAGCCATTAGAACTGGCTGGCAGATTGCTGTGGTCATGCTCCTGCTRTATTCCTGTAAATCTCCTCATTTTAGTCTCTTTTGTATAGTCTGGTGGGGCACTGATTAAATCCTCAGTAAAAAGGATTCAACCTTCTACATAATATTGACCCATCTGACAGAAAGGTCTCTCCTGGGCTGAAGAGGATCATGTAAATATCAGAAAATACACATCAGGACTGCACAGCAAGGACAGCCCTTGGTGCCAGTGAGAGCTGTAAGCTTGTACACTGTCCCCTCTGAGCCTCAAAACAGACTACTCATCATGTTTATCATTGCAACAAGCAAACAGCAAGTGTGGGGGGTCTGCAGGACTTACTCCATTGCCCACAATGCACGAGGAGAGTGAAGCAATTGTRTTAATGCTAAAAAATTCAATCATCACTAATGTTTATTATTGCAGCATAGCCTTAACATTGCACAGTTTGCAAAACCCCACACAAACAGTCAGTGAAAAAAATTCAGCACCTTTTTTACATCAYAGAGGTGTCAAAAAATGAAACACTGAAGATAGAAGTACAATAAATGGATTGATTAAGTCATCATTAATTAAGTGGTCAGAATTTTAATTTCTGTGAAAGAACTGAAGTGTAATGTGTATGGAGAGGCTGTTCAGTGTAAAAAATACTGAACAAGAGATTCAGAATGAACAAATTACAAAGATAGAAGGAAATATGAGGAGTTTAAGATACTGTGTGGTGCACAGAAAGGATGAGAGCAGGAAGAGAGACAGGCAGAACCAGAAATAAAATATMTTTGGGAACCACTCAGAATATCCCAGAACACTGACACACAGAAATAAAAATAGAAAAAGACAATCTTTTTTTAACATCTACAGCTTGAAATGAATGACAAGCAATGAGTTTTAAATAAAAGAAAGTTAAGAGGAAAAAGCTGATTTCTGAGGCAACAATTAGAGACATCATCATTCACTGGTTAGATTTCAGAGCTTTTCATACAAACCCCACATTACAGCTAAATTCTCAGTACCTYCCTTATTATCCCATCTCATCAACTAACTGGATTTTTGTAATACTTGTTGGTAATTCAGACTTCATTTTTGCCATACAAAATTTTATTCCAGTGAGCTCTAAACAGTTTTCAAATTACCCAACAGGACAACACCATGTAATGTTAGAATGGCTTGGAGCTCTCACTACCCTCTATTTTCAGCTCCAAATCTCTATGCATTTCCAAAGGAGAAAGAAGGTGTAGAGTTGACCAGACAAGGAGCCAGAGAAATGACCTCACAGAGGAATAGTCAGCCATTGCTGGCATCTGTTCTGAAATCATTCCCAAGCATCTGGCTTTGAGCATCGTGCGGCTGATTCAGCCCCTTCATGCTACCTCAACTCATTTAATAGTCCTTCATCTACCAACTAGCATAAGATAACCTTATAATAGATTAAATCAATAAAAATAGTAGGTTAGCAAAGCATGAACAAATTAGTAGATGATACAGGCCCAGTCTGGCTTTGGTCACACCAATGAGAATGTACATTGAAATCACCACAGGACAGGAAATTCRGGGGAAATCAATGAGCCAAAGCTTTCTGTGGCCACAGATCAGCTTAGTCATAAATGTTTGCCTTCAACTGCCTTATAAAGGCTGTTTTGTATCAGTAACAACAAACACAAAAAAGACTGCCTTTCAGGAACACATACATGCACAAATTATTTCATCTATTAATGCCTGATATCTTTTGAAATACATCTTTAAATGTATTCTAGATAAATAACATTTCTTCTTAGCAACTTTCCTAACTTCAAGGCAAAATTTAAAGTTCTGGAGGATACACTGACATGCTTGTTCTCATTACTGTCCGTACAATCCTTGATTTCACACTGCTTTTGCATGTGGATTCCTGCTGGTTTATTTGTGTTATGGTTTCATTTACTCACTGCTACATGAACCTCTGACTTTATGTGAAGTTCTTTTAATGTTTCATCACCAAATCCTTGATACTCTGGAAGTATTCCTTTACCTTCCTTAATTCCAAAGGATGTTTAACAGTAAACCATTACATGTTTAATTCTGCTGGTTTGTGGGACAACTTCTGGCATTTCTATATCCCCTGTAAGTGCCCTGGGTTTTCCCAGGACACAAAACCTTAATACTTTGAATGTAAATATCTAACTCTGAGTCGTCTTATAATTCCTTTATTACCACTGAACAGAAATAAGTAGTTTTACAATGTGATATATTAGCATCATTTTAGATGTCAAATATAGTCCAATGACTTAGCAGGCCTTTTTCTCTTCATTGATTACTAGGACAACCCAGAAAATCAGCTCAGAATAAAATATCAAAATTTGTAGCTGTCCAAATGTAAATCTTACCAATTCTGAGACCAAGCTACTACTTGGTCACACAAATCCTACCTTCATTCTCTGGGTCAAGCGCTGACCCAAGTAAAGCACAGTGTAAAGCCTGATCCTCATTTGCCATGGATATTCTGGAGGTCTGTGAGATATAAAAGGAAGGGCAGACAAAAAATGCCTGCAGTCTGAAAATTATGGTACTGCCTAATACAACACTGAAGCACTAATACAACCTGAGCTCTGCCTTGCACTAGTGCTGGACCTTTGTGAGTGTTACACCAACGTAATCACACCTACATGATTTGTCCTCATTCTGATAATGCTCCTGACAGGACTCTGTCTGTTATGAATAAGATTCTCTTGTCTAATAACACTTTGTAAATTGTTTCTTTACAATAAAATTAGGGTGTTGGGTGGTAAAACTAATTTTGTGTCGTCACGTGATGAGCCAAAAAAATTAAGCAAGAACCTCTTCAGGTTAAGAGAAAGGGAATATGTGCCTTGATTCTCTGCAACCACACATTAGTATGAGCTACATCCCTTTGGTACAGTTATACCAGCTATATCCAAGTTATCAAAGAAATACAAAGCAGAAAAGAAGACAGACCAAAAATGAGCCCAGAACAATCCATCATAGAAAAAACCATGTACTCTTGGTTCACACACAGCTGAAGCCAGGGGGAAAGGGAGCACAGTCCAGGGGCATTCACCACTTGGAAGTATCTCCAGTGCAYATACATTCCATTGCAATTTTCCATAGAAGAAATTATTCAGCATCTTTACAGAGACAGAYGCCTCTTAGAATGCTGCCATCAATGGGGATAGAGAGAATAATTTCCCTTAAAGATTTGAGGAGAGCAGGGATGGGAYGAATACAAAACTGAGAGCAGGGTCTTGTCTCAGCTCCATCACCAATTCCCTTTTTCTTGTCCCTTTTCCTTTGTTTCAGCTCTCTATTGTAAAACAGGGGCATATTAGCWTACGTATCTCCATGAGTTGCTATAAAGATCAATCCCTAGCGTCTGGAAAATGCAAAACCTTTTTTATTACTGCCAGTGTAGGAGGCAATGATTTCTTTTGTGATTTGGAGAAGTGCAGTACTGTAAGAAATTACAAAAATAGCTTTTTAATGGAGGTTTTAAAAGTACTTAGAAAAGTTTAAGTGAAACTCAACAACCCCTCTATCCATTAAAAAACATAATTCATGTTCTCACTTCAAGYAATGTAAAATAAAAATAAGAAGAGACCAAGAGATTAGACTCATCTTACTGAGTGCTTTCTATTAAATGAAGCTTTATAATGAATTTTAATTCATATCCATTGAAACTTCTTAATATCTCAGTTTTTAAGAAGCAATTGTATATTTTAAGTCTGATACAATCAGCAGAATTGCACCCAAGTTAGACTTGGGTTTTGACAGCAAAGAGCTTTTGGAAGCCTACCTATCTGATTATTTCTGTAAAAATTGGGTTTCAACATACTGAATTTTCATTCTTTCTTGAGSACAATCACAAGTATGGATATCAAAAAATTACCTTTGGCTAGAGTATCATAAGCTTAAATTTGTCAGTTTCTAAGATTTCTCGATACATGGAAGAGAGAGCTAGTGATTTCACTTACAATTCAGGTTTCCTTGATTAATTCAATTTAGGGCTCATAGCAGGGCTGTTAAGAGAAGACTTCTCACACCATATTAAAAGTCATATATTATGCGGTACTGCACAGGAACCTTAATTCTGTTTTCTATTTGCTCAAGCACTTMTTTAATTGCTCTGCTGATATATTGTGGGTTAAGTTGACCTATGATAACATGGAAGACAATTTAAGGTACTGTGGGTGCTGGGACAATAATCTTTCATTTTTAGGCGTAATGCAACACAAAATTAGTAATATTCTGGTAACTTGAGTGATTAGGCCATTACTTTCCGGACATATTCTAAATACATTTTCGCTACAAAACAGAGATAAAGTTTCTGAGCTGAACACCCACCCATTAAAATTATGCAATTTAAGAACAGAAATAGTGTCTTTCTTAATTTACGAGTTTTAACCCTGCTCTTCCTTGTAGAKATGAATAGATGATGTACAACATTCTCAATATTATTTTAGACAAGAGTGCTGTGATGTATTTTTTCATAATAAGACATCCTTCTTTTCTTTTTTYCCTTGTACACTGTGTACAGTGTCTAATAGTTCATCCCACAGATTCTGAAGGAATTCAGAATTAATGAAATGTATTGCTGTGTACCACTGCCATCTGCTGCTAATCTCTCCCTGTGGATACAGAAGGTCTTACTTCACCATWTATTTAATCCAGTAAAGATCTTCAGCTGAATGTGCATGGTTGGTCCAATACTCCTTTCATAATACTTTTAAACCATCTTTCCCCATGTTATCATAAAGCTCCTGATTGCACATCTTAGCTGAGGCAATTGTTTCAATTTCAGTTTCAGAAAGCAAATTATTTTCTTCCCCCAGTCAGTGAAAAAAGGTTTGTGCTGCATCTCATCCAGAACCAGACTGTTCCAGAGAGGAAGTGTCCATCTTAGAGACTCCAACAGTTTACACATTTGCCATCTGTACTCAAAGATCTTCAGCAAGAACATGTTATTTCTAGAGTCCCACTTCTCCAGCACTTCTGACACCCACTCATTCACACCATTTCTAAGGAGTACATCATGTCAGAATGCAGAATTGCTGCATAGTTACTTTAATTTATATGCTGCTCTGACTTCAGTTTATAAATACATATAACCAGGATATATCAAGATGTGCTGCATAAATATCATCAAGAAGCAAATACCATTCCACGTGAAAAAGAGCAAAGGCGAGTATGACAACAAGGAAGAGAAAATAGAGGTCCCCCAGGCTCATTTATAGTGATACGGCTGCTTGAAGCTACAACATAAATCAATCAGACAAGATTTGAGTTGCAGGAAGACATATCTTCTCCTTACAGCTTGTCTTTTGACTTCACGATATTTGGAGAAGAGAATTTCTCTTATTAATATTTGATATGACCCTTCCTGTACTTTTAGATGGGATCCAGACTGCAAGAAAAGTGTGCACAATGTCACAAAAAGCTAAGTATGAGTTCATAAGCATTGAAATTTAAAATAAGATAGTTGGGAAAATGTCACACCTATTTGAAAGAACTCCTACAATGTTTGYTTATAATTGGAAGATGTCAGTAGCTGTTTAGAGTACAGTAGACGATATTTTGGGGCCTGACTTTGGGGTTTGCATTTTTTACTCTTGAGCTCTGAGGTACAGCTGGCTGTGGCCTTCTTCAAAAAAAATCCTGAGGCTTTTACTGCTAGAWATACTAAGCACATGTTTTAGAGCCCAGAAAATGGTTATCAACAAAGGTAACTGCTGTCAAAATGAGCTGAAGGAACTCTCTGGTAGGAAATAGACAGGGATGAAGTAACACCTCTGGCAATGCCTGGTCAGGACTGAAATGACAAAGTAACAGGGGAATACAAAAAAAGATCAAGCTTGAAAAGGCAGATAATTATAATCTAGAGCATATGAACAGATGGCAACACCATCAATCAATGAATAAATAATAGTGCAATCTGACTTGATGGGATGATTGGATGAAATCAGATGACACCAGGCACACTCCACCTTATATAACTAAGTGGCAGTCAGGAAGCAGAGCAGGATATGAGCACATTCATGCCCCAGAAAGTGGAAAAAAACTAAATTAGCAGCTCTCATATGACTGGATATATTTGGACTGCCATTGTGCTGATGAATTTACTTGTGGTTATCACCTGGAGATAGAACCACTAGCTACAGAATTTTTCCACAGCTGGACTGGCCCTCAAGAAAAGAAATGAAAACCAAAACAAGATAGACAGGTGAACAAAAGGGGCAACTGGCGTTTTTATGCTTTTCTGAATGGAAAGAAACATATTGCCACTAATAATATTATTATTCACATTTCTGTGCAACCCTGGCAAGTGAGTTTAGGAACAGCTGTCATCCATTTTGCTCCTTCCATCTCATGTTTCATAGTTCAATTTCATTTCTGCTACTCAAGAACAGCAGAGTTGTTAGCTGTACKACACTTCCGATGCTGCTGCAAATTCAATTACAGTTTTATTTTGTCATTTGATATGCCAGTGGAATAGAAACAATCAAGAAGATTGACACTGATCATAATCTAAATTGTCATGCCCAAACCTTGACAGAGGCATGAGTTAAAAAAGGTGTCAGTCATTCAAGACTCCTGACTCTTCAAACTGCCTTGTAATACGCATCAAAATGGATYCTTCACTGCTTGCAAATAAACCTATGCACTATTTTTGCTAAACAGAATTTCCTGGATAGGAGAATTACTTTCCAAGAATAATGTAAGTTTAAGAGTTAATAGTTTTGGCTATTATTTTAGTCTAAAAGTTAAATACAAAATTCTGGAAACTTTATTATTTTTAATGATGATATTATGTTTTCTTTCAACATAGACTTTTTACTGGTGTCCTTCCCTGTACTAAAGTAAACTTCATTTTTCAGTCACCTTATTATTTTATTTTCTATATATTTTCACTGCAATAATTTAGTGTGTCTGCTATTTTCATCAATACGATAGTATTTCCAGCATCAATGTTGCTCACATTCTGTGAACATACCCTAGCAATGCATATGCATTTTGAGATTAAATAAAATGAAGAGGTAAATTAATCTAGTTTCTTCAGAGTGGTAATGAACTCTTCATTACTCTAGGATATTGACATAGATAGTTACATCTCAGCAAAAGAGGACAAGAATAATATTCTCTCTTAATAGATCCAAGGAAAGCACTTTGAAATCATWGAATAGCTTGCTATCCTACTCTACAAATAAATGTTGTTTGTCATGATCACAGAGGCAACAGTCAAAAGCAAATATCTCCAAATACTTTTAAAACTCTTGCCAAGAGATTGCAACCCAGTAAATATGTTTTAATGGCAATAAGTAAACATCTATTCTTATCACAAAAATTAGTAAAGAAGAAAGTACACAGAGAGTATTCTACAGGTACCAGGTATCTACCAGACAATAATACCAAGTGATGGGTTTACTAACATGCAATGCATGGACTTCGTTACTTCACCCTACACCATACAGTGTATTAGATCATTGTGCTTGTGTTTTATAAAGGTACACCATAACATCATTTACAAAGTCAAAATGAAGTGCCAAGTGAGAATATATTTCAGGCAGTTGAGTACTTCTATCTTAAAATACAGCAATTAGATTTTGTCCACTGTCTGTACATCAGGGAATTTAAAAAAAGGCATTTCTCAGCAAGACCACCAAGAGGGGCTCAGATTCAAAAAATTACTTTAGCAGACACAGGTCACTGTGCTCAAAATTATGATTCAACAATTCCCTCCAATTATGAAAATATCAAAAACTTCTTAAGAGCCTCCCTGTTCAGCCAAAGAAATCCACAGACTACATAAGATTTCAGGAAAGAGAGGTTATGTATCTACAGTTGATGTTCTCTAAACATGGAATCCAGGCCCATACTCAGAATATAGGTCTTACCATGACCAGGGACATTTCTGTCTTCGACATAACAGCAACATCCATGTTCAGGCTCTGGTGAACATTCTTTTATATGCAAGAACATACAAAACAAAATACTCACAGCTTATTTTTTTTTTTCACATGCAAAATAATATCCAGACCATAAGACAGAGAGGTGTTGAGGAAAAAGGACGGAGAAAAGTAATGATGAGGTAAGATGAGCATGAGGAAATAAGCTCACTGTCTTTCACTGATAAGGCAGATGAAGATGGCTCCATACTCTTTCACATATTCACAGCTCCTGAGCTGCGACTTTGTCTTTCCTGCAAACAGCATTTTCAGGGCCAGCCAACATTGCTAGAATACCTCTTTAAGGGCTGAGGGAATATCTGAGGCTACAGAAGGAGTGCCAAGTGGCTGGCTCTGTAAAAAACGGGAATGGAGATATTTCAGAACAGAATTACTGAATGAGATCAACAAAACTCATGGATAAAGGAGATGTGTTTGAAATAGGCAAAGCTGAATTTTCTAGTAGGCTTTTGAAAAATTCCTCGTCACAGGCTTCTATGGAAACTCAACACTCAGAGCTTTAGGGAAGGTCTTTATGTTGATAAATAACTGATTAAAAGACAGGGAACAGAAGGTAAGTGGGTTAGCCAGACAGCTCTAGCAATGGAGGGAGGTCATTACCAGAGTTCCACAGGGATTTTTGCTGGGGATGCAGTTATTCGTCATATGCCTAAGCAAACTGGGAAAATGGATGAGCAGTGAGGTGAGAAAGCTTTATAATTATATTAAATTTTGCACAGTGAAAAGGATGATGGCTTGCTGGATGTGAAGAATTAGGAAAGGTGCTTATGGAAGAAAGTCCCTAGGCAATAAATTGGCAGATGAAATTCTTCGTAGTTGAATGCAAAGTGTTGCAAAAAGACCAAAACAATTCTAAGATCAAGAGACATTATGTACACAAAATTGCACACATTTCAGGAGAGCTTTAAAGGACCCTGCCACGTACTTTTGGCTTACTCTTACTCTCCTGGTTGGCTTCTGCTTATAGTCACAGTTTGAGGTAGGATGCTAGTCTGGGTGGATTTTTGGTAGGACCAGGTGGAGGAACTGGACTTTTTTACAGTTGTAGGCCAAGATCTAATATGGTGCATGTGACAGAAAAACATTCTGGTTTAGGACTCTGCAGATCTACTGTGTCCTTGTATGGCAGTAACTATGAACTTAAACCTGTCAACTATTGATGTTCATAGCATTAAGAATTCCTGAGGAAGGTTTCAGCCCTTTAGAGTACTCTTTACAAGCCAGCCACAGGCCCCTCTACTGGTTACACTGGGACTGCCCAGGTCAGATATATTAATCACATAAAATGCAAAAATACAGAAAGTTTCTTCACCAGAGGATGAAGACAAAAATGTTTAACAGAGGAAGTGAATTAAAAAAAAAAATGGACAAAATCTACTTCTTTCACAGCTATTCTTTCACAACTAGCAAAGCCAGAACACAAAATGGTGTGAGGTTTTCCCCTGGAATTATAAGGCTGAAAAACTGGAACTTTTACAATTAATGCTGAAAATCTCAGACAACAGAAAATCCTTCTTGCATAAAATCAGATAATCTTTATCAAGGGGAGGAGCARCCCACCAAAAGTTATATTTCAAAATGTCACCCAATTAAGTGACTCTTTCCCCTAAAAGACTTCACAGAAGCCCAGAAACTTACGTACATGGGAGTCATTATCCAGTTCCACTAATGAGGAAAGGGAGGTATAGATTCACTACTCAGTACTAACCTTTTGAAATCCCAATACTGTGTCCTGACAAGAAGTCTTAGGCAGAAGGTCTCTACCTCCATATCCATCCATCCATGTCAATATGATGTGTCTTGGTCAGCACAAGGAYCAGCACTTGGATCAGCAGAACAATTGTGATCTCTCACTGCCATCCAGACTATGCTGGAAGTACTACTTTCTAAATTCCTACTAACTCATCTGCTAAGATGATGAAAGGGAAACAGTCCCAGAAGTCTTCTTCATCC
Source organism: Cardinalis cardinalis (assembly GCA_014549065.1). NCBI lineage: Eukaryota > Metazoa > Chordata > Aves > Passeriformes > Cardinalidae > Cardinalis > Cardinalis cardinalis. The sequence goes on along the minus strand of JACDOX010000013.1, from coordinate 5,705,123 downwards.
TCCCATACAAGGGAGAAGTCAAACTGAAGTCAAGCAAAGGTGTCAAAAAGAACAGCCAGGAATTGCTACAATGATTCAGTTCACACTCATTGTGTCAAGTGGTCTGCTAAAGCACAGTGATGAGAAAATTCCTGGCTTCTCTTCAAAAAGAATATGCTGATACATTTGCAGTAAACACTAGTTTGATGAATAATATACTAAACCCTCCCTAGAGTTTATCATTTTATCTGATAACAGGAGCACACACAGCCTCTGCTGCTCAGTGATTTTCAAATGTTCCCAGTTCTCCCTAGCAATTAACACGGGAAAAGAGAATCTCAACTAAATTGCCATTCAGAAAGAAGGTAAATAGGAATAGGATCCCTTGTCAGGAGAATTAGCCTGGTATATTCATAGAGATCAGTACCAGACACTGGCTGAAGACAACTGCTTCAGCTTCTGATAATCCTAGCAAGCAATGTCTAAGAAAGGTACAAYAAACTTCTAAACTTCTACTTTTTAGCCTCTTTCACATGTATGTAGGGTTTGTAGGCAGCAATATGTCTTTAATGSAAATGGTAACAGCAGCTGGTAAGCAAAGTTCACCATGTGTATGTTCACAGCTCAGGGTCAATCTTTGTGGAGACCAAAAAGCCATCACCAAAAGGGAACAACAGTTTTGACAGTGGGAAAGCCAGCACTACTCTGCTCTCTGTCACTTTTCAGTGCCACTCACTCACTCCTGCAGCTATCCTCTGAGCATGCCTTACCCCACATGCTCAGGACTGTGTCCCTCACAGAAACACAGCTGCAGCAGGTTGCTCATCTTCACAGAGAGGCCACTCTAATCATCAGAGATTCTGCCCTCAAATCAGCTCCTTCCTGCCTGCTTGCACTCTCCCAGAAAGAGCTGTAATTGCTAGTTTATAGGTTTGTCTGGGTGGAACCCAGCCTTTCTTCCAAGGTGTCCTACTGTGCAAAAATCTGTGGTGTCTGCCTCAAAAGCAATCTCCATGAGGACAATGCACTTTTTATGGGAGCAGGAGGGCATGTCAAAGCAGGTACAAGATTGCAAGATATACTCAGTGTACTGAACCCATTCCCTTCTTCACAGACTTCAAAATATCTAACACTTACTACAGACTTCAGCAAAGACGTTTATTAGTAGCAGATTCTCCTGTCCAGAGGTACAAAGGAGAAGGTTCTGTGCACCCATAGCATGGCCCCATTCTCATTACACACAATGGAAATAATATTGCTGATTTTATTACAAGTTGTGTCAGATTCTGTCACAAAACTAGTCAGTCAGATAGAAAGTCTTGAGGAGAAAGTCTTACTTCTGCCTTTTCAATCCAAAACAAACAGTGATCCAAAACATATTTTCCCATTTTAATCACTTTCCTGATTTAATAAGCCACTCCTGTCCTGGGGTAACAGTATTGTGTATTGATTACTCATTTTTAAAATGGAATCCCATCCATTTTGTTTCTGCTTCTTCCCAAAGTTTCCAATGAAATAAGGAATAAGATCCTAATTCCAGTATGTTTCAAACACAGTGAAGTGAAGGCTACATCTCCGCATTTATCTTCTGATTTACAGTCTATGGATGGATGATTTCTTTAAACAACTTCTTAAACATYAGAAAGTATAAACACTGCTGTGAATGGGAAGATGTGCAAAGGCTCCTTTACAGGTTTGACTTTTCTGTTTTGAAACAGGATGAGGAAACTTCATAAATATAATACCACAGAAAGACTCATATTACTTAGACATCAATTCCACGCTGGGCTTTACAAGCAGAAGGTCAAGTAAATTCAAATATAAATAACACAGMAATTTCTGTTCATATAGAATAAGACGGATTGCTTAAATTAGATGCTGTGGGACATGACTTGTGCCAATGTACATGTCCACGCACCAACATACACATCCAATCTCATCTTTTACTAATTGAGGTAGAGACCTTGAAATTGTTGTAGKTTTTTTTATGCTCCCAGGCTTTGCTGCCCTTGAGCACTGCCATTTCCATTGCCTGGYTGATATACTTTGCCTAGAGATTTGTGTTGCTGAAGCAGTATCACTATTCTCTTTTGCCCTGAAGACCTAAACATGAATCGCTACACCTCTTAATTCTCCTYATGCAATCAAAGCATGTCCTAAAACACATTGACCCTCCAATCCTGTGTTCTCTACTCTTCCTGAAAGCTAATTGAACCAGACTAATTTAARCAGTCTCCTCTAATCAAACCATCTCTAGTTTCTCCTAGTCTCTCTACCACTCYTTGGTGATAACTCCATCTGCCACAGGAATCTGCTGTGGCACAATCCAGTTGTGACTCTGCTGTTGAAGAGACCTGAGAGGGCTTTGAGTACCCAGAAAATGATCAGGATCATGCCTTTTGAATCAACCTTTCCATGCTTTATACAGTGTTGCACAAAACAGGAGGTTTTTTAAATGGAAACAAGAAAAGAGAGACTGAAAAAAACCCACATTACCTAATGTAGAACAACTTGTTTTTAATCTATCACTGGAGCCCTAATTCACATATGTAGGATGTACGTGATCTCTCTCCACCTTAGTTTATGCATCACCTCTTCTTTGATAGTGGAATAAAGGTGTGGAATCCCATGAGAAAAATGCAAGCTAAAGGTATTCAGAAGTACCCATGAATTTTRTTACCAATTCAGAAGAAGTCCACATTAATTGTCAACATTAGTCAAGGCACCAATTCTGTGATGCCCTTACTGTAAAACATATACAAATTACTTTCTCTGCACTTGCTTTTCATGGTCACCATTTCACAGAGTACAGTGTGTCTTGGACAAACCACAGACACATACTGAACAACATCYTGAAAAAATCCTTGATGCTTTTTTTTCCCTTTGGTCTGTTGTACATTACGTTCCAAACATGGCAGGTAGAAGACATTGTTAATATCCAATTGCTAAAAATCTTACCTACGCAAATATTAAATTCTAATCTTAAAAAACAAATTCACTTTTTAYCACTTTGTGTTTAAGAAATGCTTTTTCTGAACAATTAAAATGTACAGATGCTTTCTTTTGTTCCCAAAAATYAGCTGTCATTTTTTGGTTCTCTTTCACTAAGCTGATCTTTGGCTTGCACATAAAARATGCCTTTGTAAGAAGTATAATCCAAGTGAAAATTTTATTTTTCGAAGTCCTAAATTAGATCAAAATGAATCAGTCAGACCAGACTACCTTCAAATCCTGGCATGTAACTGGCTTGCTTTCCTCCTCTCATTCCATTTTTCTCTATCACATTTTCAGTTTAATTCTTTTTCTAATTCCTTTCATTAAAATTATTTATCTTTAGCTGTAACTCACTGTTTCACAGGATAGCAAGTTGTGATGCTACTTCATAGCAAAGGATGGCCACCATGCAGAAGCCAATGGCAAAACTCCCACTCACAGAAAAAAGAAAATCTCCCTGATTTTAACTGAAACTGAACATTTAAACTGAAACTCCTCTGGACTGTCRATTGAATACCTGCCATTATGCACTTGTTAACTTTTTACTTTTCTGGGTTGAAATACTTGACATAGAGGAACTGAGTTTTCTCCTCTTTCTCTTGAATGCAACAMATACATTCCTTTCCTTTTAAAATGTAATTATGTTTCTTACCATCCACGCTGTGACAAAATCTCCCATCCAAGTCCCAACTGCAGCTACCTTCATAAAATTTTCATTCCTGATGCCCATGAAGTCTGTTATAATGTATGCACTGTGAAAACAAGAACACAAACATAAGATATACATATTTGCTCAACGTGGTTACAAAGAACTTGGATTAGTGACAAAATTTATGATTATCTGTGAAAGATTTCCCATTGCTTCCATAATAACTTTTCTGCTAGAATCYGAGTCTTGACATAGAACTGAACCCATATGGGTCGATTTCAATTAGAAATGCAATGTGAATCTGATTTTGAAGTCCATGTCTCTTTTGAAGGTGCTAAAATAACAGTTGGCAAAGACTTTAGGATTATGTAAAGCTTCAGGAAGCAGAAAATGATTTATGCTTTTTTATCTTTTTCCTTTATACAAATAGAATTACAATTTTTCAAATCCATGACTTTGTGAAATCCTCATGGAGAAAAATAAAAATCTTTATGGTATCTTTAAAAAGATAATTGAGCTGCTTGACTTTTCACTGTATCAGTGATGCAACCATGTTTTTAACACATCAGTGTAAGCAAGTTTTGCAAAACTTCAGTGAGATGTCACTGTTTCTAGATTTATACAAGTTATTTTCACAGATATATTTTACTTAAATCCAAAAGAAGTATTTCCATTCTGCTTAAATAATGCAACAGATAGGACTTACAACCTCACTTAGTAATCSACTTCAAGTTCACCAAGATGCTATAAGGACAATTAAGAAGGTAAAGTTACTTGTTCCAGATTAAAATCTTTCTGAAAAAACATACATTTTAACMTACTGATATCCTTTCCTAAAAGACTTTTGTAGTGGTCAAGAAGAGGCAACTCTCCTCAAGAGCTAATATGATGACAATGAATATGAATGGGAATTGTATTTTAACTTTACAAGTGATGCCTTTGTTTTCAAGATGCTCGTAAATATTTCTATGTATTGTTATGCCTATTTAGGAGTGTGCATAAGGGACACAGTTATTTGTAAAAGTGTCCTTGAACACTGTGCTATCCATTATTCAAATCTTACCATTGTTACATAACAAATATTGCAAGGTCTAGGAGCTATACAGACCCTACCTCTGCAATCGGATCAGTGCAAACTGATTCCACTCTCTGGGCCAGTTCTGTTAAAATCTAAATATCTGATCAACATAGAAGGTCTTGCTAGCACTAATCCATGCATAGCATAGTATAATTTCTTAGAGAGAATTTAATATGCTGTAGAGCAGAAATATTATTGTCAGTGAATAGTTTCATGACACATGAAAAATGTCSTAGTGTAATAGTCCTTTTTATTATACATATTATGACCTTTCAGCTGGTATGTCATTAACAAAAATGCCATCTGTTTATTTTTTCTGTTGAACAGCATATAAATGATTTTCTGCTGGAAAAAAAAAATCCAAACTATTTTAACAGCATTCCACGTAGCTCAAAGATCATCAATATCCTAAATTGACCATKTTATAAATAAGGATGTAAGAAAAGGAACATCGGGTCAGCCTAAAGTCTCCCTGCTTCAATGTTCTGTCTCCAGGAGGGGGTAACAGCAGAAACAAAGGAAGACTGAAAACAGGCCAGCACAATCTCCCCAGATACATTCTCCTAGAGTCTTTAGAACTGGAAAATATTTGGAATTCCTTTTTTCCTTAGCTTGGACATGCCATTCTTGTAGCATCTGTGAAGGCAGAAAACTGCCAAGTCTGCATGCCTTAAAAAGATGTCTTGTTCACAAAGAAGGCACGGCAATAAGCATCATTTGTAAGGAATGGTCCTCAATTGCAAAGCATATCTTAGTCTTCTCCATCAGTGGGAGACACATACAAAACTCCAGGGTTCTCACCTTTTCTTATGTGCACTGCACATTCTCATTTGCATTACACAGGTGTACAATAAGCAAACACTGCACAACACCCCCAGAGAACGGGCCACTTGGGCCATTCCTACAGCCCTGCACATAGAGCAGGCCTGCCACAGCCACCCTGTCAGCAGCCTGCTGGGCACAAGGAGGGTTAACCAAAAAGGATGACAGGTCACTGATCCCTGAATGCAGGTATTACCTAGCAGAAGAGAAATCAATCCAGACATAAGAGACTCTTTTTAATGGAAATTGAATTTCTCAGTGTAATCACTTGTTTTTATGAATGTTAGAAGTACCAGAAGGTTTATTATAAGGTTGAATGAACTGGATACAATACATAAATACACAGAAAGGCCTTGGAAGCATCACATCCTCCCAACAGCTCTTATTGTCATTTAAAACATGAAAACATCAAAGAAGCCTAGTATAAATTGTGCATTCCAGTCTACAAGTAATTAATGCCTGAATTAAATAAGCAAATTGAAAAACCTTCAGTYAGTGTCAAAATAGAATATTATTATTAAAAAACTGTTAGGAATATAAACTGAGCATTTTTTAAGTGCATTTACTGATTAAAATACAGCTACAACTTTTTATGAACAAGAAGAATATTTTCAGCATTATCATCTTATTAGAAGCAGTAATGAAATACATCACTATTTCATTACCTGTTAGCATTGCACCCTCTGTCTTTTATGCTCTCTGCAGTATTATTTTTCTTTCAAAACACAAAGAGAACACAAAGAGAAATTGACTATTTTAAAATAGGGATCTGGGGCTGCTAAAATGAATTAAAAAAAAAAAAAAGAAACCTAACCCTCCAGTTTTCATTTTCAGGTTTTATTTTAAATAAGAGCACTTGACATTTTCAAAAAAGACATGCTTTCCTGATGATACTAGCAGGGCACATATAATAACAGTACCAAAAGTAAAATTAATTCTGTTGTGGAAAATCTTCACATTTTTCTAGCTTCAGCTAGTGATTAGAGTAGTTTTCTTTAATTATTTAGTCTTCTTTCTGGCTAGGACTCATGTCTGCACCTTGCAGGAGGATTTAGGTCTGCTGGGTTCCAGTTAACTGTCATGGCCAGCCCAGATCTTCTATAGCTTGTCAAAAGGCTTCTGTTTGCTTCCCCATATGTGTCCTGTGCAGCAAGGCACCAGCAGATTGCACGAGCAGCACAACCCAAGGAAACACGGAGGGAAAAAATGCCGTGGTTAAAGCCCAGAGTAAAAAAGCTCCTCTGAGACAGACAGGATAAGTGTGAACAATTACAGTCTGAGGAGCCAATACTTGTGAATATTATAGATAAAGGACAAATTTGTGACTGGGATTTGGGAGCCTTTCACAGTAACACTGGAAGCTGCAGCTCCAGGGAAACTGCTCTCAGCAGGCCAAAGTCTAAGGAAGGTAGAGCAACATTTTAACAGAATAGAACGAAGGAGAGGGATCAAAAGACAAAGGACACYGRTAAACACAATTCTAAAACAGATTTTAAAAAATCACAAGTAACTCTGTACATCGATGTTGATGCAAAAAGGTATGTTAATGAGTCAGTAAAAAGACACATAGCCCAGTGTATTTGAACAGCTTCTGGAGTAAGCAGCAGTGTGCACAGAATGGATAAAGAGGAAGACAACCACACTAGCATGGAGATTTTATTCAAAGGAAGATATCAGAACATTTTCTCAAAGAAGGATTACACTGCTAAAATGACAAAGTGTGAAAGCAAATTGAAGGTTTTAAATTTTACATTGGATAAATATGCACAAGTCACTGTGGTGCTAACACTGTTCCAAGCACYGGAAAAAATGTTATGACTGAGACTCAGTGCTGAGATTGTGTTTTCTTGACCATCACAGGATCTAAGAAAGGGCTTTAGCTTGAATAGAGACACTTAAATGTTAGGGTAAACCTGGAAGTCAAACTCTCTATGGAGCTTGGTCAGACTGGGTCAAGGATTTAGTTGCTTCATATTACTTTTTGATGGCTAGCATGTCAAAAAAAACCCACATTCACATATTAAAAGGTATTGTTAAACCTATGTGACTGAGTGATTCCCAGTGAAGTGACATAACTTGATCTCCAGATGATAATCCAAAGAGTTCTGTATCCCTTGGAGGTCTGTGACATAGCTGACAACCCAGACACATCTGCACTGAACCCTGGGTGTCCAGGGACAGCAGTGAGAGCACAGACACTTTGGGGAGGTTTTAGTTGCCTTTTAAAGCAATTTTAGCAAGCTTGATGCATCTTAACTAAGCTTCAGCKGGTTCTTTATATACTCTAGAGTACTGAAGGCACTGGGCCTGCACACAGAACACAGTGCATGTTCTGTACAGAGCCAACAAGAACTGCATCCACAGAGAGTGACTAYTTAATGYCCTTTAAAAAKGAGGGAGGCCTAGATATATTYYATGTTGAGTAACATAAAGTCTGTAMGTGTTCTGCAGTCTGATATGCACTTTTCTGGGGTGGTTTTATTATTTGGCCTTCCCCTTAAACAGCTGATTATCTATATGGAACTCATCTTCCTTGGTGTATCTGACAAAGTGAAATGCTTTGACACTGGCAAACAAGTGAAAGCACAGGAGTTTACACAGGCTGCAAAGAAGGATGTGTTTAGATGTGGCACCACAAGCTTCCATTACTGTCAATTTAGAAGAGGCAGAGAGTGTCAGAATAACTGAAAWCATACATAAAAGACTACAGATACAGTTCCTGATCTGTATTTGTCACTCTAAAATGACAGAATGGCAAATAAGACACTTGGTAGCAATTCACTCAGTTGAAAAGCTATTCTTCTMATGTTAGGAATTGAAGTCAGAGCCACGGGGAACTGGAAGGTGCCCAGAGACAGCAAGATCTGCTCTCTTATAAACTGGCACATGATAATGAGAATATCATAATGCACAGCTACCAGCAAAGAGCACAGAGAACACAACAGCGATTCATCCAGTCCCTGACCATCCCCAGTGCATGCTTTAGACCTACAGACAAAACTTCTCCTATGACACCAGAACAGAGAGAATTAAGAGGCACTGAACCAGGGATTTTCCTTGACAAGACATCAAAGAGGTAACAGCCACAAGAGGATYAGCAGGCTAATCTCCGAGACACAAAAATCTGAGAAGCAAAACCAGCTTGGCTATAGTGCAGCGGATCGTGGCACAGTGCAGAACACCTGAGACTGACAGACCGATTCTGTAACTGAGCATCACTGGTTGGTAACTTATTTATACATGCTTTTTTGAAATGGCAGCAGAACTTTAATTCTGAAAACCTCTGCTCATCATTTTACAGGCCCGAGGGCTGTGTAAGTTACTCTGGGGACTTTGCTTACAAAGCTCGCAAGCCATGAGAAGTTCTGCTGCTAGGATACACAGGAGCTCCTCACTGTCCACAGGGCCAGGCCATTTAGCTTCTAGCTTTGCAAACCTGCCTTTGAGACAAGGCCCATGGAAAAATGCAGCAATTTCAATTCTGTCTGTTGATGTAGAACAGGTATGTAACTTAAATGGTAGTGTACACACAAGATCCAGTCCCTATTCCAAGGGACATTGGTTTAACACCCTTCAGAGCTAGAGAATTGAACCTCACTGTCATCCTCAATATGAAAAGATGATGACACAAGAGGATAAATACTTGTTTCTTATCCTTGTTTCAGGAGACTGTTAGGTGAGGTGAAACTGAAGCTGGATATTCCATATTTTGTATAAATATCATCTTTCACATATAAGAAAAATATTCCATTTCCTTCAATTTTAGAATGGATGCCACTGGTCAGTACAGGTGTTTGGCTTAGATCACAATTACAGACCAAATTAAGGTGCCTAAGCAAATTGGGACAGGATTTTTAACATATTTTTGTTCTTAATGTAGCCTTTTCTACTGCTAGTTGTAGAGTTTCCTGTTTGGGTTTTTGTGGATTTTCTTCCAACAAACCAAGCATAAAGTACTTGATGTCCAAGAGAGTCTGGACTTCTCTTTAGAGATCAGCTGGTATTCTTACAGATTAACTTTTACCTAATGATGCTAGTCTTCCTAGGCTGTCTCCACAATCAATGGATCTGACAGCAATTCAAAGCAGGATGGTAGTTTAGATGATTTTCTTCTATGACACGGTGATGTCAGATATGAAAATGGCCAACAGCTTATGTCTAAAGAAGCTGCAAAATGCAAATCGTAGTGACAGGCCTACTGCCAGAGGCTGTGAGAGCCTGCATCTCTACTGGAAGAATCTTAGGGATCTGCCAATTCAAAAGCATTAAGGACCTCCACTATGGGAGGAATGCAGCCTCCTGGGTGCAGGTAAATTATGGTAAGTGTTGGCACATACTTCCAGCAAGTTTAAATGACAGGATTTGCTACAAAAACCTACATTTTTGTGTGTGCCTGTCAAACCCTAKACGACAAATAAAATTGGAGACAATGAATGGACAAGGTGGGAATTGAACYCAGATTTCTTCCCTCAGATAAGCACCTTCCTCCATCATTACACAAGTGTTCTGATGAAAATTATATGCTAACCCTACAAATTGCACTACAAGGAACTTATGACGGACAGGATAGTGTGGGGGGAAACATAACAGGTGCCTGAAAAAAGAACTAAACAAACTGATTTTTCAAATTCATTATGTCCATGAGATATCTTTTACAAACTTTCTGGGAGTTTTGCTATTCATGCGCTAGGTGTAACATAAAACATATATTCTGTTTAGTCAGAAAAAAGAAAAACAAAGACTGCAGAGTGCATTTAGCATTTTTCTGCTTCAAATTCAGGCTACAATACTCAGCCAAGGACAGGTTGCAGAAACATTCCTAATTATACTGTGAACAGATGAATGCTCACCCATTCACACATAGCACAGCCTTACCTGTCCCCACCACACACTCACACCAGCACTGCAGCTTATTTGTAGCTGCTTATGCTTCCATTTCAACTCTATGACTGCTGCATAAGTTGATTTTACTGAAGCAGACACACAGGGTTGCCTCTTACACGTCAGTTTGATACCGCAGGAGAGGATTAAGACATTTTCTCACTGCTACGTGAACTGCTTGGTGAAAATTATTTTAGCGTATAATTATTTTAGTGGATAAGTTAGGAGAACTGTGACAAGTTAAGAGAATCATGCCACTTTTTAGCATTTCTTTTAACAGGCTAGTAAAATTCTGCAACTAATCTGCAACACTGTACAGTTGCAGATGTTGGTAAAATTCTGCAACTAATCTGCAACACTGTACAGTTGCAATGTGCTGGTACATTAAATGACCTATTCAATTCACTCTGTGTGCCTATATAGTAGCATATCAGAATAGTTTTACAGTAAAAAGTGCCAAAATGTGAGATAAAACAGGTGCCCAGGGATGCAAATAAGACAGGTGGCCTTGGGCACTTGCTAAGTATTATAGATATGTTTATCCTAAAATACAGATTATTTGTTTGGTGTGTGGTATTTCAGAATATTTCATGTATTTCAGCTACTAAAATTAAAAAAAAACAGATTTGGAAATAGTATGAATGTATTTGAAAAAGCAACAGAAACTAAAGATTATATCAGGCAATGCGTTTATAAAGATGAAGCTAGATTAGTAACTTAGATAAATAGACACGGTGAAACTTTTTTTAAGAAAGAAACAAATTTTATTTTTAAACCTGGTGAGACACTGGTAAGAATGGATTTGAGTAATGCTGCACTGGCTGTACTCTCCAGAAAGGGCCATGGCTTGCACACATTCACGTCTGTTTTTGACATTTCAATATGGCTAAGAAGGGAAATAGATGTGTAGCAATATTCTCAGAAACTGAAGTTCAAAGACAAAAAATATTATTCACTTTAAAAAAGAAAAAGAGAACTGTTCATACCATCAACAGAATACAAACAAAATTAAATAAAATATTATAGCTGTAACCCTATCATTTTAACCAGGTGCTTTGACAACTCATGAACTTTTGCTGGAAATCACTGAAGTTTTAACTTTCTATCTGTTTCAGCTATAGGGATAACAGAGAAGTTTAAATGCTTTATTACAATGAATAAACAAGTAACTGCAGTAATATTGCTATTCAGAAAGGGGAAAGTAGGACAATTTTCAGTTGCGATAAAACACCAGATAGACTCTGCTTGTAAACAGCAGCCCAATTGGGAAAGCAGAAAAACATTTAACTACATTTTAATAAAAACTTGCAAGTATTAGCAGATGATGCAACTCTGGATATTAATCATTCTTTAACTTACTAAACTTCCCTGAAATTTTGATTTAGAAAAACTGGGTGTTTTTTATTTTAAAATAATGAAATGCRAGAAAACTGCAAAAAACATGCCGTAAGTTAAAGAGTTGGAACAGAGGGAACAAAGAAATGTTGACATAGAATCTCTGCTGACAGATACTCAGTGATCATGATTGAAGAGAATTTGAGCTGGATCTGAAAAGAATGGTAAGCCACAGCTTTAAAGGGGACACTACAAGCTGATATAGCTACAAATGAGCCCTAAATAAGAATCTTCTGAAGCACTTTCTCTGCAAATGGTTTGTTCTAAAACATTATCCAAGTTCTACAGCCTGCAGACACACAGCCACTATTCTGTGGATAAAGCAAAATTAATTGGGAAACTGTCATAGAAGTAAAACTTATTGTTTAAAAATACTTAGAGGTGCAAACAGAAAATATCTTTCAGGTTGGGTGGGGCTTTGAGCAAGCTGGTCTAGAGGGCAGCATCTCTGCCCATGATAGGGGGGTTGGAAATGGATCATCTATAAGGTTCCTTCCAACCCAAACCTTTCTRTGATCCCATGATTCAGTTATGTATACTTGGCTTTGAGTCTGTTTAAGATGACTGGTTTATGTCAGTCTTGCTTTATATCAGTCAGACAGAGCTATAGAAACTAGAGTTGTTAAACAAAAATTCTTTACCATGCTCACAGATACCTTCGAGAAGAAATGGAAGGAAAATCAGGCTTGACAACTCAGGGGCTGGTCTGAGGATTTGGTTGGCTTCCCTCATGGTGTACYATCAGCAGCAGATTGCAGAGCAGATGGAAAAAAACTAGACTTCAAGCAATGTACAAATTATGAAACTGAGGAGATTGTTTCTTTACTGTATTACTTGAAAACTGTATATAAAAAACAACTGTGTCTAGGGCCAGTCACTTGACAGGAGCTGGCATGTAATTGTAGCAGAGTTTCACATGGAAAACACAGCAAAGAACACAGACTGTTCTTCCACTCCTTGGCTGCCAAAGCAAACACCTTTGCTGTGACTTCTTAACCATCCAATGGTTGATACCAGTCCAACACTCGATATAACTTTGCTCTGTATTGCACTGACTGTTTTATTTTCTGGTCCCTACAATACTCAGCATTTTAAATAAAATTATCATTGAAATCTAGAGGGRAAAGTGACAGAAGTTTTTTATTGATTTTTATCCTCAATTCAACAGTTTCCTATTGCAGACAGTCCATTTTACAACACAGTCTTCTTTTAATGTCTTGSACATGAGTTACCAGAAGACAAACACATCTGAACCTCACACTGGTCAGGATTTTGCTCCACCACTGTCACTTGTAATACAACTATAAGACACCCAAATGAAGAAAATACAGAATTTGTGGTCTGACCTTTATTGAAAATAATGTTCCTAACTTTGCCTAAGGAGAAGCACATCTTCAAACAATGGAAAGAGATAGAGATGTATGCACATGCCTTTTTGACACCCAGACACTAAGCTTTGATGCTTTTGGCTACATTTTTAAGGTCAGTTAGTTACAAATACTACTGAGTTTCATCTCRGCTACAGACTTCAAAAAAGTCTCARTTTCAGCTGGGAATTCTAGGATTCTAGGAAGAGTCCCCTTCTCTCCAGAGTCAATGGAGAACAAGCACTTTAGACATAACTCATTTGATTTATCTTAAACATCTACAYTGGGTTTGGATGAGATTGAGTCAATTTTCTTTAGAGCATCTCATATGGTGCTGTCGTTTAGATTTGTGACCTAAAGAGTGCTGATAACACACTGATGCTGTTAGCTTACCTTGTTAACATGCAAGAACAACTCTGAATCAGATGAATCATCTTCTGGGGATTACGGTTCCATTAAATGCAAAAGTAGCTAGTTAAGTGCAAACTCATCTTTATTGGATTCTTAAACTATGAAATATGACCAAATATGGATTTTTATGTTTTAAGACTGGCACAGTTCAGATTTCTAGAGTGAAGGTCTAGGATTCCTTATAGGCCTACACATATCCCAAACTGCAAGTAAAACCAGTGACTTCAGTTAAAATATGTARTTTGAAAAATACCATTCTAACAGAAAAAAATTACCTTTAAACTTATATATAAGATTGAAAAATACATTTCCAAATAATGCAAAAGATTACATGATAAAACATTGTCAATAAGAAACCTTTAAAAGAATGAGCAAACTTCAGCTAAGACTTTATTTTAATATTATGTTAAATCTAAAGGTGAAAAGACAACAGCAAGACATATATAATTAAACTGTGAGGTAAATATCTTTTTCTGATGCTCAATGKGGAAAAACATTTCACAATGCTACTTTTCAATGATAATTTGATCCAGAAATGGTTTTAYACTGACTGAAAGTTATCATCCACGTTACTAGCTAAAGCAAATGGGGTCCTTCACATGGATACCTTGAGATCTTTACCTTGGATGTTCCCAAGCTTCAGGAATACCACCATCGTGTTTTACAGTACTTCCTGAATTTTCATATTGATTATGTGGGAGATTTTCTAACTAAAGTGATATTCTACACTGATGAGTGRAAGAAGGCTGCTGAAAGGCTTGGCAGAGCAATTCTAAACCCTCCTCTCTGCTCAGGAACAACAGTGCAAAAATTATCCCTGTCAGTTGAAGCCATGAGAATGGTTAGAAGCAGATAAGATCAAATGTAATTCTTCAAGTAAAACCAAGTATTTTAAGTCTCATACAAAAATATTTGGTCTTTTAAAGGAGAAGACAGACATAGTAAACAGCTCACTTTCAAGCAGCAATGCTCACACCACTAAGAAGGTACATGGCAATAAAGTAATTTGAGACCTAATCAATAGAAACTAGTCACACAAGGAGAGTATGATTAAATGATCATATTTCAGGACTTTAAAATCTTATTTACAAATAACATTTAAAGACACTTTACCTTAAACTTATCTTTTTTTCCAAAAAAAAAAAATTTCTAGGTATATGTCAGATATATTGCCTGCTTTTTTCCTTTTTTTAAATGTCTTTTTCACACACTCTTGTGAACAAAAAAGTATATGCATTCTAAATGCAGCTTTATATCAGACATAATACTGCAAACCTCCATTGCTACACACACTGGGTCTGGTTGAGATAGACTTTTCTTTCATTTTACAGCCCAGGCAGTGCAGTGTTATGCATTTCTAGCTCCAGGGGTGCTGGTAACACACTGATGTTTTGGCTATTGCTGAGCAGGGCTCCCACAGCATCAGGGCTGTCTCTCCAACCCACCACTCAGCAGGCCAACAGGCTGCAGACAGGCAGGAGCTTTGGAGGGAGACAGCTGGGATCTGAGCTGACTCAAAAGATATTCCACACTGTATGCACCACACTCAGTCATAAAAGGGAGGGTGGGAAGGAAAAGGGAGGGATATTTTGGATTATGGTGTTTGCCATCTGAAGGAACTGCCATGTGTACCAATTCCCCACTTCCCAGAAACTCACTGGACATATCTGTYTGSTGGTGTGAAAYGGTGAATAAATTTCTTCTTTTTTTCTTCCCTCCCCCACATGGCTTTTGGGTTTTTTTTTTATTAAACTGTCTTTGCCTCAACCCATGATCTTGTCCATCTTATTTTCTTTCTGTGCTGGCAGTCAGCCAAAATCAACCCTCCACAATATATTCTGTTCATACCTACTTTCTMCTAACGAAAGGAGTCCACAACAGATAAAGTAGTAAGTGCTCTGGTTTAACATTAATTTAAATATTCCCAAGCAACATTTCAAACACAAATCATAATGCCAAATTTCTGGTAGGACTTTCAGAGATCCCCAGCATCTACATTAATCATATTTATCTMTCAAATACATACTATTAAATAAGATTAGAGATTTTTTAAAAATTAATTATCTTCATTTGCTAATATAAATTATTTACCAAACCAAACTGCTCCATAAAATTTAATTTCCAYCTTTTTTCCAATTTCTCCTAATCTAGATAGAAGTACTAAATTCTTACATATAGATTAACTTCATATCATTCCCTTCTGGCCACTGTCTGGCATGTTTATACCATTTACATCCTCAGTTCAAAATTTATGAACCAGAAAACTTCACAATTATATTTATGATAAATGTGTCAACCCAGTGAGAAATTTTAACATTACAAGGCAATGCAGATGATCTACAAAATCTCTAAAAAATAAGTATCACCGTGTCTGTGAGTTACCTCCTGCAATGTTTAAAGAACATTTTCTTGGATTTGTTTGAAGCCTGTTCAGTCAGTAGTCTGTCACATTTGTGAATTTAAATCCCATTTCTTGTTCTGTACTGAAAATGAAAGCAAAATCCTCTGCTAGATAGAGAAAAAAGAATGRATTGTGACACTGTCTCTTTTGACTTACTGGTTGTACAGGCACRCTGTGCATTACACTGAGTCATCTCTTTAATTTCCCCAAAGATTGTATCTCAGAACTGGCAGGAGATCTCCCCCTTGTAGGAATGCAGTTCCACTTTTTCATATCCGGTTTTCACATTTCCTATTATACTGGACGGGGGTCATTTACCAGCACTTAAAGATGGTAAATTATTATTTCTCTTTTCTGACCAGAAGTCAACTGTTCTACAGGTGATCCTTTTTTCCAAATAAAAACCCAGATAAGTAACACTGCAAATACATACTACATATTTTCCTATTTTTATACTTCTCATGAACACATAGAATAATTTAGGTTGGAAGAAAACTCTGGAAATKACCTAATGCAAACTTCTGCTCAACTCAGGGTTGATTTCAACCTGAGCATGTTGAGGTATGTTGAGATCTTCCCTCAGCAGCAGAGCACAATCCAAACTGYTGCTGAGGTTGGAGACCTCCCCAGCTGCCGTGCTCAGAGGTGAGGAGTAGCACAAAGGAGAACAACGCAGCCACTGCCGTGCTGAAAGGGCCACTTGGGAAACTGTTTAGGGTTTTATTAGGAAAATAGTACAAATATTCCTGCCCTCTTTTGCTGCTTAGATGACCAATTTCAGGAAGACTGACAGGAGCAAGAACTCCAAAAGAAAAGTTTACTCCATGCTCTGCATACTTTAAATACGTTTTAACTGATCAGATTTGGAATGACAAAGAAAAACACTATTCATCTAAATTTGAAGTTATATCTCATTTTTAGTCTTTTTTTTTCTTTTCGGKTTTTTTTTGTCAGAAGTGTATCAGTCTGCTATGTTTTTGTGGGGGGATTTTTGTAATAAGTATTTTGAACTGATGAAAAGTGCACTCAATTTCTGAAAATTTCAGATTAATTACATTCWTCTTAGAAGTAATCATGTTGTTAGATAAAGAAAAACAGAGTTGAAAGTACAACCAAATGTGTTAACTGGTTTTGGACAGAGAAGCCCACAAAGAYCTCTTGTTTAAAAAGGATCGACTAACAGAATGATAAAAAGCTATAGTTTTGGATAGTTAAGAAGAAATCACTGATCAGGCTTTGGTCTTTAACTGAACTGCTGAAATAGAGAGCAATTACAATTTTTTTCAGTATGTATTTTTCTATCCCCCGTAAAGGAAAACAAGATTTTGGCATTTATCACATTGTCACAAAGGTCTCCTAGGGCTGAGAGAACTCCTTCTTATTAACAGACCCTTCAGGAGTGAAAGAAATCCTGCTCCTGATAAGGAGCACATGGGGTGTCCTCTGGAGTGTAGCTGGATTCTTAACATGGTGTGGATATGATACATTTTCATTTACTTTTCCAACATACTTGTTCACCCTGTGTTCTCTCTGATCTGTTGCAGGCTGACAGTATCTGGCACAGCCCCACACCCATCCTGTGAGTGGTATGGCTGGCTGGGACAGTGAGCACAGTCCTCCTTCCTATGCAAAGATACCTGTGGGAAGACAGCACAAGCCACGTGGCTTTTCCTAGATAGCAGAAGAAGTTAGTGTTTGGAAAAGAAGTACATGAACTCTGCTGGTATCATGCCTTCAGTCTGCCAGAAGAACAGCCAAAAGAAGTTTTCAGAGGGTTTTACCCCACTTTTCGGAATGCCCTTTGTTTTAGAGTCCTATCATTACATGCTTCTCTCTTTGTGTCCCTCAAAAAAGATTAAGYTATTAGCGCTTCCTTTTCTCACAAAATGGTATATGACTACCATGAGATAAAACTGAAACCTCAAATGAAAACTTATTTATAGAAAACACATAAATAGATCCTTTTTTTCCACAAAACAGATGATCATTAAACCAAAAAAATTATTGTTCTTTAAGTCAATGTGGAAGTAAAGAAACCCCATATGATTTGGCCAGATTGGCAAGGTACAAAACAGCAACACTTCAGATGCACTTCCTTATCAGGGATTTGTTTTCATTTAAAAAGGTCATGTTTTCCCTGATGGAAACTTTGTGACAGAAGTGTCTCCTCATTAAACAAACACAAGCAGTTTGCTCCAAAACAAAGAAGAGAGATCATTTTTGGAGTAAGAGCAACAAGTCAATCCTGTTTCTTTAAAAGCTGAATAGACTGTAGAGACAGTGTTTCAAGTCCTTCAAGAGAGAAAGTAATCAAGAGAATAGAGTTTTCTTGATGCCACCAGCAGTGCCAGTTTGGAACAAATATTAGCTTTCAATAATATCAGATGACCTCCAGGGCATTGAGCTGAAAGTGGAATAGAGCCTGTGCTACTAGAAGAATTTTTTTTCCCCCCGATAGTCTGGGGATAAGTTCCCCAAAAGATGAGAAAGAAGTAATACACGATGACATGTTTGACAGGCCAAATTTGAAATGCTGACACTTTTTGTTCTTACTGTTGTAAGATACTGCTGCCATAGCTTTGTAAAGAATGTTTTATTAACTTTTCTGAGGCATTTTCAAATAATTATAAGCTCTGTGGTCAGCTTGAATAAAACATACACAAAATAAAAGGTAAGAATTGGGTCCATATCCAATATACTTCATCCTGAAGTACTTCTGCACAGGGGTGCAATAATGCAGAAGAATCAGATACAGAAGAGATCAGCTCTAAGAAAAAATTGGCAATGAAAAGGGTTGCTATCAGTCTCTCTTCTCCTGAGCAATGCAGGCACTACAGAAAACCTTTTCACTGCAAGGAGATTTTTGCCACAATAGAGGTCTTTGTTGTTAATTGGTAGTTCCTTCAAGAGCTGATGACTAYAGCTGCAAAAAGAAATTTATGTTTAAGGCAGGCCAAGTAAGTGACTACTGCTTACTGAAATAAGAGCCATGAAACAATAGTGTAGCAAGTGCCAAAAAGAGAAGTGATGCTGAAASAGAGGAACTCATCTATTTGTATTTCAGACTTTGTGTGGCCTGTAAGTCTAACTCATGAGTCTYTTCTTAATGGAGTGAACCTACTCAGGGCCAATAAGCTTACAGCTGGAGAAAAAGGAAYATTCCTTGAATTTCGTAGTACTAATTTCAACAGGCTCTGACTACTACTTCCTTGCAGATGCTGCTTAAATAATTTTGTCCTTATGCATGATGTCCGCCTGAGAAGAATTTCTTTCATACTTCATGTTTTMAACTACGTTTTAACAATATTTTGTCTATAATATTTGAGTTTCAATTTAAAAATAAGGTATGTGTTGATAAGCAGCATAGTTTTTGATTTATGGATAAGAACTCTTAATGGCATTTATGAACTCCTTAAACAGGAAGAGGAGACTGAGAACTTTAAAAATTGAAGTTTTGGGGATAAACCCCCTTTAGGTTTGGTCTGTTATGCCAGCACTGACCTTTGAGAAGGTTAAGGGATTAAAGGTTAGCACAGTTGATTGTCAATTTTCCAGATCAATCTGCCATTTCAAGAGCAGGAATGCAAGCTCTGCAGGTGGGCAAAACACTTTCAGTACAGTGGAACACCAATTTTCTACCCTTCCAGTCTCCATCAGAGAAATTTTGAGACTAAGATCCTGAAGATAAAACTGTGAAATACCAATGTGAAGCTGCTKCTCAGAATGTAGGTGGTATAAGCCAACATGCTTTGGTTTAAAAAAAATGTTTTAAAACTTTTAGAACAGATTGTAGGTTCAACTTCTGACTGGGGAAGTGCTTCCTAGAACCAAGTTCTTCTGTCTGGAGGAGAACTTGCAGCGGTAWCAAAAAAAATTATTTGGAAATTATATTTAGAGTGGCATAAAACAGATTTACCAGAGTACAAACAGCAAATGGAAATACTAATAGCAGATATCATTATCACTATTTTTCAGAGCCTTGGCTTTTTACTTTGTTTGTTTATGGGTTCTAGAAACAAACATGTTTKTTGGTCATTACCTAGTCTCTGGAGGTCCAGCTCTTTCTGTCTAAATTGGCATTCTTACAGTCTTGAGCAATATAAAGACAACTCACATGGCGATCTAAGGAGGATCCACACAAATGATGGATTTGTAAAGTTAAACCAAAAATGAAGAAAGCACACATTTAACCTGAATTATATTTTATAATCTAAATTACCTGAGTAATGTTCATATTTACCTTCTAACACCAGTGAGTGTGAGGCATTCTGAGCATGATTTTATGTAAGTTCTTTATGGAAACAAGACCGAGTCACCTCTGTTCAATTGCATTGCTCCCTTCTCTCCTTCTGACAGTATTTTTTACAATCTTCTTGAATGAAATTGACTACAGTTCACTTTCACTCCTCTTATAATTCTAATATTGCATTGCATTAAGAAATACAAATTATTAAAGCCAATAAATAAATTACGTCTGCGCAGGCGTATTTAAGCTCATTTCAGTCTGATATAATCAAAGTAGGCTTTTGTTACAACATTTGGGCAGAAAGGCTGTTACGATCTAAATTAATGTTTCTCAAAATCTCAAAACGTAAGTTCCYTTAAGACAATCCTGTACAGAACTCACACTGTTCTTGTGTTAGGACTGCAGCCTTGGTCATATACAGGCAACTTTGCTGGAAAATAGCTTTGTAAATTCTGCTTTTCACCAAATCAATATCACTGTTAACAGGACAGGAAAGGTTGAGTTTCATAGTAACTGTATTTAATGTCAACAACACTTAAAATGGTTTGTGCAATGAGTTTTTAAACAACTGTATTACAYGGCCATAAGATAGCCTAAAATATCAGTATGATATGCATTAATTTATTCTGACAGGATTTCATTAGTGGAATTGAAAGGCATCATGTTACTAATCTGCTAGGCTTCCCTAAAATAACCTGACCAACAAGATTAGGGATTTATGTGTATACCCTGTCCAAAGGCTTTTATCTTGGATCCATTCCAGCCTTGAAATAGGTCCCACTGAGAATTATTTACTTCCAAACTGGTAATAGTCAATAAATCTAGAAGCTCAATTGAACAGCTTCAAGTCAATGAAATCTTGAAAATAGGTTCAAAGTTTACAGTGCTTGCTTAGTATTATCAGGTTACAGGAGTCAATTTTTATAAATGCTTTGAAATTTTAAGCTAACCATATTTTTAACTGGGTTCTAACCTTTTAGAAGCCTACACTCAATGTCCTAATAAAACCACAATATAACTGAAATAAACAATATTCCAGCAACTATAGTATTTCCATGGGTTTATTAATTACAAATAAGAACAAGTACTGAGACAAAATATGCAGCAGTGATCCAATGAAACAATAGATCCAAATACAAGTTGCATTAAGGATGAAGGAGTACATTACAGCATATAAGGAGTAGTGAAATACATAACTGGCCCCTGCAKTCATGTAACTCCCAGAGAAAGTGAGAACTTAGTATTTCACTAGTTTAGGTACTGAAATATACTTCCTGGTTTTGAAATAAATTGTGCTGCAAGCTGGCTGCTATAGTCAGCTGTAACAGAACACTTACCTTCAGGTATATCACTAAAGCTAGTTATATCAGAAAGTGTGTACTTAAATTAAGCATGGTTTCCTGAACCACAGTATTATGGTAACACCAAATTATTTGGAAGTAACCTAATAATTCTGGGRAAACAGAGGCCTTTTCTTATCAGTCGCTACACAGCAGATGTTTCTCAGCTGGCTTAGGTGACACAGTCTGCAGAATGCCCTCAGCTCTCAAACAGGAAAAGTGAACAAACCCAGAATTGAATAAACAAAAAATTCAAAAGTATTTTAAAACAACTGTTACAAAACTACAACCACTACAGGCCTAGATCTCCACTACTTTGTGTCATATATGTAGGGCTTCACAGAAAGTGAATATGAAGTTACTCAGGAAAGTTGCATACATTTTCTTTGGCAGATTACTGGACTACTCTCAGGATAAAATTTCCTTAGACACATAGGTAAACAATACAAACTAAGAAAAAGTCACAATACATACCCATGGTAGGAACATACAAAACCAGAAATAATGTCAAAGTAGATGTTATSAACTGTAACAAAGCAAAATATAATACCAGGTATTCATGTCAAGAATTCCATGGARGGACTTGCTTGAAGAAAAGACAAATGTAACCACAAGTCAAAACACTGATCAGATCGGCAGCTAAGGAGAGCAGCATAATTCCTTGGATTCACAAATTTAAACAACTCATGATTTTATCTCAGCTGGCTCTCCTTTTAGTGGATTTCTTACATTTTCAGGGTCAGGTAAATTGCAAATAAGCAGCAAATTCAACTTGATCAAAAAGGGCTAAGGTTGAATATGGGCTTCTAAATTCACAAGTGCCATTCTAAAGGCTTTAATCTAATCAAATCTAATAGTAAACTACCTATTCCTGGACCAAGAGAAAGGGTAAAATTTAAAAAATGCAGAATTCAGGACATTAATAATTAATGAAGTAGACATGTAAGCAAAAGATCAAAATGAAACAATATCTGTTCCTGACTGATTCACTACTGAAAGTAGTTGTCAAATAAAATATTAAATACATAGGTATAGTTGTACTTCTACTTGGAATTGTCAGCTTCAAAATAAAACTTTGTTCATTGACATACAAAGTATTTTGAATGTATTAATTGAATTACTGCTACATGTTAGCTTTGAGTCAAACTAGAGCTAAAAGACTCAGTAATTTAACATTACAGAAGGTAATTCTGAATCTCTGCACAGGGCCATGACATACTGTAAATAGGTACCAACTGGACTGGTCTAATTTACATTCACTGATGAGCTGACCCCACCTTTATCTTGCTTCAYTAAGATACATTAATGATAGAGATTATCCAGTAAAGAAAAGGAATCTCAATATGAGATAGATGGTGGTCATTAATAGTGCACATTACCTCGTTGCTGTAGTGCATACAGATTGATTTCACCAAATACTAGCTTTAACATATAATAGAAGGCTCAAACAATAATACTTAAGAAAATTGCTGCAAGATGAAGAATGTAATATCTACAAATTTGGGGCTATTCCACATTTGAATATGCTCTGCTGAAACATCCTTATCAGCAAAGCATTCAAGGGCACTTTTAACTTACTGTAATTTAGGAATTAAATACACATACTTTCTCATGCAGACCTAAAAACAACAGTAATTCTACTGAATTTTCCCTCTTTTAACGCATTTTACAGCAACTGGCACTGTGTACAAATCTCTGTTATTAACACAAGTGTGGGGGAAATGATATTGATTCCTCTATTTGCATTCCAATTCCTGAATGTTTATCTACATTTTTTATTTACATGCTTAGTTCTGTCATCTCAGTTTTTTGGTTTTCTATTATTTCTCTTCATGCCACCATGCCTTAGGCCTGCTTACACTGTGGATTACAGTACTGGAGTGCGAACCAGGAGATGCTGACACTGCAAAAATGCCGGGCTGAGCAGGAAATAATTCTGTTATGAATTAATATCCCAGACACAGACAGACCAAAGAAACCACATGGAGCTGACAAGAGATAAATAAGATCATGCTGCTAGAATCACTTGCCTTGCTCTAGAGAATGCCAAAATGAGAAGGGCTGACATTCCCACTAACATTTCAAGCTTCCAGACATAAATAGAAATAATTTACTTTAACTCCTTGTAGACAGACATTCACTCACAAAAGCACCAAATGCAGTTGAGCAATTTAACAGATGCCATTTTAAATGAATCCTAAGGCTACAGGGAAAAAAAAAAAAGACATTGGTTCCATACATAGTAGGAGAAAGGTACAGTTCTAGTCAAATTTTTACATCCTAATGGGATATGGAACTTGATGTGTTTATCTCAGAACAGTTCAGGTTGTTCTTATGTTTTTGGAATTGATAAATTCCAAAGTAGTTCTAATGACAGAAGATAATTTATGAATCTTTAGCATTATACATTTTTTATTTTCCAATAAATGACAGCCTGGGTTTCACCATCTGATGAAAACCAGCAAAGCTACACCCGAGATCAGATGCAGCTGGGCATTTGGGAATGTTTCACAGAACAAGAGAATCGCAGAATGATTTGGGCTGCAAGGGACCTTAAAGACCATCTGGTTTCAACCCCCCTGCCATGGGCAGGGACATCCTTCACTAGCTCAAACCTCCATCCAACTTGACCTTGAACTTTTCCAACGATGGGATAGGCGCAACTTTGCTGGGCAACCTGCTCCAGTGTCTTACAGCCCTCATAAAAAAAAAATTCCTCCTTCTATCCAATCACTTTCAGTTTAAAGGCGTTGACCTTTCTCCTGTCATTAAAGACCTTGGAAAAAAGTTTCTCTCCATCTTTCTTATGATCCACCATCAATACTTTGCTGATGGTGCTGTTCCAGTGGAGACATTTCAAACATGTAATAGGCACAAATACTGAAAGGCTTTTACAGGGTCTCCTTGGAGCCTTCTCTTCTCCAGGCTGAAAAATCCCAGCTTTCTCAGCCTGTCTTCACAGGAGAGGCACCACAGCCTCTGATCAACTTTATAACTCTTCATAGACCTGCTCTAACAGGTCCATGTCTGTCTTTTGCTGCAGCCCCACAACTGGACACAGTATTCCAGGTGAGATGGCAGGASAATTGACTAAAGGAGCAGAATCAACTCCCTCAACCTGCCAGCCACACATCTTTTGATGCTGAACCCACAGTAAGACTGGCTTTCTGGGACACACGTGCACATTGTTGGGTCATGGGGTTTTTTGGTAATACAAGCATTTTTTTGGTAATGCAAGAAGGAAACCCAGAGATCTTTCCCACATTTTTATTTACAAAAATGTCTAGCTTTAGAGCCACTGACAGCAAAAAACAAAAAAACTAAATACAGACATGCTTCATACAAGCAACAGTGTTAATGAACTGTTCGCATCACTTGAAGCAGGCTAAGACTATTAAGCCTTTGTTGCTGCCAAGCATGGCAGATAGATTTGTTATCTCCCTAAGAACTTGTCATAGTGTCTCATGGTAAAGATGTTTTTACATTCCCTAGTCATCGGTTAGTAGAAAGTATTTGCCTGAGACCATTAATAGATTATACATGTCACCTATATGGCAGCAGCCTAAAAGTCTGATTTTATAAATTGTCTATAGCTTAAAGATGACTGTTCTCCTCCTCAGTACTTAAGGGTCTGAACTTGACCTCACCTTCCTGATTGTGGCTATTTTTAACAAGCTAGTGAATGCCCTCCCAAGTCTTCCTACAGCTGCTTGAAAAATTTATGAATTAGTCAATCAACTTTATATGCATGTTTAAGCTGGCAAAAAAAAGAGATAATTTTCCAGTTTTTAATAAGTTAATCATTTCAAGGCTCATTTTTCCCTGAAATAGGGGCAAAACATTGATATCAGAAAATTTTCTGATGGAAGATGAAGTCTAAAATCTCAGTTCCAAACTTTAGTTTTATAAAAAATGTCTTCTGTGCTGTGTTGTGGACTATCCTGCTACCAGAGAAGATTCATTGCAATGCAAAGTTAGACTGGTGACAAGGAATTATGAAGACAGGAGTTACCCAAACTATACCTCCTATAATCCCCTAAAGCATCACAATGACCTAGATTTATGCAAGCTGTAATGGAAAACCCTTTTAAAAGCCACCATTTTTAAACTATTTTCCTTAAAAGTTTAAAAAAATATAGTGTCTTTTTGAAAATTTTATTTTAGCAGAAAACACAGTTTCTGTAGAAAATTCTTAATTAAAAGTTTTATCCAACTGTAGTACAAATTTATGAGGGTTGATTGGTTGCTTTTTTCCCCTGTCTGGAGTAGCAGATTTTGGTCAAACAGCACACTTGAAGAGCCACAGCATTTTCCACCTCAGTTTAGCTACAGTTATCTTGACAGCAGACGTCAAGAAAAATCTGCCACAGGGAAACCATACACATATGCAGAACAAATTTGGGGAACACTTCAGGAATGGCAATGTGCAAACGTTTTTAATGACATACTACAGGAATGCTGAAAATGAGTAGTTCAAGAGTTTCAACCCACTGTTGAAACCAGTAACTTCTGTAAATACARACACCTCACCCAAGCTCTCTGCCACAGTTTCTGCAGTAGATTTAGTGGCTGATAGAAGAAATAGCTACATAAAGGGTGCATCTCCTTGAAGCTTACAGAAATTACATAACTGCTAAACRGAATTACTTTTATTACTAAAAAATTTATTTATTAAGAGATTAGAATTACTTAAAGTTGCTATAAGGCCTCATTACTAAGGTATCAGTAAGAAAACATAAGCAGACCTAACCTTGTGTTTTTTCCACTCCAGTGGTCAAAACAAAACTAAGTAAAAGCAGAAAATTAGGCATTTTGAACATGGACATCCACAAGTATCTACAAGGACATGTGAAGAAGTTCTATTACGCGAAACCTGATTTGGAAATAGTTATACTTTGCTATTGCCATTTCTCCTCTCTGGTCTTGGCCTCACATAATTACCCTCTCCTAGCTTTCAGGGTCTGGAGTGGCTTCTCAAGAAGCTTTCTATCTTTACTCTGTTTTGCAGCTGCTGATGCCAAAACTCTATGTACACAAAACATGAGTAATTGTGCACATTGTGAAGAATCTTAGATATAAATGTACCTTTCCTTCTCTCGTTCCCTCTCCTGAACATAAAAAGCCACAGACAGATGCTGTTTCTTTTCTTTCTCAGTGGTCCACAGGAGGATATCCTTGAAATGGCAGTATTTTCAGTCAGACTGTCCCTTTCAAAGCCTTCATTATTGAGCAATAAATAGAAAAAAGCCCTACAGTCTTCCTGCAAACTTCTGAAACTCAGTAATCTGATGTGCTTTGCACAGAGCAACCCTGGTCTAAGCAGAACTCATCCCCAGCTTCATAGAAGACCATACTGTGTTTTTACTCTACCACACTCTGAACTATTTACTTTATTTCAGTTTCAAACTGGTAACAGCAGTACAGTGTTACCCTTGAATTTTAGTGCCCTGTACCATGTTCAAGTAATTTGTTCATTAAAGTTTTGTCACCTTAACTGGATTCAGCTGCAGGCATCAAGATCAAATTCTTTAAAATTAATATTCTGTGATGATATAAGGTGGGGAAAAGCTTTTGGTGTAGAAATCACCACTGTGCAAGCCACAAACACGTCACATTTTGGTAGCACACCTTTAATTTGATTGGCAAATARATTGAAAAACCTTTTAAAATGTTTTGAAAAGAAGCAAAAATTCCAAGTTCATGTGGCTTTTATATATTAAGAGTTAGAAATGAGGGTACATGAGATGAAAAGCAAACAAAATATTCTCTGAAGTGTTGCTTTCAATGGGAGCATTCCTCCCTGGGTCAAAACAGCACTGTCATCCAGCAGACTCAACTCCATTTTAGTGATGAGACAGAGGATACACATAGGAGAGATGATACAATAGAGMAAATATGCAAAAACAAAAATTCCCTCTGCTTTGCTCCACTTCATTACTATCTGGGTGTAATAACAATTCTTTTTTCAATGACAGTAAGCAGAATTTTAGCTTTCTTTTGCAAGGTGTCTGGTGCCAGCTAAATTGCTGTTCTAATACATAAGGAGTAATAATAAATTCTAAGGGAGTTACCTGCATATAGATGTAACAAAGGGAAGAAAAATGCAGACTGGGACAATTTAGTGAATTAATCTATATAAAATCTAGGAATTTCCTTTTATGGTGTTTTCTTTATTTATTTTTAWTTTTTATAACCCCAGAAAATAAATTCCATTTTATATGCATTTCCTCATGGGATTCTTCCTTCACTGTAAACTAAATCTCACCTGGTGCTGACCTTGCAGGTACAATAACGTCATTAATTCAAGAGGGCCATTGTCCTCCCTGTCCTCATCCTGCCTTTTTTTTTTTTTCCAACAAATTAGTCCCCACTTCTGTTTCCTGGATACCACTGAACATAACGCCATTTTTGAGGCTTAAGTTGAGCATTTAAGAGAAAAGAAAGCAAATAGCAGCAGAAGACATATAAGAGGATAATAAATTAGAATTTTAAAAGGAGAAACAATATGAACAGAGGGTGTTATTACATCTGTCTCCTAACACAAAATCTAGGAAATAGCCAATATAATTATCAGGAATTTTAAGTATTTCCCAGAGTGCTTAATGTAAGCAAAAAATGCAGGTAGTTTGAAAAAAGTGGAATTCTAAATTCACATTAAGAAAACCCATACTACTGTAAGTAGTATAGGCTAAAGTAGTATTACGTACTACTATATAGTTCCAGAATATAGGTCTGAAAGCTATGCAAAATAGTATCACCACAGAAGCTTTTTATTGTTTCTGGGTCCCAGTGAAAACAAACATGCAGGAACAGTGTTTTATTTATGTATATGCTGGCAGCAAACCTGACAAATAATTTATTAATGTCTTAATGTTCCTCCTGGTACAACACAATTTCATCCAAGGACACTTTGGAAAATTCCACAGAGCAACTAACCACTGTTTGTTTGAAGTGCAGACAGTTTCAGAACATTTTTTTAACATGTTGAGGTACCACTGTGCATATTTTAACTGTAGCAAAATATGGCAATAACTAAAAAGATTTTTCTCCCCAAATGAACAGCAGAATAATACAGTTTCTCCGAGTTTGTAGTTGTCTTTGGCACACAATATCAACAGGAACTCATAACTTGGTGCATAAATTAACAAAAGATACTTTGACAAAAAATAAACACTGTAAATAGACAGGAATCAAAATTCAGTTATCTCAGTCAAGGCCATATTCTTCTCTGCAGTGTTGCACCTAGAGAGCCACTAGTTTTCAGATATTTTAGTGACCTACAGAACTCCAGAGAAACAGCACAAGAGGAAATTATCACAACCAGCCTAATGGCCTGGAAGCAATGTGCTGCCTTTACTTATCCTAAGACAGCAAAACTGGAGCTTTCACTGTATGTGATCAGATCTGTTTCATATCTCTCTACAGAACATCTGTTTGTTCACAACACAAACCATTTTCAAGGCTGCTGTGCAGCATGGTGCTGTTTTGGATCCTAGACATCAGCTGCCTCCCAGTGGTAAGGAATATAGGAACTGACTGGAAAAAAAATTGAAACTGAAAGGAAAGGCTGACCTCTAATGAGGTCTCAGCTTTCTACACAGCTCCCATCTTCTGTGCTCCTGCAGGGGCACCTCTGCTCACTCCAGTACCAGACTAGAGCCAGGCTGAACCTCCTCACATGCCCCAAATCTCATGTATTAAGGATGCTTGGTTCTCAGCACCTCTCTTTTTCTTTACAGATCCAACCCCATTTTGCTAAGCAACTTGCTAACACAGATATAGGCTGCACTGGTCCCTCTTGACTAACTGGAAGCAAGACCAGTCTGTGTTTATTCTCATCCTTTTGAGAAAGGTAGCAGTTAGTCCTAGCTTAGCACAGACCCTGTTCCTGTCACTTTGGCTTTACCAAACTATGAAAGAGGTTATGTTCCATGACTTTTCCTTTTCCAAGCAAGGACAAATTTTGACCTGACAGGATAAACTGGGCAAAAGTATTTTGGAATAGATATAGGTTCTCAATAGAAAAAAGTTYTGATACCCAAGGTCAAAAAATATATAACTAAATTAGGAGCTAAGTTTTCACAGTGGGTGTCACAATAAGGCCAGGAAGTTCCTCAGGAATGGTAGATCCCACCCATACATGAGTCCATGATGTATAAGCAATGTTGAGTCCATGATGTATAAGCACAGCAGGACCAGCCTAAGCTCTGCTCTTCTGGAAGATGCAAACAGATGTGGGGAAGCAGAAAGAAAGGCTCCATCAAACAAGTAACAGTAAGGAACAAGAATCCCAGTACTTCTTGCCTATGCCAAATAAAGGGGTCCTGTGAAGATAACACAGGCCRGAGCACATCAATAATTAGGCTAGTCATAGGTGAAAACACCTATARATARTAATARATATTTCTTTTTTCTGCAATATTGACAAGGMAAAGAGAGTCAAACTGGTGGCCCTGAGGCCATCATGTCTAYATTTAAGAATTCAGCTAGATTTAAYGCACGAGGCACGTCATACAAAGTCCTTTAACTATTTCAGTACATAAACATTCAAAATCCCTTCTTCTCTTGAGGTGATAAGTAAATTGTACCTTTGTGTGGTCTGTGTGCAGCTCTGTAGCCTGGATACTCCATTCCAATTTCCTGCCTGATATTAGGAGGTGGTGACAGAGGGCTCTGTTTCTCAGGCTCTACTCCTTTCCCTCTTTAAACTCTTTTTCCATTTTTAAGGTGGGAAAGCTCACCTCCAGCCAGAAATGAAAAAAAAAAAGATTTCCTGAATTAACCAAGATATCAAGTAACCCTCAGTACCYCAGCCTGTCCCTGCTCCTTCCCTGGACCTCCCCTCAAGTACTTGTCTCCTAAAAGGCAGGGCAGTGGCCAAACAAAACGCTCAGCAGTCTGAAGGAAACTTCCAATAAAAATGGCAACTCACGCACAAATAAAGTCAGACTCCAAGGAGGAGCTAACAATGCAAAACCAGATTTTAAAACCAGTACAGGCACATCTCTTTGTAGCAAATCACTTACTACTGAAGAAAATCTGTGACCTGGAGACTTGAACTACACTTGTTGGTCTCCCACAGACATTTTCACTGCCCAGCTATGTATGCTCATTGTTCCTGYGATATTATAATTTATAGCTAATGAATTAATTGCTTCCAATTAATTGACAGCAGCCTCATCCTGTATTACCAAAGGACTACAAATTAAATATTAATTATGCTTCATTGTGCAGAAGAAATCAAATTAAACATAATCACACTCCATTATGAAGTAAGTACACTAGACATTTTCCAGAACAGATGCACACTGTCCAAATTATAGTCAATTCTGATATACTGTAAACAAGCTAAGACTCATTTATTAAACTGAAAGTATCACACCTCCCACACAGAAATGCATGAGACAAATGTTTAAAGCTTCAAATTTTCACAGATGGTAGCAAAGAGAAAACACTCTTATAAGACAAGTATTTCATGTCTGCAGTCTTTAGCAGTCACTGGTATTCCACTGAAAAGAAAACAAAATTCCCAATATAGTTTTTCCTGTACCATGGCATCAGTAAAATTGCTTAATTGTCACTGCAAGTTTGGCCTGACATCATGCAGAACTTCATCCACAACCATTCTAAATTGTTAAAAATACATGTCTGAAAATGAGTTTAATGGTTTTCCAGGGAAGAAAATATACTTTTGCAATAAGGGCATMTGAGTTTGAAAAAACAGACAGAGAAGAGAGCCTAGAGAAGTGGAGTACATCACTCAGGAAAAGAGTGTCTTCATCAGTGTGGCGCCTTGGAAAGGACAGCTCCGTTTTCCTCCTCATGTTCCCTGAAACTTCACCCGCTCTGGGAGAGCAAGTGGAGTATTTTTGGAGATAGTGGGAGGAAGAAGGATAAAGGAGAGACATATCTCCAGAGCAACATTTTTCTTTTCTCTCAAAAGATTGACTTCAAAACATCTGATTGTCAGCTTACTCAGTGAGTGGAAAATTTATTACAGAAGCTAAGCCAGATCCTTAGCTGGTAAAAGTTTATTTAGCTTCACTGATTTCAGCAAGAGGACAGGTGAGCTCTTGAGGAACCAAGACAGCACCTTTCTCAACAATATTGCCTATGGTCTTGATTACACATAGAGTACCTATTTAAAAGCRAAACAGCTGAGTAAAATTCTCTACMAAAAAAAMCCCCAAAACAACTAACAGAACCAAAACAAAACATGATCCATAGTTTGAAAAGGCTTCCAATGACTTTTTTGTCATCACTATTTCACTCTACCTGTTATCACTAACAGCCTGAAAAGGACCATTTCAGCATATGACAGACTTAATGTAGTTAAATATTCTCAAAATACTCATACAAGTGAGTTGTCTCAAAAATTCTAATTCAAGACCTCCACCAACTAGCCGCCATCTAGCAAAGCCATCC
The DNA here is from genome assembly GCA_014549065.1 of Cardinalis cardinalis. Classification (NCBI taxonomy): domain Eukaryota; kingdom Metazoa; phylum Chordata; class Aves; order Passeriformes; family Cardinalidae; genus Cardinalis; species Cardinalis cardinalis. Next base: position 5,673,135 of record JACDOX010000013.1, on the reverse strand, counting down.
ATCATGTGTGGCAGCAAGAGAATACAACCCTTTCAACTGATCACATCTGAATGCAAAACCAAATCAACTTTTCACAAGGGATATCTCAAAGCATGTGCAATGAATTATTTTGCATTATAAGACGCAGTCATGTACATTTTGTTCTGGGGTCCTACAAGATCAACTGTCATTGACCTGAAAACACTGCAGGTTTATTGTTAAAAAATTGCAGATGACACAGAGCTACACTGAAAARCAGAGGCACAATTGTGTCATCTGTATMATTTACAGATGTGTTCATTCATTASACATTACATTGTGTTCATTCAAATAACATTTTAATAKTCAATAAAATAATCCTAATCTGTAAACAARACAGTTATCATCTGTGAAAACACACTATGAGCATCATTRCTGCTAACAAAACACAAGGTCTCAATGCAGCATTACAGCCAATGGATAACAACATCCCTGGGAATATAAGCAGAGGAATACCTATCAAGACTCCAATGATGGTATTCCTTGTAAATATCTTGGTATTTCTGGACAGCATGTGTATTTTCAGAGTGCTGTTCTGGGTTCTGACATTCTGAAGTAAAACACAGTAAAAAAAAGTAAAGCAAGAAAGAAAAAAAAATACATATAGTGGAAGTACTAGATAGTCAGAGGGCTGTAAATCCTGCCTTACGAATTTGTGTCTATCTGATCAAAGCAAAGGTTAAAAGGGGACTTGATTACACTATACAAGTACTTACATGGGAGATTATTTATAGTGGAGAGCTCTTTAATCCAGCCAAAAAGRACGTACCATCATTAAGTGATGGAAAGATTAAGTTAAATACCAAAAGAGAACAAGGGTAGCAATGTTCTACTATTAAAATAATTAATCTTGGAAATTTCCTGGCTCCAAAAGTCTATGGTTTATATGTGACAAACCAGTAGAATTTATAATCTAAAAGAGAGAYGCCTCCCATGCACCTAAGTTCTTCAACCTGCAATTTTTAGGAAGAGAATCAGTAAAAATTTCTGACACTCTGGTATAATGAATAAAAATAAAGAACACCTTAATTTCATCAGCWCTTCTCTAATATTTTATTAATCCTCTGTGCTTATATTATACAAGTGTAGCTAAAATTTAATTTATTGTCCTGCATCCTATTCCTGCTCAGGTAATCCTTGGGACACGGGCACATGTTTCTGAAAACACAGGTACACATTAGTAGCAATACTGAAATACTGCTTTTCAAGACCTCAAATCTTCTAAGTGTTCTCCAGTAGGAGCAGAACTGTTGATATTCTTTCTGTGATGTAATATCACTTAGTTAAGAAACACAGGGAGCTGCTAACTGCAGGTCATAATACTGTCACCAGTCTTCATGGAAGATTTACATCAAGATGCATACAGGCATGTCAAAAAGTAGTACATGCACACATCACAATTAGATTATTGATAACAATTTTTCAGGCTATACTGCTGCAACTTTAAATGTACTCATTCAGCTCTCACATGGGACTTACAGTCTATTACAAGATTCTGCTTTATGCATACTGCAGACATTTCACTGTCATTTAGCAGTCTGACAACAAAACCAAAATTATCCTAGTGACAYGCAACAAAAATGTTACCTACAGGATTTGGAAAAACAAGACCATAATATGTGTACACTCATGATGATAAACAGTATAAAAATTGCAAATATAAGGACAGATACTGAACTACTTTAAGGATTTGAATGTTTGACGTGATCCGYGGCATATGCGCATGTGTGCGTGTGGGTGTCAGAGAAACTGAGAGGAGCTGATTTATACTGCCAAGGTTTCCAGTGTTTCCTTCTTTGGATATTTATAACATGATGTCACTCATTAGGGTCAGGGTAGCGAGGGTAGTGATGGCTTATTTAGCTAATAATTTATGACTGTAGAGGGAACATTTGAAAATATTCAGTCCAGTTTCTGTTAGGTGCTGTATGAGTGAATGAATGACCTGAAGACAGACTGAATGAAACCAGCACCTTGTCCTTAGAACAGATTTGTTAACAGGAGGATTTAGACAGAACTAGAATATATAGAGTACTCCAATAAATGTACAATATTATCTCTGTTGTACCACAAAAAAACCTACAAAACACCTTTCTGTTTCCACTTTCTTAAGTACATGTTTTGCATGTTTCTTTCACTACCTGTGYCTTAAAGGAAAGAACAAGCTTTTACGCTAAAGGAGTAACAAACAGTCTGACAGAAGTAATTTCATTAGTTTGCTGACAAAACTGAAATCTTTATGAAGCATTCACCAACCTTTGACATCTCTCTCACATAACACTTTAGCAATTCACAATCTCACTCTTTTGCAGCTTCRTTATATTTTACATATGATCCTTCCTATATGTTTAGCAGCATTGTGAGGATGACAAAACATTCATTCCATCTCTGATGGATATTCGGTTAAGTTTGATCCACCAGCCCCATACTTGCTGCAACTCTTAAATAATATATACTGAATCAAAAGCTACTAATCCAAGTAGAATAGCACAAAAACAGAATCCCAAATAGAATTAGATGCACAACCAGAATCTCAGATGGCCATAAACACAGTCCAGCATTTTTAACCAATTTTCCTATTYGTAAGTCTATATACACTTTCTCCAATTTCTTGCTAAATTTCATTTCAGTGCCAAAGCATTTGCAGATTTTTAAGGTCACCATTCCTTATGGTATCTGGAAGACAATTTCTATCCTTCATTACTTAGATTACTTAGAAGACACCTCAAAAATCATCAATTTTGTGTTCAGAGAATGGTAGAAAGGGCACATTGGAGATATGATCTGTAACATTCTTCTGTGTGTTTTCACACAGCTTAATGTAAACATGACTTTTTTAAAACATCCCTTTTATTATGATCAAACATTTGAGAGACACATACTACCAAAGCTGTAAGATATAACAATAATGGCTCTACTTTTTCCAAACACCTGTCTGTCCCAATATTTCCTTACCCATGTAAWATGACCAAGGCAAGTATTAGAATAGAGAAACCCAGTGGGTGATACCTCCCCATTACAGACTCCAAGATGGGAGGACTTTCAGGGACTTTCCCTGGCAAAGGTGATAACACCATGTGTAAAAGTCTAGCATATTCTTGTTCCATGAGTTTATTAATTGCTTTTGCATCTACACAGACATCTGCAGTTTTCTACAGCAATGAGCTCCACAGCATGTTTTTGATATCACTTGATATAGTCTAAATTTTATAGCAGGATAAACAGTTTAATTAGTTAATTCTCTCTGTGCCATCCATTAATTTATAGACCTTTTCATAGACTTTAGTCTATTTCATAGCTTGTAATATAGAAGGTGTTCCTTTGACCATCCTTGCTGCATTTCTTTATGCATTCTTGAGCTCTCTGTACTATTTTCTGAAGGGAGAACAGAACCATGTATATTATTCAAGATGTAGGAGTATTAGTGGTATGAGGAGTTGCCCAATAATTTCTGCTTTGTTCTAAATGCAATTCCTAGTCCTCTGCTCTTTCTCTAGTATTTCTTTACATTCTCTTCCTTGCCCTCTGCTCACCTTTGCACAGACAGTTTTTATACAACCACCTATATTAGCTCTGAGCCCTGTGTCCTAAGAGGGAATAGCTTGTCACCTGCCATTTTGTCATCTACTAGCTTAGTATTGTGAAATCCTTCTGTATCTCTGCAGTGAGTTTTCATTTTTGCTACACCAAATAATTGGGACCATCAAAACCTTTGCCATTCTGCTCCTTTCCAGTACACTTCTCCARCAATACAAACATCAACACAGGTCCCTTTAAGACACTCCAAATAATATCTTTTAATTTTAGAACTATCTGAAACCTGTCAGGATACTGGATTCTTAATGAGTTTAGCAGTTTAGGCCACTTTTAGTTATTATAATACAACAATCAGAAAAAAAAAGCATACAGTAAACCAGGAGGGAAAAATAAGCAAAACAAAGAAACAGCTCCTATTGAACAACACTTGCTTGCAGTGGGGAACAAGATAATCGCTCAGAACTGTAAACAGCTTCAAAAGGCCTTAGTAAACACTGGGAGAAACTCATGGATGAAGGARACAATTCTGTGTGAAAAAACCCTATCAAACAGGAATACATCAAATCCAAAAGTCACTGCTACCTCTGAATTTCTTTACTGGCATGGCCAGTGTAGGGGATTCAAACATCCTCCCTGAGCTTTGTGCCTCTCCCACACAAACCTTATTGTTATCTCCTTCCTGTGCTCTTGCAACACAGTCAGCTGCTGGGTACTGAGGGCATTTGACTTGCACTAATTTCAGTATCTGTTTATCATATATTAAAACAAGTGACAGGAAGCCAGCTACTGTGCTTTGTCTCCAAGGCACTCACCTATGGAGCCTACAAGTTTCATTATTCTCCTATCTTCCAGCTCTTTCCTGTAGTTGCAGGAGTAGCTCATGCCATGCAATGTACGCAGCAGGACAGGGATGACACTCATTCTCCTTCAAAACAAAGGCACCTTCGTTACAGACATCAGTAGAGGTTTAAACTAGAAGTCCTTCTGGCCTCAAAAAAAACCAAAATAAAGGAATGAAGTTGAGTAGTGCAAGATGTATCCCAGTATTCMTCAAGTGTTTGATGAGCACTGATGGAAGCAACTAAAACACTGAGGGTGCCAGGTGCCTGAAACATCTCTTTCAGTACATCTTTCAGTCCTAGTGTGTGCTAACAACAGAGGACAGGCACTGGTGGAGGATATTTAAGCTCTGCCAAACTCATTAATATTCAGAGCAAGGCGATATCTAATAGCCCCCAATATACAGGCAGTTGGACTGGATAAGGGTGAAGAACATCTTCCCAGACAAAGCTCAGTGGAATGAAGAGCAGGCTTATTCCTAGGAGTGGGTGAGGGGAGGGCTTTCACCTGAATCAGTGGCTGCAGTGTAGTGAGAACTCAGTGACTGGACGCTCATACCCACATAAATGTCACCACCACACRGGTCAGAAAACTGGATACACACTATTCTCTTCTAAAATTTTAATATTAAAAATACAGCCTGACAATCAACCCCTGTGTGTCTTCATTTACCTGGGAAAGACTTATCAGTGTAAATCAGACTCTGATCCCTCCTGCCTTTCAAACCATCTATTTGACTATGATGCATAAACAAGGAAAGAAAAGGTGCAAGAGAAGCTATTTCTCTACATTTGGTCTTAMAATACCTAGATGTAAAGTACATTGTCACTAATGACACAGAATTATTACAAGGATGAAAACTGCTTGCTAGGTTAAAATGTTATCAAATAAGCCGATTAAAAGCAATTTTCAGGTTTCATTACATGTACATGAAATCACAACTTAAGTAGTCACAAAAAATAGCTGCAGAGCAATAACTCTCCTGGTTCAYATTAATTTTCCTAAATAATAAAGGAAAAAACTCTTTGTAGACTTCTGGGATCATACAAAATTACACTTATGAAATACGTGTTTTGCAGAATGATCTGGCTAGGAGGACTTTTAAATAAAACCTGCACTGTACTGAATCCCTGAGTTACTCTTGTTTTGATCTTTATACCACAAGACAGAGGGGAGCCAAACAAGTTTCCTGTTGGACAGAGGAAGGTACAAGACAGAAAATCAATCCATTGGATGTTAAATTGCCTCAAACATAGCTTAGAATTGGCAAAGCATTAATATAGAGAGTTAGCTTTTACCTTAAAACYCTGGATTTTAATGAGAGGAATCAATTATCCTCTCATCAATTACCAGGGTAGTTTCCCTGTAATCTAAGGATTTGAGCAGGTCAATCTGATTTTTTTCATACCTACCTCAATAAACATTCATTTCTTTTTCATGGTATAATATACAATTTTCTCATKGAAAGTAAAAAACAACCAAACTGAAAAGAATCATCTTCAATTAAGACTACTGAAGGTTAATATGGTATMAAATCCTAAAAATCATTAATTTAATACACTTAGTGCAACCATTTGTTTAAGTCAGCACAGTGGGTTCCAATTAACATTTTTAAAGCATACTTTCTGCACTAGTCAGAGAAGTAGAATAACTATGGGTAGGGCRACAGAAATTCAATACCGATATTTAATGTTTGCAAGCCTACTAAAAATTCAGATCTTCTACAGGATATACTTAGTGCTGCTGTAAAGGTGCAGACACACATTTTTCAATGACACTGGAAAATACAAGTCCAAAAATCAGGAATAGGCTCAACCACAAGCAGCCTGAAAAGGAAAAAACTTACTCCCTTAGGACAGAAATCACTTTATTGTTGCCTCGAGCATGCATTCAAGTCACCAATAAACCCAAGGCCAATAACTGGCTCAGCTGTTACCTACACTGTCACCTCCCTGAACAAAACAGAGACAAAAGAGAGRAGTTGAGTCATGGTGCAGCTGCAACACCCAGCATGAAACTAATCCCAGCTGAACTGCACAACTGATAATAGTTACCAGCACACACCCAATTAGGTGGGATTAATAAATGATTCCATCAAATAGATGGTGCAATTAAATAACAGCAGTTAACTGGTATGTGATTTATGTAGATAAAAACATTCAGACATATCAGATGTAAACTTTGCATTAATGAACCTTATACATAGCCATTTTGCATCCTGATGAAGTACTAAGCCAAGAACTCTGGAACTGTGAAAAATAATGTCATACATCCTTTGATTTCCAACATTTTGATCCAGAAAGCAAAAGCTAGTGCTCTGAATCACTAATTTTAAATATTTCATCACAGCCTTACACGYGTCAATACACTTTCCTGCACACATTTAAAAACATTTTGTAAAGATTCCGTATTTTCTCCATTAGCTGTGCATGTATCACTTATGCAGCAAAAAATACCTTGTGATTTAGAGTGGATTATCTGGCACCTGAAGGACTAATTCATAGCAGTTTAGCTATGGATAGGCTTGGTGTACTTTACTCACATGAGAACCAATTCATAGTAGGTTGTTCTTCTGATTTAAATGAGGTCACAGGAGAGCTAAGGCATTCCTCAAAGAAATCAATACAACAGAATCTGGCTTTAAATCCAGCCTTGTGCGTCCAGAAGTTGCCATTCTCAGTAAGTCAGCCTGGAACCTTTCTTTGTTAASATTTCCAAGAGATATCTCACAGCTGAAATATTGCCAGTTCTATGTGAGGGAACTGAGCAGGTTACAGAAAATTATTACTGCTTTACTTAGTTTCCCAAACATTCAGACTAATRACCAAACAAACTCAAAAAGCAGTATTTTATGTCTTGCACTGAATTCCTCCTTGGGAAGCAACTTCTGACATACATAGCAATATCTCATCTGTCACTTATYCACATACAGAAAGATTTTAGTATAACATATGGATACCAACTTCCTTAAAAATTATTTACCAATTAGACAAATGTGAGTAATGGATAGAAGATTTCAGCATGTGAAAATGTGCAGATAGTATTGTAAATAACCATATTGTTTATAGTCAATATATTCTTTTGTGGGACTTCAATAATATTCAGTTCTGTATATTTTTGTCTCTTCATTCAAAAGCTCATGAAAGACAGAAACAGCATTTTTACAGCAATTTTGATGCATTCTACATATGACAAAAGACATAAGGGGTATCTTTAAAGCTATTGTTAATTTCAATTTACCAGTTTAYGTCTAGCAAATAAATCAGGTCTGTTAAATAGCAGATTACAAATGTTTAGCCACAGTGCCCTCTAGCTGTCTTAATTCTTATTTTACAATTTCAGTGCAGTTTTCATGGAAGCAAAAGCTCTGCATCAACTACTAGTTAGAGGTATTATTAACTACTAGTTATAGGTATTGCCAACTGTGCTCCATCTACCCAGTTTTCCTTATCATGATGACCTACCCACCTACTCTCAAAAATGCCTTTCTCTAACATTCAATAAAAAAATGTATTTTTCTTACTGAATTTCCCAGCCTGAAAATTATACAYCAGGAAACCAGTCTGAAGAAAATAGAAACTGATTAGAAATTTTCATTGGGACTGAAAAAACCTCAACAGAAAGAATGGGTTTCTACCTTTCACTGCTTTTTACTTCTGTGTGCAATCCATGCTGTTTGTTTTGAATTTGAAGCACCAGTGAAGAGCAGCACATTTGAGCGCACCAGGAAAGGTGGGCTGGCAGATAATAGAATGAATGCCCGGCTCTCTTTCTCAGATGACACCAGTCAGCTGCAAACAGGTAAGAGGCAGTTTATCATGTATTTTTCTAGTCCAGCTGGCTTAGGGACCTGGGTGACTTTTCAAAGGCTGTGTCTTCCAGAAACACTCCCTGATGGACACTTGATATTCTCTTCCTTCTCTCGAGACTACACTTTGCCCACTTCAGACCTCTTAAATCACACTAAAACCTGATTCAACTAAAACCTGATATACTCAGTGTCTTAAATACCCCTTCACAAGTTTATTCTCTGCAACAAGATGCACTCAGCTTCCTTCTTAACCTTTAACGGACAAGAAGACTTACATACAAGAATTTTTTAACCATGGTCACTTCTGTTTCAGAAAAARCATCAGGAAATTGCAGACCTTCACAAAATAATGATCTATTTAAGCTATTTTGCAATCAATCATCTCAAACAGTGCACTCCCAGTCCYTCTGTAATGCTGAAGTCTGACACAGCAAAGTTCCTTCCTTGGCTTTCTTTTTCCAGGAAAGGTGAGAAGAAGGGGGGAAATTGGAAAACATAGATTAAGCACCACAGAGGCCCTAAAAACATTTCAAATTTCTACCCCAGCCTACTGTAATTTTAATGTATAAATTCTGAGAATTACTGTGTGGTAAACAATTTTTTTAATAGCCATTTTCACACTGTTCTCATTTTAAGTGAAAAACAGCTGGAACTAGTAATACCAGATGAGAACATTGACTTCTTTGCAATGTTCAGAGCTACAAAGACAAATCACTGACACCGTGTGCACTCTGCTCATTTAATGCTTATGTTGCATTTGTGAAGCTGCAACATAAGGCAAAACAAAACGATGGGAACCCTGGATCTTATCCCCTGTGTGGAAATACCCTGGGGTAAGCCCTGTCTCCTGGACACAGGACGCTTTCAGCAACAGCTTAAAAACAAGGTTTTCCTCAACCCTACCAATATGAGAACTGAACAYTTACTCTACAGGAGTAGAGGAGGTAGACAATTCTTACTTAAAAAAGTCCAAAACTGAAATATCTAAAAAGACCAGTGTTTCTGAGTCACAAGAACTGATCATAGGTGGATGGCTTGTGATGRTGTAAAGCTCCAGCTTATAGAATTTTAGTGTCCTCATACTAACAGGGTTTTTTTTTCTTCATTTTTCCTATCCTAATTCCATTCACCTTATTACATGCATATATGGAAATTGTTTCAGCGTGGAATACTTCAAGTAGGTAAATGTTGTGAGAAAACCATTCTGAAAAAAAATGGAAAACATCTTTGTGACCTCAAGTGCTACATGATGCTACATATGACCAGAGGTTAAGAAGAGGATTTTCAGCCCTGGAAAATTCCAGGCTTTTGTGATAGGTTTCAGAAGTCTCTAGTCTGAATTTTCTTTTTTGTTGTTTTTGTTTAGTCCCAAGCCAGTCTTGCAAGCCTCAGTACTAAATCCAGGAATTGCAGCACACACAGATCACTCACAGCTGGTATCACAGTCACAACTGCAGGTTTCTGCCTCTGCTGTCACACTGCTCCAGGGTGGACTTGTCACCCAGGGAGTGCACACAGGACCAGCCTTCACTCCTCTAGGACGAAAACAAAAGCTCTCTACAAGGTCCCTCACTGTACTTCATACAGAGCAAGGCTCACCCTCCTGCTACAGCAGAGTACTAAAGGAATATTCCCTTTCTTAGCCTCACAAGCATTTCAAAGCTAGGAAAAGGTTCTTTTGAGTCTATTCTYATTTATTCATCTCTGTAGGACTAAAAGTAGCACTGCACATGTCAAATGCTGCTGTTACCTAGCACCAATTTATGTTCTCGGTTACCACTATGTGTTAGATAGACTTGAGGTGTTACAATGGGTCACCTGAAAGAAGCAGAACCTATTGTGCACCTTGACTCTACTTTTCAGAGCATGTATCACCGCAAATCATTTTATCACAATTCTTTTTACAGGTTGATTCCATTTAGATAGGTTCCAACTGTGTCATTTTCAATGTTTCATTATAATTTTTACAACCAGCAGAGCTCTCCATCACAGTCATGCTGATTCTGTTACAGCAAAAATGTCTCTAAAAATAAATTCCTATCCTGTTTTCCTAGGTGAACATTGGTAAGTGGCAAAACATTTCTAACCTATACTTAGAGATTTTCTGTAAGAAATCCTTGCATGGAGAATTTTGGATTGGAAAACATTTGTATCCTAAGTTATATTAACTTTTTTGCATGCCTATATGACTAACACTTCAGCATGCAAATTCAGAATTCTTGCACTCAGTTATTTTTAAGTTTTCATTCCTAAAACAGTGAATTGCATTAAAATTTTTACATACTTTAAAAAAGGAGAAAAATTCTTTAAATAACTACAGCCAGTAATGAATTTAAGGAAAGATATATGCCTGTAGAATTAAAAGAGTATATTTTCTTTTTTTTTCAGAAACAGCAATATATCACAATTCCTCTCAATCTACATATATATGTATGTATATTCAGATACCAATTCACAAACACTTACATACTAAAATACACTATCCTTTCCTTCTTTCGAACAACATTACTACAGAATGGACAAGAATGGATGTAACTGCATTTTGTCTAAATAATACTGAAACTTYCACACTAATTTTAAAGCTTTAACAGTAAATTTAATTGAAGAATGATAACATGGAGAAAGCTTTTGGCACATTAATTATAAAAAAAGTTCTTTAATTTAGCAATTTTTTTCTGCCATCTGGTACCACCATAAGTAGTTATCTGTACATTATTCAAACTTGGTTTTGAGTTCTTGAATTTTAGACTGCTTGTTAACTTTTTTTCAGTAAGCATTCAATGTTTTATTGAAAATATCTGCTTCAGTTTGCTGTAACTGGTGCTTTGGCTACTTATTTGAATGTGAAGTTCCTTTTGGTGCTGAAACTACAGAATAAGCAATTCTGGCACAAGAAAAAAAAAGGGGGGGGAGTAATTCCAGCCTCAAAACTTTGTACACTGTTACTACACAGCAAACAAAACCATTTACTTCAAAACCTGTAGATAACTGTAGTAGGGAAATGCTTAAAATGTGTAAYGCTGTGAAAAACACTGAAGACATTCTAAGACACTATTTCTTGTTAACATGCAAAAGAAAGTGGAGGGCTGCAGCTACTAGCAAGCAAAAAACTCCTGGATCATCTAGTGCATWTTCTGACTAAAGAACTCAAGATTTGGCACAAAGACTCAGAGAGAGAAAAGCAGCAATCTGAGTAATCAACTGGAAAAAAAATAAAGCAAGAAAGASTTTAAGGTCCTGAGTACTTTTGTAGATTAAATTTTCTTTATCAAATCTTGAAAATTTCTCCTCCCTCCACATTTTTGCTGTCTTTTTTTCCTGTTGGGGGCCTAGTATTAAGRTTTTTCCATACTATGACTATTGCTAAGACAAGACTAAGGATTCAAGTCCAATTCCATAGTGAAAATACTGCTAGTTTCATTTTAGATTAACCTAGGTAAGTTTCAGATAAAATAATGCAAGTAGCAGGAATGAGTTACAGTATTGCTCTACCACCTTAATTTGTGCCCTTTACAATCTGGTAACTATTTCCAATCTGTCCATGTCATTTGTGGACATTAAAACACTCAGATGTTTTTAATGTGTTTCTCTCACTGGAATATACCTGAGGGTTTTCTAGAAACTCAAAAACTGTCTGTAGCTTCCCTTTTACAAACAAAATGTTAGAATTCATAAGCCTGGGTGAAAAAAACCCACCACATTTTCTAGTTTGGAAAAAAGGTAGTCCATTTTTAATTGGCATCAAACATTTATAATTTCCTATGTACAAGCACATTTTTTAGTCTGCTGATTTGTAGAGGTATGAACATACTAATGAAGAGGTGTCACCTACAAGTGATACCCTGCTTTAAAAATAACCTGCATTAACCATGCAGGTTAATCAGTAAAGCACTGTTTTATTTACATCACACTTGGAGATTCTCTTTAAGAAGACCTAGAAAACAGGCAATTGCTGAAAAGTGCAGGTAAATATTTTTTAAAATTGACTACTTATCTTTGTTACAGCTGTGTTTTTAGGGTGATTGATGGTTTCACCATCAGATAAAGCAATAGGGAGACATGCATTATTACCTGCTAAATTCAGACATTTATATAAAAATGTCTGTGCAGTAATTTTTCAAGRTGACAATAAAATGTGTCATACAAATGCATGTACTTTTGGGAGGAACTTTGATTTCAAATGTTTTTAAAAAGCTCAAATCATATTTTCTCCAAAAGCAAACCTGTTTTTCTATTTTCTTCCATTTTGCCCTGTACTACTAAACAATGAAACAAACAGATACTTCAAATTGCCCTCTCTAGCAAGAGCAGGTTAACTTATGGCATTATGGCCATAATCTGGCAAGAATTACCTCAAAAGCTCACTTTAATTCACACAAGCAGTCACCTGCAAACACAATGCAGTTGATGCACCCAGGAGCGTGGGAAGGGCAGAGTGCATCATCCTGTGTCACCCATGGGAGCTGAAAGCACCACGGGGGCCAAATCTGGTGAATCCCATCAGTGCTGCAGCTGCTGCTGCCAGGGGGACAGCAAACACCTGCAAAACTTCTTCCTGCACTTCCCAATTCTTTCCCTTCCCTGCCATGGCTTTCATGCTCAGCAGCCTCCATCCCAGCTGCAGCCTGCCCTCCACCAGCCTAAGAGGGAAAACAGGCTGCCTCCCATCTGCTGCCACCACCCACCTCGCTGCTGGCAGGCATGCYGGGGACAGGGGGCTCTTCTCCCCAGCTCTGCTCTGATGAAAAAAGGAGAATACAGCAGCAGTACCTAGAGCAAGCAAATGTCTCACTAGGGTGGCAGCTGGGCTACAGAATTTTCTATTCCAGGTGCTTGGTATCTTCAGGGGTTTCAGCCAAAACAAAGAAGGATAAAAAGTGTCAAGAAGACTTTTCTTCTTAAAAAACTGATTTTAATGGAAGTTTTCATTATTAAATTTCTATTTTTGAAACASTGTTTATCTCAATGTCCTCCTGTAAGCTAAAAGCAAACAATACAGTAATGGACTAGCTCCTCAGCTAAAGGAAACTAGCAGTTGGTCTCTCAGAAGATAAACCTCAATTTTAGGTTTCCCTGGCAAAGGAAAAACCTGTTAGAAGTGCAGATTGCAGCTTTACAGATTTTCTAGTTCAAGGTGAGATGACCTAAAAACATGATAGCCTAGACAAGAGGAAACTATGCTTTACTCAGACCATTCCAAAAGGACTATTCCCTAACAGGTCTCAGGAYGTATCTTTGGCTCTTCTACACAAAGATATTACCCACAGACAAGTGGCCCCAGCTCACAAGCTGCAAACCAGGGCAAGACACTAACTTGTTCCACAGACTGTTCTTCTCTTTAGAACTCAATAATCTGGGCTAGAGAAAAGTATTTTTCAGTCTTCAGAGAACTCAACTTGTGTGTGTCACGGGCAAAGAAAACAAGAAATAAACACAGCAGGGATGCTATAGCTCCTGAAATGGCAAGAGAGCTGCTGGAGCAGAGCATTTTCACATAATCCTACTGGCCAATGCCACAGCAGCAAGGTTAGTGTGGTTAAGGGAAAACACTCACAATGTCTACATGTCAATTCAATACAGAGGAGTATGAAATAAGAACATTTGTAATAGTGCAGTCAATTAACTTTTGCATAAGGTTTAATAACATTGTGCTGTGATCAATTTACTCAGTCATTTTTTCCTAGCACTGGAAAGGAAATTTATTTTAAAAGAGGAAAGAGGAATGAGTCTATAAAGCCCTAAGATATTCCCACAGTCATATCAGTCTAACCATGGCAACACCACAGGACAGCGAGGACGCAACCCCAGGACTGTTGTCATGGTATTGCAAAGGTCCCATACCTTCTCAGTGATTTCTCATGGGCATCACCTCACAGCACTGACACCCTCTTCCTCACAGCAGAACCAACAAACTCCAACAACTCCTCACCCAGCCAACCCACTCTTTTGTAGCCCTCATCCTTATTGGACACAGCTGTGGCCTGTTAAGGGCAGGCCTGTTCCTATTCTTTGGGGATTAGTGCAGCTGCAACTCCTYAGGGGTGAGACTGCCTTCTGCACTATCTGTATTCTCTTACATTCTATCCCTYCACACAGGGCTACTTGTCCCTCTGTCGAGGGTTTGAGCAAGACCCCTCTGGTGCTGGACATGTCTTTGTCTCTCCCATGCTTCTCCCAGCMCAGCCTCCAGCATCCTCTGTGCTTACTGCTCATAGCTAATAGGTCTGGCTGTGCTCAGCACTTGCAGTTCTTCCCTCTGGCATCTCTTATCAGTGACAACCCTCTTGGAACCAGAGTCATTGATTTTGGGCAATAGGAAAAAAGCTCTTAGAGGAAGGGGGCTTACAACAGTGCTGCAACCATAATTCTTACCTGAACATCTACAAGTGTTTAGGTACTACTGAGACTTATTCAGTCAGCCACATGACAAATACTTTACACCCAAGCCRTCTCCTCTGCCTGTATCTTGACAAAGAACTCCTTCCAAAACTGGTATGTGTCACTTGAGATTCTGTGGTTTGGCCTTTGCCTGTAAGCTATCKAAAAGAGTTTACAGGAAAATAATTTGACTTTGGTTTTTTTTCTTACTGTTTGGTGTTCTCCACAAACTCCTATTAATTCAGTTATTCTATCCAAGTRATTAACATTGCTCTCACCCTGACTGACCTGCATTACGGGAGAGCCAATTATGCCACAGGAGTTTTGGCAGCCTTTGATACCAACAACCAGCAGGTAGTCCTGGGATAGTTCTATGGACAAGAGAGCTCTTTGGTGCCCTGGGATACCACCCTCCCTGGGATCTGTGATGATTCTATGCCAACTGCTTTGTGATGTGCAAGACCTCCCTTGCCCTTTCTCTACAGAGAGTGTGGTTTGGGGAGTGAGTTTCTTGGTCATTACAAGGTTTGGGTTTTCAGAATTATCATCTTGTAATTACACCTAAATTAAACATTTTCTATTCTTTGSCATTTCCTAGCTTAGAAGAAGGAAAAGTTTGATAAAGTCTACTTCACAGGAGACAGAAGCAACATGGCAGATTTAGCACATGGAGAGGTACTTTWTGACCAGAAAGTAAGTTCAGCTTTTTGACCAGTAAGTAAGTTTTCTTTGGGAGTAAGTTTAGCTATAAAGGTTGAAACACCACGAACTAGCTTGGAATTTTCAATTACTTTGATTTTCAAGTACTAATCCTGGCTCAAGACACTTTCCAATCACAGTGACTTGGAAAATACAGTATCTATTGCTGCTGTGATCTCACTAGACACCTGTGCCTTAGGATGCCAGCTGGGAGGAAAACCTGCAATAAARAGGCTAATTTGTAAACCTCTTACAGACTGCATTCTTAGAGCAATATTTTATATCCATAATTTRTATAACCATAATACAATAAGAAATAATAAACTTTCTGCCTCTATATRCTTTTACATAATGTAAACCTGTCACAGTTTTTGCTGTTTAGAAGCTACAAATATTCTAAGAGTGTTGCTGTTTTCCACTTACATTTTGAGAAAGAATGATGTCCCCAAAGGAATAATGTCTAAGAGCAGCACAGAGGCCTTACAGATTTGGAGCCTTTCCTTCCAGCAGTTCACAAAAGCTTGAACTTTCTGAAACTCACACTATAACACTATAATGTTTGCCAAATACTGAGCATGWCTATAAATACGCAGCTACACCAAATATACACAGAGGACACATCAAAATAAAGCCCAGAAAACATAGGTCAGGTAGRCAGAGCTATGAAAGTATACTGGAGGCCTAATATAGATCCACTGTGGGCCTCACAGTTCTGTAGAATAGTAACCATGGTTAGGAAAACAGACCAAACCTTTGTTGTCCCTAAACCTTGTTGTAAAATTATGCTAATGATAACTAATTCTCAACTCTAATGAACAATCAAATAAACTAAAGCACAGAATCCTGAACAACATGTAGCTTTTAAGCTTTGAATAAACATACATTTCCAGAGACACAATAATCTGTATCTTGGGKAAAAAGGAAAAGAAGCAGTAACTAATTTGGATAAGGGTAAAGTATTTAATGGAAAGCTATTATTGTGGCTTTTAAATATRCCAATGTTTCCTTGTTTCAGCCTGTCAAAAAAATGCAAGACCTCTGTACAGGCATTTGTCAGATSCAGATTGTAATTGGGTCCAAATCCACTAAATCACTCTAACTAAAATGAATTAAAATTGCATTGCTATTYTTAAGGAATTTCTGCAAGTAATGTAAAATGTATTGAAATTTCACACTTTTTCTGCAAAGGAAATGAGCAGATAAAACTACACCAAAAAATATGTGCTTAATAAGAATAACCAAAGCCTTTGACAGCACAGGTAATAAATTCTCACCAAACTCTCTCCTGACACATGGAACGCTCAAAGAAGACAATCCCAACGATTTGTATTATTGCTACAGTGATGTGACAATTTGCAGCTAMAGAGAAAATGGGTTTGTGTCTGTTATTTCAATGACACTTTGCAGTGTTGAATAATGATGCACCTGAACATCTTTTGGACAATTGAAAATTTCTTCATCTAAGACAAGACAGCTGACATTTRTGACACAAGAGTCACAACTTTGATTTTTGGACATCATATCAAAGTACATCACCGTGTTGCAATGTTAAAAATCAAAGCATTATTTACTGATGCAGGCACCCAAAGGAGAAAATGGATTTCCTTTTGGTGATATATTCTCTACTTAAAGCAATACAGTTGAGAAAACTTCARTGTGAGGTAGGTAGGTACAGACTTGGAATATCTCAATATGCCAAGGGTACTAAAGTCACATATAAATGACAAAAATATGGGACAGTCCCTGGACATTTCCAGACCTGAAATTCCTTTGAAGAAAGAAACAATAAATAAAGGGCTCTGAATTTGCTTGTGGCACAGAAAGACCCAGAAAAAAGTTTGATAGTGAGGATCCCCAAATCCTTTCAGGGGATTTAGCTTCTTAAACTGTGCCCTTTGCTGCCACCACGTGGCCTTGCCGCAAGACACTTTTTGACACAGAAAAATAAGTTTCCTCCTTTCATTTATGTCTCAAATACAGCCTTTAATAAATAAGCCATGTTGCTCATCTATTACACAGCTCAAAATCACTGCTTTACTTCAAGAATCTAAATGACCCAAGATAATAAATGACCACCCAAGTCCCTCGCTTTTTAAAAAAGTATTCAATGGTATTTTGATAACAAATATAATCACCAGATATTGAGTTCTCACTACAAGAACAGTGACCTTACCTATAGTGGATCAGTGCCCTACACTGTGAAGTACCTAAGAGGAAACATCACTAAAAAAAAAACTAATAGTGACTTTAAATTTAAAAAGACACATTCCAATTGGTCACAAGATTTTTATTTCAAATAGTCATGCTTTCACTCAGCAGACAGCTGTACAACGTAATTCAAATACCAGCAACTCGTTTACATAATTATAGAATTGTTAACACTGGAAAAGACCTCCACAGTCATCAAATCCAACTGTCTACTGAGAACCAGCGTATTTACCACTAAAACATATCCCCAAGAGCCACACCTCTTTTGAACACTTCCAGAGACTGTGATTCCACCACTTCCCTGGACAGTCTGTTCCAATGCTCTATGACCCTTTCTGGGAGTTGTTTTTTTTTTCCCCAATATCCAACACACACCACTCTGGCACAATTTGAGGCCATTCTCTGTCATCCTGTCAGTAGATGCCTGGGAGAAGAGATRGACCCCACCTCACTACAGCTTCCTTTCAGGTCATTGGAGATGATGACAGGGCATCCCYTAAGTCTCCCTTATTACAGAATACACAAGCCCCAGCACCCAGAGCCACTTCTCTTATGACTCCCTTCATCAGCCTCATTGTCCTTCTCTGGCCATGCTCTGGCACCTCAATGTGTGTCTTGTAGTGAGGGGCCCAAAACTGAACACAATATTCAGCTTGTGCTCTTCCCTGCAAATTCAAGTCCCTTCTGCTACATTTTTAAGAGATATATTTACACTTTTTTAGGTTTGCTGCACCAAGACACATGCGAAGTGTCTTTAAAAAATACTTTCTAAAAAAGCCCAAATTTTGGCAACTGTAAAATGTACCCTTTTTAGCTATGGTTATATGACAGAGCTTTCAATTACAGGTTTCTTGAGCCCTCAAAAGCCCTTTTGCTGCAGTTATCCATGCTGGCATAATGCAGGATGTATGACTTTCCTACTTGTGTGCCAGAAAGGGATTTTCATTGATGAGACCAAACATCTGACATAAAGAAACTTGTCAGAATCCCTCTGGTGCCAGAACCCACAGAAAGGTGATCCAGAGACATTSCAAGGAGAAAACAAAAAAAAGGCAGAAAAAAAGAACGTTTTTCACTTAGTCCTGTAGACAGGAAGGGTTTCATAGCCCTTGTATTGAACGATGTGTAATCTGGGATGCCTGTGTTTCCTAGGAGCCCACAGGCTCAAAGGTCAGTTTCTCTGCACAAACACCATAACCTTCATGCAGGCAAACTCTGACCTTCATCCTGGAAACCAGGCTCTCTGGTGACAATCATTTCAGCAAGGCACTGTGGTAAAAGCTACAGACAGAGCTGTTCTTTTGCAYGCAAGTACAAACCATGAAGCAAATAGCTTTCATAAGATTACATTTACTCAGGGAAAAAAAAATGCACTCCTTGAAACACTTCATTAGGGCAACATGGAGCAGTTGGGTTTGATGACATTTGTTGTAGAAACCYGCTTTTCAAAAGTACTGCACATTGTTCTAGCCCAGCTTTGAGAGGACTGATCCAAGAGCTCTGTTGTACGGATTATTTCTGTTGTTTGAGACTGAAACYGTTTGCTCCATATGCTTTCTTGCTGGAATGGAGAGCCAACATGTCTGTAATGAGCCCCCAGCCCACTTTGGAAAGAGCCATGCAATTCCATGAGGACATTATGGTGAACCTCCCAAAAGAACCACAACACATCCAGAGCTGGGGCATAAGCTCCAGGAAAGGAGAGGCTTCACCCCACAGAAAGCAAGAGGGCACGTTGTCTGCCACAGCTATTTTAGAACTTGGCTGTGCCAATTTCCATGGATGTGGATGCTGATGGCCACCCAATCTCTGCAGAGCAGCTAATGGAAGCTTGTAACAGAGACAGGAAGCAGGAATGAGGACGGACGAATGAAATCTGATTTCCAGACATGAGTCAGGCTTTCAAGATTCTTAATGCTTTGTCTAACAGCTAGCTGGTTTTAGTTTATGGAACATTAGAAAGACCAAATATAAATCTTAACATGATACCAATAATAGTATGACTATGTAAATAGGAAGCCAGAAACCTGCAATGCTCCCCACCTCCTCCTCCTAATTAGCCCACCTGTTATTGAGTGTTCATATTTACCACGTCATTACTGTGATTGTTTCATAAACAGTCGATGAATCTGCTGCTTTACCTGCCTGCCTCAAACCAATACATTCAGTCTTCATGTCACAATCTCATGATCATCCCAGCTGGTCTGTGCTTATGCTCATTCAGTGACAGGCAGTCTGCCTCCTACTCACCTTTTGCTTTATGTCACATTGTTTACAGGACTTTGAGCACTGCACATTTTTGTTGACATGCTTAAGATATGTAACACACCACACCACAGCCCACTACTCATCATCAGTCTGTTGGTATGGCTCTGATATTCTGCTAGGAACAAGGAATTTAATTACTTGYACTGTTCTTCAACTCCTAAGTTCTTTGGATTTCTTATTCCTTGCTGGGAATCTTTAGATGCTATCTTGCTTTTCATAAACAACATTGCTGTGGGTTTTTTGTCCAATGAACTCATTTTGTACATATTAGATATGTACAAATATAGATTTTCTCAGGGAAATTGACACATGAAAGTGTCGACATAATAGGAGAAAGCAGGTCTTAAGACAGAAAATGAATATAAAGAGGTCCATTTAAAATAATCCACATATAATAGATGGCTGTTCATCTCTCAGCCAAACACAATTTTGCTCTGTCAGAGCACCTGATGGGGAAAGAAAATTAAGAATATTGTAAACAAACTGGATCACCAAATATTATTGTACATAACCAAAACAGAACTATACTACCCATTTAATATCCATGAGCTTCCTCAAATTTAGATTTTTCAACTACTTTAAACTTGGCACAATGGTAATGGTTAAACTTGTAAACAACTCAGCCCTAACTTCAAATCAAATTTGTTCAGCTACAATTTAAATTTTTTTTTAAAAAGACATAATATTCATCAGTGCTATGATTTAACAGTTTCTAACATTAGTCTAGGACTCCATTTTTAATAACTAATATTTAATCCTCTGGGCTAATTAACTAATTAAATTACTATTCTACCCAAATTCAGAAAGCAGAGGAATAAAAAAGTTTACAGTAAAGTATATWCTAGAGCAAAAGAAACAAAAATAAACTCTGGAACCTACCTCATATTCCCTGCCATAATGAGGAAMAGGTTATAAATGTGAGAAAATATGAAGAGGAAGAGGATGGTACTGAAGAACATCGTCATCCAAGACCCATGGTCCTCTCGAAACATTTTCAGACGGAGCAACTGACCTATGGTACAAAAATTACGAGAAGGTGTACTTTAGTCAGTCAGKAAACACATGTTTACACCATAATAAAACCAAAATAAACTATTAAACTATATTTCTTCCTATAGCAAATTATTGCACTGTGTGTGAGGAGGACGTACTTAGCATCACACAGATGAAGTACCCTTCTGTAGTTTAGCATGACCGGATATTGCTACAAAATTACAAATTACTTGCAATCCAAAGGGGGGAAAAATGAAACAATAACTTGTTAATATCAGTATGTTCAAGAGACAATGAGAAAGACCAGAGGCCATAACAATGCATTTCAAGTGCTTAAAAAGGCTACTGGTTCATACATAATTTTCCTTTCATGTCCAAGACAGCTTTTCATGTCTAAGATAGTGTGGAGTATTTGAGATATGCCACTGACAAATATTATTTGCTTCCCTAATTTAATTTGGTAATCAAATTATGAGTCTGTGTAGAATCTTGTACTGTATGTTTTTCTTAKACCAAATCACTTTAATCATATGATATGGTATTATACTTTATTCTGCAAAGAATATCTTTTTTCAAAGAATACTGGTGTGTCTTGCCACTGRAAAAGAAGCTCTGCTTACTCTTGCCACTGGTGTTAGGTGAAACTTTTATGATACTGTTGTCACAAGCATATTTTTCCTRGGCTAGCTTTTCTTCTCTGTCATCTCTTACCTTTAGAGAATTGTTTAGACTATTGGAAACTTCACCAGCACAAGAGATGGGAATTTGCTTTTGCAAGGCTGAGAGTGCCACAGAGGGGGTAAAGGAAGACAAGAGGGGGTAAAGAAAGACAAGGGATAATTCAAGCAGCAAGTTGAAGGATGGCATCTACCAAGGAGACAGAGCAGTCTGGTGCTAGAAGATGTGAAAACAGGGAGAACAGAAGTAATATGAGGAGCTGGACAAGAAGTGTCTAGAGTAGTGATAGAGCAGACTGAGATGTGAAATGGTCTGGGATGGAGGCAATTTGTCTCARCTGGTTGTTGAACTACCAAGTTCACATTTAGCATTGATTACGGCTGGACACAGAGGGAAGCTATAAAGTGGGAGAAAAATTTGAAATGCTCATTCAGACAGACAGGAAGATTCCAGGACTGGAATTTGCTACTGAAGATGGAGCGGCAGGTTTGGGGGAGGAAGACTCGAGGACCTGGAGCAGACACGGGCTATGGGCTGAAGAGGTAGGATGTGAGCTCCGGATTAAGCAGCTGGAGGATGAGAGTTCTTTAAAAAAGCTGAGACTTTGGAATGATGTGGGAACCACGAGGCAGGAGAAGKGACAGGTATGTAGAGGGGGGCTGAATGAAGCTCTACAATGGGACAAGAGCAGCACTAGTCCACGGATCAGTCCAGYAGTAGGGTAGCAACAAGGTTTCTGTGAGTGAAGAAAGGTGAAGAAAGGGAAAGYGCAAACACACATATACATGCCCCAAGCCCCTGTACTCTTCTACATTTTCACTGCTGGAAACCATGCAGCCCCAGGCCTGTCCCATAAGTCTGTCCTTCCCTAAAGAGCAAAAGGAGGCTGCTATGGCAATGGCATATTATCCTGACTTACTGAGAGGAGGGGCTTAATGATAAAACATATTTCCCTTGCAGTTGGATACCTGCTCTCTGAACAGCTGCCATTGCATATGGAATRCTACCAACACCTTGGATAATAAGCAGTACTCACAAAACAGAGTTGTGATTTCAGGAGGTCCAGATTAATGGAGAGAAAGAACACAGCCTGGAATCTAGACTTCTGTAAAACAGATAACTCCAACTTTTCTAAACCAGGTAAGAGGAAAGATTTAATAAATATTCATTGCACCTGTACCCTCCAAAGTGATGCTTTTTCCTATTTAGTTATTACACACTGATTAATACCTACTAATATGTATAAATATCATATTCTTAAAATAATATTTTCATAAATACTGTCTTCAGTAGGCAAATTCTTCCACTTTAACTTCCTTCTACTGTAGCTGGTGTTTGCCATATGCAACTTCATTAACTCTCAAGCAGGATTCATCAACATAATTTTTTAATGAAAGAAAGAGTACTTTAATCACAACACTGATATGTAAAAACGAAAGGAATTGAATATTAGCACAATCTTCCTATCTAACTGCATACAAATGTCACAGCTGTTACTTATTGCTCCCACTGTACCAGTAAGTATAACATGCTAAATGCACTTAAACTAAAATATGTTAAATGATCCGCATAATGCTCACATTGTTTTATACATCCTTTCACAYTAATTCAGTTGAAATAAAAATGGGTGATCAGATTATTGCCTAACAGGTAAGTTGTTAAACTAAAAATTGCAAATAATGCTTATTATTTTTATAACAAAAATTATGAGTCTGYATAATGTTTTGTTTTTATAAAATGAGCTAAAATGTTACACTTTGAAAACACACAGAACAGAAATATTATGGGGTGTGAATGGTCAGAAATTTGGAAAACCTATCTAGTAACTGGAATAGACTTGTACTAAATTAAAATACAATTGAAAACAGCGCAACAAAATTCTCAGAGTAATTCCAGAAAAATAAAAGAGTTAATGTAAAATTAGGGCTTTTACCATAAAGAATAGCAAACAAAAAGTAGCAAGGGGAAAAGAGAGTAGATAAGGAATAAAATGACACAAAATAAACTTTTGATTCATCTTAACTTTTTTGTTTGGTTGGTTTTTGGGGTTTTTTGTTTTGGTTTTTGTTTTGGTTTTTGTTTTTTTACTCCAGGGAAAATTAGTTGCTCATTATGAACTTGTTAAAAATGTAAAAAAAATTCCAACAGGTATGACAGTAAAGAACATGATTATTAGGATATATTTACTCATAAAAAATTATATACTTAAAAAAACCCAAATAAATGTGTTAAGCCTAATGGACCTTTGCAAATGCAATTTAAGTGCCATATGAATAACCACCACTGATAAACTGTGAATTAACTACATATAAAAATCAAGATTGTCCTRTCATAATGTTTCCTAGCTCCACCAAAAGTTTCCTCAAAATGTAATTTCTTACTGGAAACAGATCTTTTTATCTGCTCCAAGGCTTTGGAGAGCACATCAACAGTACTAGGGGAACACAGGGTAGCAGAGATGTCAGCGTTTAGGGTCCTGCAACAAACCAGGCAGTAACCAACCACTATTTTTTTTCCAGTCCAAGAGAAAAGATAACTCAATAGGAAGATATATGAAATTGAGTCAAACAGGTCACTTTTTAAAAAACTAAAGTTTGCAATATCTTTAGATCCACAGCCCATAAGACGGTTTCACTCATTAAACTGCAGAAGCAGAAGCAAGAGAAACAGTAAGTTCTTACCCATGCATTTAGCATGCTTTATTGTCCTAATTATGAGTGATGAAAACCATAAGCTTCAGCCATTTCCTGGGCATATTTGTAACATTCTAATATTACAAATGCTCTTCATTGAATCAGGTGTATTCCTTTAATTCTGGGTGCACCATCAAGGGATTGCTCTTTCTGCCTACGTAGTGCTCCAGGTCATCTTCATCTATGACTGAAACTGTTCAACTGAAAAATTAACCTCAATAAATGGGAAGTATTTTTCAACCTTGAAAACYAGTTCTACTTTCATCAAAGTTTGGCAAGTCTGATTTTAGCCAGTAGTAATAACAACACATGCACACTAAATGCCACGGYGCTGTTGCTCATTCTGCCCCAATACAATATGTGTCTGTGTGTTGGCTGGCTTTGCTTAAGAATACATGGACTTAGCAGTGAATGCTGTAATGTTCAGAAAAATAAAGTTTTCTTAAAATACAGATGCAAAATTTTGGATTTAAACTGTGAAGACAATCTAGTCATATCCTGTAGCKTTAATTATGCTGCTGGTGGTAAGAGAGTAGATAAAAAACTTGCTATTGTCTGATATAAAAAAATGTCACTTCTGAAAATTATTAGCACATATCTTCTGGACATCAGGGTAGCTTCAGTGGCTTCAGCATAGAGCAGGGCATGCTGCCTGTCTTCCTGCATGCAGTCAGACTGCATCTGTGATTGTATAGGCTTTAAATTCTTCTAATTTCCAGGATATCCTAAATTCTTCTATTCCAGGAGATCCTGGAATAGCACCAAGCTGGTGGTAAAACTCCTTGTGTTTTCCTCTTGCTTATTAAGTTACCTCAGGAAAGGTTCTTTTTATCTCTCCAACTGTTCCTCTGTGTCCATCCTCAAAGTCACTCACTTCAGTTGCAAAGCAGAGCTTCAAGAACCAAGTCTTATTATGGTCTCTAAGCTCTACTACAATACAAGGAATTAAAAGGACACACCAAAAACATTTTAGAAAATTCAAACAGGAATCCCAAGGTAGACATGTGGGAAATGCCTACACAAACAGACATATTTTCTAATGACTCTCTGAGCTCCAAATGCACCTTACACAGCTGGGCAGCTCCATCCCCTTCAGCTACAAAACCAGCYTCACACAGCTCAGCCCTGAGTGCAGCCCAGCAAACTGAAGGCGATGAAGATTGGGGATTTTGTTTCATTCAAGTCTGTGACTGCTCTAACACAGTTACAAGGCTGCACGTCCAGACTTCATCTGCCAGTTTGGAGCAAAGCAGAGCAGGTGGCACAGCTGTTTGCCTCCCTCCATCTAGACCTACCTAAAGCCCTTGGCCAGAAGCTCAATAAGATCAGGAACCTGGCATTACAACTCCCTGGTGCAGCTATGGCCATACTATTTGTAGCCAGTTTAGGACTTACTTATACTGCCATGTGTAAGTACTGAAAAGGAAGGCAGAGAGGTAGGAAATGCCATTTAATTCCAAGAACACACAAACTCTAGCCAAGAGGGTTTTAGGAAAATATAAATTTCCTATACCTATTCAAACTACTGTTAATTGAACATATCATGAGAAAACATTACTTAACTATCTATCTTCCACATTTTAAAGAATTTACAGGGATATCTTATAAATGTCAGAAGAAAACAATTACACAGTTTGTGTAATATTTTTTATATTCACAAAGGCTCAGGAGCAGGGAAAGTATAGCTACCTTAGGTTAAAGTCCAGTGCTTCAATACTTTAAAAAATGCATTTATAGAACAAACACTCCCCACCTGTGAAATACACTGTGAGTAGAACAGATGGTTTTCTATCTACATCATTTCCTGGAAAGTCATTTGACTGCCTTTGTTGCTGAGCTTCTAGAAAAACCACCTTCCTTCCTATTTTGTTGAATACAGTCTAAACCAGCTTTTTGTCAGGTAACTAAGTGGACCATAAATTTGCAAAGCACAGTAATGCAGTTTTTTATTTAGCAGGTCTTCACTGCAGCTTCTGTTTGTTATATTTTGACCCATGTATGTGAACATACCTTTGGAAAAGTCTTGATGTATTAAGCTTGACATGAAAGCAAAGCATTAAGTTAGGAAAAAAATCCACTACTGCCAACTCAATGGTTGAAGATGTTTCAAAATTTTCAATGAGTCAATAACATTCTGAAAAGGTCCTTTCTGAAAATTTTATTCTGTCATCCTAGCAAGCACTGTAGTGGACTGATCTATAAATTGCTGTTTGGATGATCCTCATAAAAAGCTTCTACTTGGACAGACCTCACAGTCTGGCATCGTTTGGAAATTTTCTAGAAACATAACAAACTGCARTTGGTGACAGCTCATTCTGAAAGAATATTCCAGCCTTTGGTTTTATTAGGAGAAAAAAAAATCATTAGAATTAAGCATAAGACTTAATAAGCAATAAAAAGTTGCTTTGAAAAATACACTGCAGATCTATATTCCACATATTCCATAATGGGAATTGATACAAAGTAGGCCATAAAGTTAGATGAAAAGAATACCAAAGCTACCAAAAGCACAATCTTTTAATCCTGGGACAAATATTTACAGTAGAAAATCAAAGAAAAAAGTCAAAAAAAAAGGCACTTTGTCTAGCCCTTTAGATTGAAAAGTTTCTGTGGCCTTCACTAAAAGCAGAACTTCATCCTCATTTGTTTTGATGCTGTTTTGTGATCTCAGTCACAGCTCAGTGCACAGCTGCCCACATGAAGCTTGCCCCTAGGCCCCATATGGATGCTCAAGGCAATCAAAGCAATGATGGAATGAGCATGGGCAATTACTGTCCTTCTGTCACCTCCTCTGCTTTTTCCAAAGATAGATTAGTGGCCAAGGGACACTGCTCTCACTTGAGAGTGCACACTTTTTTCTTACATCCATTGTACACTACAGTAAATAGCAGAGAGGAAAGTACATAGAGCTTCCCATATAAGTTCATGAAGATCTGCTTGYGTGGGTATTGTAGAGTAAGCTGTGTTACCTACTTGGAGTTTACATTTCTTTCAGATAGAAGAGAGCATTTGCACATTATACTGTGTTCTGAATTCTTTTGTCAGTTCAAACACTGAATTTAACCTATAATTTTTGAGTTTTAAATGCAATGTATCCAACTCTGGATTTATTTTAAAGGCTATTGGTCTCTCTTTTCCCTTCAGGCGTACCCCGTGGACAGATGATGAATGGCACATGCATTATTTTCATTTGCAACAGAAATCCTAAGCTGGAGTGGTACTGTTACTTGCTGATTCTGGTTTGCCTTCTCACTTTATTAACAGGATTTCTAGGCAATATACTCGCACTACGACACTATGTTTACTGCATGAAGACATGGACTACCAATACCATATTTCTCTTTAATTTGGCACTGTGTGACTTTACTTGGACTCTCATGGCACCTTTTTCAGTATATTATAATATCCAGAAGTTTACTATCTATTTCAGTCAAGCGTTTTATCAGATCATAGGACTATTTTTTAGTATTAATATCTATGGAAGTGTGTATTTCCTGACACTCATCAGTTTTGACAGATACATAGGTGCTGTTCACCCCATCAGCTCATTAACATGGTGGGACAAAGAAAAGGCTGTGTTTTGCACCATTGGGGTTTGGATCTTCATAGTGATTGCATCGGGGCCTGAGATTTACTACACAGTTGCAGCTAGAAGACACCACGGCATCATGAATCACCTGGATAGCACTGAAGAACCTATACAATTCACTGTACCATTCACACTCTCCAAAATTATACTGAGATTCCTAATTCCAGCCACAGTCATCTTTACATGCTATATGTTGACTCTCAAAGCTTTACTGCAATTCAGTAAACGCCAGCAAAGAAGGAACAGATTTGTTAGGCCTCTCTTACTGATTTCAGCTGCTATGGTTGTGTTTGCTGTTTCTTTCATACCTTACCATGTCATGATGATGGTGATACTAATTTACAGAATTAATTGTCAACCACCCTGTGGGAACATGGGCACATTAAGTGCCATTTACAAAGTCACAGAGATCATCTGCAGCATCAACAGTTGCCTTGACCCAATCATTTTTACAATAGCAAATAAGACGTTCTATGAAAGAATTAAAAGTATAAAATGTCATCCCAAATGCCAGTACTGCTGTTGTCTGACAGGAAGGGTAAGGGACATCACTCTGTCCCTGAGAACAATGACTTAAACTCCAGTGTACAAAGACTTRTATTTCCAGATGCTCATAAGGCTTTGTGTCATCAGACCTATTTCTGATGATTCAAATATTTTTTATATTTGGTCTCCCATATTGTACAGATATCTCTCGAATAAGCAAGAATACACAGAAATGCAGAGTAAAACTTMACATGACAAGAAATACTAGCAGCTCCTAGCTTTACAGAATTGTMATTTTAAATATTGTGGTCATATACCCTAATTTATTGTGAAATGATACTTCTATCTGTATGTACATGCAACATGGAAGAAAAAAATTATTAAAAGTTTTAAGTAGCTCCTTTAATTCTGGGAGAGAAAAATACAGCAAGATTAAGAGCAGACAGTATTGAGGAGCCTCCTTATAGTTTCTGTTAATTATTTCTTCATCAGTTTGTAAGTGCTGCTGTGATTGTTATTGTGCAATTAATAACTGTCAGAATGCTTACAGCCGAACTGCTTGAGCATTTGCAGAAAGCTTTCTACAAGTACTTCATTTTAATGCCGCTTGCTCTACAGTTCCACTGGCAGTGGAACCTCATTAACCCAGGAAAGTGCAGCACATTTCAAAAAACAAACAAACAAAACACAAATAGTAAGATAAAGTCCCTGTGGATAGTCAGAGCCACAGTGAATCTGCTCACGAAACAAACAAGCATGGATTAGAGAGCTGTGCTAAGCCTTCTCCCAGGCAGCAGGGGTTCCCTCCAAACCCAGGCAACTGCAGTTGTTTGTTATTYGTGCTCTGCTTCAGGGGAGCCCATGCTCTGCCACAAACTCTGAACTCCTCAAAAGGGAGAAATCTGCACTGGAAAAAGCTCTGAAATGAAAATGTGGCTAAGCTGCAAGAAGGGTAAGAGATGCTACTGCGCAGAATGCTTCTTCTCCTGTTCTTTTGAGGTCCTAGCATCACAGTTTCAGGACAGTCCAAGATAATTAGGACTACAATACATTTTAGTCATTCAACCAGCACAACAGTCATCAGAACATCCACCTTCAAGAGTCATTAAATATGTGTTCTTTCATCACACTGAATGGGCAAAATAATCATGTTCCAGTAATCAGCCACCTGCTGACTTGTTTTTGTGCCAAGTTCCACACATTACCTTGTTAATTACGAAAGCCCATGTATCAGTGAGCACATTAACTTTACTTTCAAAGTTACTGATGATGAAATAGATTTTAATATACTTTGTACAGTCTTAATTCTTTAATTCCCACTGTTCTAATATAATTTTCTCCTTGTATGCATTATAAAATTATTCTATTCTACACGGGTATTCAATGTCTCTTGTTCTTGTTCTCTTTCAATTCTATTGGCTAAATATATGAAWATAAAATCTAGATTTTTTTAATTGTCTGTAACTGTGATAAGAAAATAATCTAGTTCTGACAATCTGAAAGACTGTACAACTGTTGGGATGTACTATTACACTCACAAAATATCACAGGAAAATTGCATGCCTCTGTGTACTTACTTCATTCTAAGCACTGCTTCTTTCCTTTGATAATTCTTAATATTTCAATTTTTCTTACTTTAGAAGAAAAATATTCTTTTTTTTAATATAATTGTCTATTGGAAACATGACTCCATGTCTGCTTGCCTCCAAGGTCTGTGTCCACAAGTTCCATAAAGCTCAATAATGATCTATCAATACAGCCATCTATAACAGAGGTCCCAGGATGCTCACACACATAAGAGAAAAAGGGGGAAAAAAAGAGAAGTAACAACCTCAYGCTTCTAGAAAAATTAGTCTCAACCAACCCTGAATAATGAAGAACAGAAGCAAAAAAAGCAGGTAAGGGCATTGCTATGAAACACACCTGTGCCACAGCGCCTCTGCTGGCTGTTCTCCCAGCCTGGACATCTCACACAACGTGCTGAGTCYAAAAGCACTGCATAATCTTTAAAGAGATCCTTCCATTTCTCGCCTCAAGATATTCCTGTTTCTCATGATACTCAGCAGTGAATATACTCTAGCAGCTGATAAGGGTTCTAGACATTTGTTTTCCTGATTATAAATGGTTATATAACTGAACACTTTTTAAAAGCATTTTTGTTCAACTAGGCTGATCTAATGCCCATGTTGCCCCRATTGAAACCAAAAGTTTTCTGCAAAGTAAGAGTTAAAAGGCACAAGACATCTGTTCATATTTACTTGCTTGTAATTTTACTTTGAAATACATGCTCCTAAAATGTTTTATTATAATATTACCTGGATAGAATCACATAAACMAATAAAATTATATGTTTATTCCATTTTGCTACAATAAGGGAACAATAAACTAAACAGCCAAGAGCCAAAGTAAACATCTTCTACTATGAAAAATATGTTGCTATATTGGTTTCTCACTGATCTTTGGATTAAATCTGAGGACATGGTATCCAGTTAAATACCTAAATGTTATGAGTTTGAACACTTTGTAGTATATTGTAATAATRTATTAGCCTACAAAACAGACTGCAAGGTCTAGGTAGCTTTTGTGTACCTTATCTAGATATTCTAACACCTTCATAATGCATTTAATGAAGACAAGAGAGACCATGGCCTGAAAGATTTGACCTTTTATGTACGTGCTCAGCTATTGTCAGAGAAACAACTTTCTCACTTACTATTATACATTCAGCATGGTTTTGTAAGCAAAACTTGTTAAACCACAAATCTCTACATTGAAGAGATAAATTTTGCTACAAGTTTCCCAAAGTTGCTAAGGAAAGCATCTTTATATTCCCTGTTTCTCTTTGTAATACTTTACTTGTTAAAATAAAAATGTTCAGATGTTCCTTAAAGTTTGGTTTTCTCTTCGATAAATGAGTGTATTCTGGTATCAAAGTTTTTCTTTGCCATGCCTCAGAATCACCTCACTTGGCAAAAAACTATAACAATACCACAATGCTATTAAAATACTTCACTACTGTACACTGCTTTAATCTGTGGAGGTCAAATCTCTTTAGACACGAGAAAAAATATGCCTAGACTGATTCTACAGCTGGAGGAACCACAGCAGATGCAGGTGATATGGCTAACTCCATCATCTGCCTCATAAAGAAATGTAACTTCTCTGCTCCTGCTTTAGAGAGACATCCAAGTCTCTGAGAGGCCAAGTTTCCCTGGAGCCTGCAATCAAGAGATGATGGGATGTGCTGGCTTCTTGCAGGGATCTATCAAACCTACAGCTCCTTCCAAGCTCTCTTTTCAGGACTTCAGCTTGGCCCTTACCAGCTTGGTCCCTTCCAGTTCCCATGACTCAGCACARATGGGGCTTCCTCCAGCTGGGAAAGGTGAACCCTAATCAGGGAGCACTGCAGCTCTCAGCTTCTGCAGCCTAAGGTAAAATGCAGCCTAATGTCACAAAAGGTAACAGTCAAGGTCTCAGCTACTGACCCAGCTGGAAAACTGATGTCCTCACTCAGAACACTGTGTGCCAAGATGAAGGGAGCTTAGGATCTCGGGTTTAGGATCTCGGGTTTCCCACTAGTTCAGCCAACGCTGGTCAGAAGACTGAGGGCTGTAGCCAGATGTCTTTCCACTGGGCTTCTTGTGCAGCCTGTCTTACCTGGTTTTGGTGGTCTCAAGGGCCTAATCTGAACTAGAGAGTGCAGGTGAGTGCACACAGGTGAAATGCACAGCACTCTGCCTTCCTTAGAGAAAGAAATGCTWTTTTAGAAATGCCACATAGCCTTGAAAGATTTCTTGCTATTTCTCAAAGAAGAAAAGAACAGAATTGTTCAAAAGAATGCACATTCATCTTTTAATACCMAAACAAGAAGAGGAGGATGGACTTTTGCTGCTGCAAGGAAAGACTTGACACTTTCTTTTCTTAATGGATTACCCAAAGGCTAGGAAGATCTGGGTGGTGATGGTCAGTGCCATCTGCCATRCCAAACCTTGCAGGGGGGTCCTGAAGGCACCACAGCTCTGCTTTACATTCATGTCATTGCTACTACCTAGAAGCAATACTTCAGGTTGCTGATTTGGAAGAGTTGTAAAATGCAGATAATCTGGAAAGGCCTAAAGCTGTGCCAGAATTAGTGTGTAGGCAGGCTTAATTCTGAATTTTTCTGTGCCTCTCAATTTCCATTATAGAGATTTAGCCTATAATTTTAATTTTAGATTTACTATTACTGATTTTATTACTTCAGGTTTAGACAGTTCTGCTGATGCAGATAAAAGGAAACCTGTAAAAATAGATATTGATTTCCTGTAATGTTTTAGAACATTTTTTAGTGGGGAAGTAACTGAAAACCCTGCATTAGCAACAGAAAATGCTAACACATTTGTTCCTGAGATTTTTTAATTCTATGTGACCCAATCCCAGGTTACAAAACTAATGGGTAGAAATAATCCTCTTTTTAAATGGCCTCACTGCAGAATTTAAAAAAAAAGTTAAGTTAAAAGGCATGTGAGTATTTAATTATATTTTTGCACTCTTTATTCTYTTAGAATTTTTAGCATTTTTTAACTGCCAAACCTATGTAAGCAATTTCATTATCCTCCTTATTTTTTTTTAACTTTAGAGCCAAAATGTTTAAGCATCATACATGTCATTCTTCCAGAAACTACATTTTCCTTCCTTGAATTCTTTGAAATCCAAACCTCATAGCAGATAAAAGAAACATAGCAGTATTTATAGCCTGTGTAATGTTGATGCTGAACTCTGAAGGGAAGTGCTGAAATCTCTGTTCTTCAATACCACTTTACTGATGCTCTGCAACAACTTGTCAGAATAATCAGGGTTTCTCTACACTGTTTGCTCTTTTCTCCTGAAGCCAATTCACAAGCTTATTTTAAATAGTAAATAGAATTGCTTATCTACTACACAGGCCTTTAAAATAAACATTTATTWATAATTTTGAGTCAGAAAACAAAGCAGATTAAGCATGAGGTTTATTTTTTGTCTTCAATAAATATTTGCAACTCTGTTATTATGGAGACTGTGACTAGATCTCACATYGGACAAACAGGCACCCCATTACTGAGCCTGTCTGTGTTTCCAGTGCAAAAACTGGAGAATTGGYTTTGTGGGACCAAGAGGAAGCACATTCCTGTGACAAAAAAGATGTTCTCTAGCTCACAGTGGAGTACAGGGGTATGCACGCAGACCTGAGCCTTTCCAGACTCAGGGAAAACTGCTCTTCTGTAAGCTATACACAGGATGCASCTGTGTATGCATCCAGATCAACACCTGCCTGAGCACCAGAAAAGSATACAATCAGTTAATCCAATCCTATGTCAGAATTAGTACATGCAGCAATCTGCACAGATCTCACACAGGAGGCTGATTATTATTCTGCCAGACTTGGACCAGTCTTACATTTAGCAGTTGGACTTCTAACAGTGACTGTTTGTATGTTTGTTGTGGTTTTGTTTGAGGTTTTTTGTTTGTTCTGCTTTTTTGTTTGTTTGCTTGTTATGTTGGACTCTCCTTCAGACTTCAGACAAGTGTACAAACTCTCATTAGGGATGCATTCTRCTTTAATTTACTCCAGGAATGGGTTTTAGTGGTGTTAGGTGTATGGTTGGACTCAATTATCATAAAAGTCTATTCCAACCAAAATGATTCTGTGATTCCTAACTTTACATAATGTGTGGTTTGTTAGTTCCACCACAATTTCCATGCCTCACCTTCCAGCAGAAATAACTAGAGTCCTGCTCAGATGGGATTTTGATTTATCAGAGAATGAGTGATAACAGATCTGTTATTTTCATGCTGTGATAATGGTTATAGCAGACGAGGTCCAGCTGGTTTATAGCAGGGGTAGTGGCTGCAATTACAGTCTGTGTAAACAATTGGCCAGAACTACAGTTATCAGAGGAAAATTAGCTTTTAACAGCAATTCAGACAGAAATAATTATCTTTCAACAGAGGAGCACCTTCTAGTGGTCTCGAGTGAACATGGCAGCTGGTTAAACAGTTCTCCAAATAAGGAGAGCTAAATCTGCTGGATAAAGAATAGCAATGCATTTTTCTGTACACTATTTTTATTATTAAATTCATTATTTATTTAAAAACAAAGGAGAAAAAGCAAGCATATATTGGAAAAATTAAAACATTTTTCAACTACAATATTTTCTGCTCCTCCCCTTCTCCTTGCTGACCTAATAGTTTGCTAGCTTTTATACAGTTACCTTGAAAGAGTATTTTTGTATGTTCTACTTGTAACTTTCCCACCCTTTTGCTCTCTTAGTAATGAAAATTTGTCTTCATTATACAYCAGCTCCAAAGGAAATTTGCCATGGAATTACCTTGTTCAGTTTCACTGATTATTATAACACAGTTTCTCCTGCTAGAGTATTCCTAGTAAGCATAGTTTTTGCAATATATTATTTATCCTGGTTACTTTTGCAAATAACATAGTATCAAATTATTTAAAATCCAGTTTTTCCTAAGTTACTACTAAATATAGTGGCTATGACAGTTTAGTCTAGTCTGTGGTCTCTCTTAGTCAGTATGTAGTAGATAATCCTTTTTGGACACAATTATATTGTGTATATAATACAAATGAATGATGTTTCTAGAAAAGCAAATTAAGATTAATAAGCAGTGCTTAATGTCATGTCATTGCAGGATATTTGTGCATTGGTAGAAGCTAACTATATGAAACAGATTCATACTTAGATTTTCATGACATTTCTCTGAATTTTGGAATTGGGTGAAAAATGTCAAGTGCAAAACCTCAGATTTTCAGGTGGTTAAAAGAAGACATAGCTATTAAATTTTTGACTCTATAAACATTATAAACATATTCCTGAGTTATCAAAGTAGGGAACCTGACCTTTTTTTTTTTCTGAACAAATTTTTCAGCATTTGGAAACTTCAGCCCAAAACTGAAGTAAGTCTTGTGAAAATTTTAACACACGAAAGCTCATTTTTTATCATTTTGTATCACTTGCTTAGGTGGTGCCATTAAAAAATAGGTTTGTTGAAATAGTTAATAATTTGGCATCCTCCATCYCCTGCTAGGAGGGCATAGGGGTAGTAAGACAAAGTGAATGGAGCTTTGGGGGTGTCAACCACKTCTGTAGCCATAGGGACAATACKCTGCAAAATACTGCAAGTGCAATATGTTATATGCAATATGTTATTCACTAATGTTATATATTATAATGCACTAATTCATCTTTTATACACAACCTTACACGAGCCTTGGCCAAGTTCTCATTGAGTCTGACAGCCAGAGTTTAGCCTGCTAAGCTCTGGGTATGCACAGGCTGCCTGGGCCAGCTCTTGGCATAGCAGCGTGGCCCTGAGCTCTGCAGAGCCCCTGATCCCTGCAGCTGCTCTGCCCTGTGCCCAGCAAGGCAAGCAGAAACACAGCCTCAAGAGAAATCTGCTTTTGATCTGCAGYCTAAAAGATGGAGATCTGTAGGCATCCCCAAGAGAGCAGCACTCCCGCTTTACTCTCTGAATTTAGACAAGTCACACAAAAGTGACCTCTAATTTAGATAAAAATTGCTCCACCTTTGGCTGCCCCAGAGATAAGGCTCATGGGATATAAGCCCCAAACCACTTCAAAGCCATCTTGGCTAGAACCTATCAAGGATAACATGAAGCAAAGTGGTAGGCATGGAGAAAACTGTTTGCAAATACTTTTTTATTTGCTGCATGAAAGTGACACAGAACTGAATATTGTGCGAAGCCCTGATTTCCACAGATCAGGAACTCCACAGACATTCCTTATAAAATATTAGTTTCCAGTTCCTTCTCCCTTTYCTGTACCTCTAGTACATTACACTGTCAGGTGTAAAATAAGATCCATATTTTTTGTCACTTACATCTATTAGCAAAAGAGCTAGGATATTTGTGAGGTTTTGTTATTTAAAACTGCAGTCTCTCAATCTTTAGGCCTTTTACTCAAGTAAGTTAAAATTAAATATTGTTTCTGCTGTGACTCTCTAGGAATGTTTTTCTTCATCTTGCCTCATCTCTTTGCTCCCTCACTGCCCTAATTATTTTTTTCATTATTTGTTTAGCATGTTTGACTTTATCTGAATCTTGCACAGATTTAATTTCTTCTTTGCTTTACTGATAAATGAAAGTGTGCTTCATAGTAGACAGACATTACATCAGTGCCACAGAAAGAGGAAATTTTATTTAGCACGCACATAACTGAGTCTAAAAAGCTCTACACAGCTGGCCACTTTGAAAGATTATTCCCCAGTGGTGCAGATGAAAGCTGAATTCAAGGCTCTGCTGCTACCCCTACTCAGACGTCCAGCCTGCCCCTGGGAGACTCCTTTCCCACATAAAGGCACCAGGGACAGTGTGAATCCTCAAAGCAGGAGAGTTTCTGCTGTTCCTGCCAACCCCTGGCAYGGGTTACTCAATGGGGAAAGGGGCATTGCCCCTTCTGATGAAAAAAGAATGCAGAAAATCCTGTTTTCCAGCATCTGAAATTAGGGCATGTGTCTCTCATGTCTCAGSAATCACATTTAGAAACTCTGCATTTCTGCCCCACCTGTGTCATAGGGAACAATTACTGATCCTTCCTCCTTGAAAGTCAGTCTGGTTAGTGAAGACCTTTACAAATTCTTTTTACTTTTGCCATATGTAAAATATCTATGAGAAATGTATACACCACACCTACTATTTKCTATATAGTTCTTATATCCTGATAATGTATTCAAAGTTTTTTAAGGACCAGAATAGGTTGAAGGTTTTTTTTACATTCTGGAAATAAAATATTTTTATTTCTATTTATATTTTTTAAAAAACAACGTTATAAGGCAAGTGCACAGGCTGGGGAGTGCACAGGCTGGATTCAGCTTGGGGTCCCAAGCAGAACCACACAGAGAGAAATGTTAGCTTGTATGTGAAGGACCTTSATGCCACTGACACCCTAAGGGGACCAAGGAAATCACGTTCTCCTAGGGACTCTTCAGCAGGCACATGGCAAGGTGAAGTTCCACACTAATATCCTCTCCATCTCCTCCTTGTATAGGATAATGATACATGAAATTTGCCCCTGCACTAGGCTGCACCTGCACTATGCCCATCAGGATGCATCTACTAAGAATAAGCTCACTTCTATTTCTGGAAATTGGGGAATGGAGACACATCATTCCCATAAGTGGCAGGCATCATTCCAAAATCTCTCCTGGCTTCAAACAGAAAGAAAAATCTGGAACTCATGTCAAAAAGATCAAAACACACATTTGACACATCAATATGAAATAGCAATGAACTTATTTTTAGTTTTAGTCACTGGATGCTAAATATTATCCAGAGCTTTCCCATTATGGAAAATCTGACACGCATAGCTCTTCCTGCACTCTTATGCTACTGCTTGGGGAGTGGGGTATGCACCTCCTGTAGAATCAAATCTTCTACCAAGAGAGAATAATCTTTTTGTAGCTATTGCCTCTATCTCTCCAATTAAACTCCATAATTTACTACCCAAAGACTGATTCCACAATGAAGGCTAAGTGCAGACAACAGCAGTCTTCTCATTGAGTGTGAAAAGAGGAAGCAGTGAAATGTTATGGCTCTTCTAAAAATAAGAGTAAGAGAAGAAAGTAGGAGGTCACTTGCATGCTTTTCATTTATATTTGAAAGGTCACTTGTGGTCTCCCTCATGAATGATGTAAAGTTTAAAATAAACTGATATCTGAAGTACTGTCAGCTTGCCAGAGCTGGAATCTGATGAGCCTGCAACTCATTCAGTGGCTGGCTGAGAGCTTCTTCTTTTTATGTTGCTGCTTTTTTTTTTTTTCTTTAATTTGAGGATTCTGGCTCTCAGAAATGCTTGCTCACAGTCATTTGTGTGTTATTATTAGCAAACTGTTAGACTGGCCCCTTGGCACATATTTTGTAGGACCAAAATAATTTTATTGTATTGCTTCAACATTTTACTGGTACAAAAGAGGTGAATTTACCATGAGGCAATCACAGCAGACCTTGAATACCTTCAACAGTATTAACTTGGTCATTGTTATTAAAATACTGAACAGGCTCTTGAAGACAGTATTTTTTACCAGCTATCACATTAGTTGTTTTCTATCAGGCTGAAGTCATCAATGGAAATGAAAGAGCAGGAACAAAGTTGCTGGGTTTTAAGTGACAGTMCTTAGTGTAATGTAAGACACAGAGCTGACAACAGAAAAGAATATGCTCTATCAATCAGCTTAGAATTTTATGCAAGTATTGCTATATGCTCACCACTTGTTTCTACAGATGGTGGTATAACAGCTCCTATCACTACCATCAAACAAGAATGGGAAGCAATCTGGCTGGAGAACAAGCATGCAAAAATCTTAACAAATCTGTGGGAAGCTTCTTTGGCAAAACAGATCACATGGCTCACTAGCTATTTCACAAGCACCACTATGAAAGTGATATGCCAACACCAGCAGCAATACCACTGCCCAGATTTTACACTAACATGACCCCTAACATATCAGGATACTAACTGATCATATATGTAATATTGTATGAATTTATCCTTTTACCTGACTAATRTCCACTTTTCCCATATCCTGCACCATCATCCTGACTAAATCCCAGTCTGCCTAATTTCCTCTTGCAATCTTCATTCAGTTAATACACCCTTTAAATTTCAGCATAAAACAGACACTGAAGAGTCTGCTTTTAAGACATTTGCATGA
The DNA here is from genome assembly GCA_014549065.1 of Cardinalis cardinalis. Classification (NCBI taxonomy): domain Eukaryota; kingdom Metazoa; phylum Chordata; class Aves; order Passeriformes; family Cardinalidae; genus Cardinalis; species Cardinalis cardinalis. Next base: position 5,634,231 of record JACDOX010000013.1, on the reverse strand, counting down.
TCTTTTAGAGCCTTCCAGACAAGATGTTTGACAAAAAGAGTAATGTTTTCAGATCACATAGCCTTGGTGGGTGTTTTGTTTGAAATCATCTATCATGAAATTGCTCCCAGCATGGCACTACTGTCCATTAAAAAATCTGCAACATTTGTGTGCACCCACAGTTCAGTGCAATTCCTATAATGAGTGCTTTATTAACTTATCCCAGTGTCTATGAAGCTCACATTATCATTTAATTTTAAACAAACTGCATACTGTGAACATTTGTAAGAGAGAAACCCATTAAATTCAACATTTCTACAATGGCTCTAATTTACTCGCTATATTATGATTCCTTCATTTTAATAAAGACAGATTTAGCTATATATATTTTGTTTGCTGTAATATTTTATAACACATTAAGTATTTCATTTTTCCATCCATCCCATTTAGAAAGGAACTTACAAGTATAAATCTAAGAACACTCATTGGCAATTGATTTAAATACAATACAAACATAGTCTCTGCAATCAGGCTTTTAACCAGATTTTAACACATCTTTAAAATCAGAAAAACGGACAAGTAGAAACATGTACATTTTGTAGTAAGTTTTTTTAAAACTGATATATCTAATATGCAGCATAAGCTAAGGATTACTACATGTAAGGACCAGTCAAAGTAAAAATGCTGGACTGAAAAAAAATAAGGTATTTTTCCAAGTATACTGCCCATTTATGCATACAGCTCAAAGTCTATTCAAACTGAAGACTTCCTTTTACATGCGTAGTTCCTAGGCTTTTTTGAGGTTTTAATACCGTTCCAGTCCCTAAGCCTATTCTCTTATCCAGAGATAGCTCCAATATTGTCCCTAACACGGGGTTTTCACAGTAGAGGGGCATGGATTAGAATAGCTATTGTGCTGGGCTTGGTGATAATGATTTGTAGGGATCATGTTTATCTATACTGATGCAAAATGCACAGCCTGAACTTTGCGCAAAAAAAACAAAAACCCATTGAACTTGGAACTTAGGTCTGAAGTAGTGCAGAAGAGGTGCATATGCTGAGCAGCCAATTAAAACATACACTTTCTATACCTTAAACACTGTGCTATCTTCCATACAATGCCACAGAGCAATATGAAAAATAGGCAAATGCTTATTTAGGAATTTCTTTTAAGTCAAGATTTGAATGGATTTTTTGAACGCATAGTGTCATSAAATGGGTCAGTTTGTAATATAGCAGAAAATTAATCAAGCAGATTTCAATAAAACTGGTTTAAATAAAGCAGAAAATTAATCAAGAAATTACCACTTTATCTCAAGTAATTCTTTCATACAGAAAGAAAAAACAAACCAGGGGTATGTATCTTTATTTTTTATTTCCCCAAACTCCCAATATTCTTCTATGACCTTTCACTTTCCATTGGAAAATTAAAAGCACAGCAGAACACAATACCTAACCAAACAGAAGATATCCTTAGTAATGGATCAAAATAATATAGTGGAGAACAGCCAAAAGACAATGTTAAAATTCTACTTGTTCTGACCACATGTCATGAATATATAAAGAATGTACTAGATAAGGACTATTTTCCATGGAAATATTTATCATGGGAAATGTTTATCAAATGAAATAAGCTATTTCTTGACTGATGAACAAGAAAAGTAACTGTTTTCTAATCTTGTTTTAAGTCATGAGGAGTGTYTTGAAGGATTCCCTGAAGATGATACTGCTCAAAGGTTGCAACAAATATTATCAACAGAAAACATTCCACTATGTCCTCCAGCTGAGATCTCTACTTCTCATCAATATAGTTTACTTTCTCCCTTATCTCTCTGTAAACTCATAGTGATGAAGCCTAAATCAGGTTTCCAGCACCTGTCTCTTCCACTTTTAGACACATAAGGTGCTATTTCTTTTATTGTTTTAGTCCATGACAGTCATGACTATCAGGCAGTGACTGTCACAGATGGTAAACTGTATTATGACACAGTTCTAGCTACACTACCTTTCTAGTTCCTATGCAAACTCAGCAGCAAGAAATACTGAAGAGAAAGAATAAAAAAGCAGAAAGGGCATAAGGAAAGAAAATCCTTTCCTCTTTATTTAAAGTGAGATGTGCAGACTAATTCTTTTCATTTTCAATTTGCAGCCTGCATGCTGAGCCAAGACCTGACAGGGGAAGACTGACTGGGGCTATTTGGTTTCCTGAATGCAGGAAATTATACACAGGCCACAAGAAACAACCAGTCACAATTTTCCCTGCAAACAGAGTTTAGCAGAGAAAAAAACCCCAAAAATAAATAAACAAACAAGAATTTAAAACCAGAGTGGTCCTAAGCAATTATACATTAAAAAAAAAAAAAGTTAAATAAAGAAAAATTACAAAAGTAGCAGCTACTTACAGAAATAGACTAGAGAAATTAAAAACAATAAAGGGGTGAATTCATTATCTGCTTGATGCCAGAAGATCCAGAGGACATATTCAATGAGGATCTCAATAAAAGGAATGATTTCTAGGCAATGAAGTCATTAGAGTAGTAGCAAATAACAGGCAGAAAATATTTCAGCATGGGCTGTTCAAGTATCTTGGAGACACAGATACCTGAAGCTAGAAACTCATTCTCATCACTGCAATGTCTATCCACAGAGCTACACAGCCACATCAGTCAGCAGTGCAGTCAGCTCTTCAGTCCCACTGCCTGCCATCTGCTCTCAGTGTATCACCAGCAGCAGCACATTTCCACTGCCACACTGTGTGGGTGCAGCCCCACAGCACTGCAGCCAGCACAAGGCATGGCTGCCACAGCCCCCAGCTATCCTGGCTGCACAGTCCTTGGCCATCTCATCAGCACTGGCACTCAAGTGATCACATCAGTTCAAGGAGCTGCTGCAGATGACAGCAGAAGCAACTGATTTTCCATGAGTTTGGCTGCCTGAGCTGGCTTGCTGCACGGTCCCATCAACAACAGCACTGGCTCAGAATGATGTGGCTGGCATTAGGAGGGTGGGGTTGTGACAGATCTACACTCACTCAATTTGCCATGAACCTCAATGTGCAGCCTCAAATCAGATTGTACCTACACCCCTGCTGCTTGCCCAGACCACAACCACAAATATCCATAAACCAGCACTGCCTTCAAGGTTAGGAATTTCTTCCCCATTAGTTTCCTCTCAATGCTGATCCCATCTTAGTGCTGCCACAAACACCAGAATGGTCAGACATGTGATCCTTACAGAAATAAAAGATTGCTGCTAATATGGGTAATATCCTGTTTCACTGAGCAACTGCACAAAGGCACAAAGCAGCAGACACTGACAGACTTTCCCTGTTTGGCATTAAGACTGAATCAAGCCACTTTAAAATTTATCTTCAGCTACATATGATATTCACTTACAAATCCAGAAGGAATTATCATAATAACCTACCTAGATAGAAGACAATGACTCTGTTGTCAGAAAAATGTGTTCTCAAAAATAAAAATTCATGTCTTGATGAGGTCATAGCCTATAAAAACTTGTTCCACGGGTTGTCTAGCCTTTCAGATTAAAAAAAAATGCTGGCTATTTGCCACTTCCCAGCACTGGACCTTGCATTACATATGCTGAACTAAAAGTTCTGCCCTTCAAATTTGAGCAAGTCACTCTCTAATCTTCCCTTTATCCTCTCAATCCTCTCACTATTGGGCTAATTTTCTAAATTTATCATCAAGTTTCATCACTTTTCCTTAAGCATCTTCAGCTTAACAAAATTTCCCAACTGGGGAAGCTAGAATTGAAAGCATTCTTGTGGTAGCCCTTGTTCCAGGTAAAATGCCCTCTTTATGGGAACATTTTACATTTACCATTACACAATGGTAAAACAGCTGAATAGTCTTCATGACGCTTAATTATTTTTCAGAATAACTGCTTCAAGAGAAGTCTGTATTAAAAGTCATTTGATGTGGCTTTGCTTGTTCACTCCTCAACACAACAGCTCTACATTTGATTTATTGAAACAATAGTGGYTCTCTCTTGATCTTAATAGAATGAGACAGACTAAGGAAACGGCCTATTGCTCATGTGCTTTGAGGTGTYCCAGTAACCATTCATCCTGCAGTGCTACCAGTATAGAATATGGGGGCTGTCCAWCCACACCAGCAGCAACACACCCAGAATCAGATGTTTCAAATAGTGCAGCTGGCAGATGTAGGAATGTGCCCCCTGTTGATGGAGTGACCAAATTATCCTTTGTCTCCTTAAAAAGGGAATAAGCCGAGAAATTTCTCTCCTCAATTAGGTAAAAAGACACCTCATAGGACCTTGGGGMCTTCACCTCAAACTTAAGGAAAGCTAATTGGACAGAAGCAAAAAAGTCCCGCCTAAGCAACTTACTAGAAAAAGAAGATAACAAAAGGAACTAATCGCTTTTGTGAGGWGTTTTAGCAGGAGCAAGAGCCTCTTGCCCCTGGCTTGGGTTTTCTCTGTAAAGAGCTTTGTTATTTTGCCTTTTAATAAAACTTTTCTGTTTCCAACACTACCATAGAAGCCATCCTGCTGATTTTATGCCATCTGAGGTGGCTGAGCTATCTCGGGTGTGATATAGGTCTCCAAGAACTCATAAAACCTGGCTCAAGGAGACTCCTATATCAGGCAGAAACAAAGAAATCTTTTCTACTGAAGATTTCTAGTTATCTCTAGAACACATAGACAGCCTTGAGCCTTCAGATGCAACATTCTCTACAGGTGAATTAAGACAACAATGGATATTTTTCTATCTCTATATATTTACATCTAAGTTSTCAGTCTCAGATTTTTTTTTCCAGAGCCATTTCATCCCTTTCAGATAGTCCATGTACAGTACATTCCTCAGTTAAGTCATAGCTTGTGTATGGAAACATTTACTGTCATGTTTTTCCCCATTTCCCACCTTTCCATTTTACTGATTTGCTCTTGTACTAAAACAGAGACAGGTCCTACCTCTCTAGAATTCTCATTTTCACATGGGAGTTCTTCAGCACAGCTCTGCTAATACTTATAATGCTTCCACTTAAGTGCCTTTTGACAAGACATGAAAAGTTGCTGCCCCAAGGARGAATTCCTTTTCTTCAAATTGTTGAGAAAGTTATATAATAAGACCTAAAAACTCATCTGATAGGGCAAAGAAATACATTTGTAACACAGAAAAATTGAAAGTTACTGACCTCCCAAGTATTTAAGACAAGTCAGCTTTCACTATTTTTATCCTTTTTTGACTGAAATCACTGAGAGTTATGCTATGGCATTAGTTTCCATCACGGTATAAGCTTTGATGTACTGAGTTCTATACAGCTCTAAACAGTAGAAGTGATTAAAAGCAAAGTTTACTAAATTGCCACGAGTAGAAAGCTAAATGGAAAAGTCAGAAAGCCATTACCATGAAGTCAGCAGATGCATCTTTTAACTTACCAAACAAGCGCTGATGGAAGAGAAATTTCCCAGCTATCAGTCCTGTGAGAATGGCAAGGAGCCACAGAAACACCTTCAAAAATCTCCAGCCTCCTCCTTCAGGGTATTTATTTGTTACAAAGGAGAAACAATTACCAACAACAATAACATTGGCTTCTGTCTGGCTGTGGGATACTGGGTCCTCAGCAAATATTAAGAAGTTAAAGAAGATCACTAAGTAAGCCACAACTAAGCGAGACCACGGGTGCTGGAAGTAGTAGCGGAAGTCTTTATCCATCCTCAGATACTGCAGAACTGGGTTTTGCCTGTATGTAAAGACACAAATGCATAATGTTATATATACTCCAGATTCTCACAGTTTAGRAGAGACTCATAAATTATGAAATCAAATCATTGCAACCTTGTCATCAGTAATTTTTAACACTTTAGACTTGACTAGAAATGAAAGTTTMAATCAAAAGATATTGTTAGATCCAGACACAGGAAAAACTGAAATTTCTCCCTATCCCAATGTAAAAACAACAACCAAACATACGTACATTGCAGCACAAGATTTTCAGTTCTGAATAACTATACTTCATGCAACTCCCCCATAACTGGGCATGAAAAGAATGAATATAAGAACATGGCAAGATACCTAAAACTCAGACTGCCTTTCCAGCCACACAAAAAATACAACACAGATTTCACAAAAAAATTATGCTAAGCCTAAATGGAATCTTTTTCCATGTAGGAGAAGGATGGAACCAGCCCAGAAGTCCAGAGGTCTTCTACTGGAAGCTTAAAAGCATACGACYCAGAAAGATCAGAAACATGTGCTCACATTAAAGAATAACATCTTGGAAAAGTTTCTAGAATTAATTCTTGCAAGTCAGGCAAGCCTGTATACATCTTTTCACTGACTTCAGAGAGTACACCTATATTTTCAAAACCATAAAATAAGACACCCTGAAAACAGACTGTTCTGTATGAATGCAAAAACTGTATTTTGAAACCTGCCTACTTATYAAGTACTGCTATAGAAAAATGCAACTGACCATGGAGCATTTTAGTTGTCTGCCATTTGATTTCTTTTTCTTTTATTCACAACCAATTAGTTGTTTCATCCTCTTCAACCACTTTGTATGCACAAAGATACAAGGCCTTTGTGCTGTAGAACACCAAAATTATTCAAGCGACACAGTGTGTAGGAAGCAAAAAAAAATGTGTCTAGTAATACTGCTTGTTTATTACAGCATGATTCTTCAAGGATACAGTGGCACATTTTTGCAAATGTCATGTGCCCTGCAGAAAAAAAACCAAAACAAACAAAAAACAGCTCACAAAAGACCTAAACCCCCTATCAATTACTCATCCCTTCCTGGACTTCTAACTTAGGACTTGCAAACTTAGCAATGGCATGAATTTCAATGTCTCCCTTTAGTTAGTCCCAAAATCATTTAATTCCTTAACCCAGTTCATATTAGTAAAATTACAAGTAATCCTGTACCTAATAAATGAAAAGGACAAAAGAACCCTTTGACAGATTCAGACAATGCATTCAGTAAATAAAAGAAAGGAAGATTATTCCATTACGCATAAATTACATACGAAAAAGGAAAATAATAACACATTACAGAGTTAAAAAGTTGTCACAAGGAAGTATCGGTCCTTCAAAAACTTTATGAAAAAAGTGATTTAAAGTAAGGGTCGTTGCCTAAGAAAATACCACTCTGGGGACATTAAACTGCCTTTCGAGCCATAAGGATGCCCAAAGCTATTTCTTGTTCTCTCCTCGTTCTCTTACCATTAAGAAAAGTTTTGGTATTTCCTTATGTGTATGAGCCATCTTAAAACCCGAATGGGGCTGGAGAAAAACAACTACACGTTATGGTATTTTTGACAGCTGCCGGATACCCGAGAGTTATCAAACACCCAGCTGAAGACGCGGCTTCTTAGGAAGCGTTTTATAGCATCGGAAGCCAATATTAGCAACAGCAGCAGTGACAAATTGCTAACAAAAATCCTGCTCCTACCCACCTCAACGCCGAAAACGCGGGTGCCGAGAGCGCCGCGGACCACACGCCCGCCGCAACCTGTTAAATGGACCCGATTCCCCCTGCCCCCGGCGCAGACCGGGCACCCGCGGCCACCTCCCCCGGCTCGGCGGCTGCGGCCGCCGCCCCGCCGGGCACCGGGCCACGGGCCCCCGCAGCGCC